>VWZF01006235.1:395673-689935 GCA_013396755.1 Sclerurus mexicanus | reverse complement strand
CTGAGCCGGCCCCGCCGCGGCCGCCGTGCCGGGGGCAGGTGTGGGCGGGGAGGGCCCGGCCGCCGCCGCCCCGGGGACCGCCGTGTCGCACCCGAGCGGCCTGTCAGGCGCTCGCACCCGCCCCCAGGTCAGCCGCGCCGCTCACGGCCCTCCCCGCACGGGTGCCTTTGCCTTACCGAGGCACAGAGCAAGCCCGGGGCTTTAGGGGTGCGAGCCCTGGGACGAGTTGAGAGCTCTGTCGGGTCAGCGCGTTGGGAGCAGCAGACAGTCTGCCAAGGAAAGGGGGGTCCTCCAGGCTCTTCAAGGTGATGCCGTGTCTATGAATGAAAGTGATGCATAGCTCACTGCCTCGTCATTTTAAACTTCCCGACATATCCCTGCACGTGAACGTACCAGGGATAGATCTGAAGAGTCGCAGAGGTCTAAAGGTGACTCGGTACTCGTTTGACTTGATTCTCCGTCTCAACTTGATTGTTTGGGGTTTTTTTAACAAAAGCATGTTTTCTTATCTTCCTGGACACTGCATACTGTTCAAAGTTAGTGTATAAGATGTGATAGTCATGATTAGAAATCACTGGGAATGTTGTTGGGCTGTGAGTTGAAAATAATACTGTTATTGCAATGAATAGATCCTGTAGAAATCAGGGTTCATTGTAGTAATTTATTTGATACCTGTTGAAAAGGTTGCCAGCTATGGTTTGATGTTAGTAATATTTTTAACAAGTGTTTTATTTTTGACTTTTTTCAGTAGTCTTTGATTTTTTTTTTAAAGTCCCAGTGACAAAGTGACATTTAGTGTAATGAGCAAAAAAGTTCTCTGAATAAGTATTTTTTATCTTTCTTTTAGTGGTCTTAATGGTAGTTAGCAGTTTTCTTGTATCATGGATCTGTCATTAAATCTGTTAAGTTAGTTCTGTCATATATTTATATTTAGTAAAACGAAAAGTTAAATTTTTTAAGATTCCTTGCTCTGTTAAAAGTGGTTTGGTATTAAGGTACACGTGTTTTCTTGTTAAAGTCAGCAGAACTGCCAGGAAAATTCATTGTCTGTTTTCCTTGATTGGGAAGTGCATTTGAACAGCACACCCACCTATGCCTGCTTGAAAAGAAACCTGTATCAGGTCAGGTCTAACACCTGTTAGCTCCATCCCAACAGGAAAAAAATTAAGAACTTTATTCCTTGACTGAGATTCCCTGAGTTTATTTACTTCTGCTTTGAAAATACTTGCTGTGAAACAACACACCACCAGTTGTATGAACATCTGCTTAAAGGGTTTTTCAGGGTTTTGCTCACTTTGCAGTTCAGTGTCTTGTCTTAAACGTTGGTGGTGAATTGTAGTCAAAATAAACTGTTCTCACTTCTGTATAATTTTTACAAGCTGAGTACTTTCAAACACTTCTTCATCATACAAGAAATTTCTGTTAAAGAGAAGACCAGTTGTCTTAGATTGCTGCAATGGGCAAGTGGTAATTTGTGGGAGAATCTAGCTTTGTGCTAAAATGAGACTTTCATGAAGTAGAAAAACATTTGGCACTGGGGAAGATGGGTTTGCAGATACATGCATCTGATTCTGCACTTTAGTTCTTGAACTGTAATGTTGATATGTCTTATCAATTGAATTGATATAATTATGTATCTTTGTCAACTAGATGACCATAAATAGATGTACTGACTTCCCATGGAAATAGTTCCCTGCTAAATCTAATGATCCAGTAGTAAATTAGATTGCTTGGAAGTTAGCAAGATTGTTGCTAACAGTCTGTACTCCTCCTTATGATAATTCACTGTTAAAAAGTTAGCTTGAAGGTACATCCATAGTTATTAGGGGACTGATTCTGAATGCATTAATTTTGTTCCCTTCAGTGACCACTGGGACTTGTAGTTTAAGCAAAAAAACTTTTCAAATATTGGATGAAATTCACTCCTGAGTAGAGAGGGTTTTAGGATCACTTTAGTCACCAGAATCATTGTTTAAATTCTTGTAAATACTAAAATATGGTTAAGATAGTACTTAACATGGCTGCAGTGGTTTTATTCTGTATGTGTTCTTTAAATGCAAATATCTGAGTGGTTTAGTCAGTGATGTTTAAAAGAATATCCGGTGAAACTATCATTAAGGTAGAGTAACTAATGTTCTGTCTTTGTTTTATTAAACATGAAGGGTGAAGTTGGCTAGTGTAGTGAACTGGCCTCTCTTCCTGCAGCTTGTGCCCAAGTAGACTACGGCTGCCTAGGTTTCTGAAGAAATTGGAATAATCTTCGGAACAAATTGATTAAAATAATCACATTGAGATGTGCAGGCAAGTTTAGATTTAAAATGAGTGTGTTTCCACAGCATCACAAGCCAATCAAAGTTGAACCTCCCGCCTTCCCAGCCTCTTTCCTTCTTTTCCTTCCTTGTGCTTGTAAGGGTTGCACTGGGAGCTGGCTCAGGAAGCTGAACTTGCTGAAAATGAGCAACTTTTGTCTTTTTCTTGGTAGAATTAATTTTCAGTTGACTCAACACCCTGAACCGACTCAACGTGCAGTTGCATACCTGTCAGTGGCTGTGTGAGCAAAGAGGTGGGATCCCAGAGAGGAAGGGCAAGAGTGGCGCTCCACAGGCCTGCATCTGTCAGGGTGATGTTGCAGGGCTCCAGCCTGTGACCTCCTCCTGCTTTGGATCAGTGTACAGCTGGTGTAGACCAGCTCCACCATTGAAAAACACGGTCCTGTTTGCTTCCACCCTGCTCTGCTGCTTCCTCCTTTGTGCAGGCAAATACTTGTATGCTTATGTGGTGAGCCGGGTTGAGGACTGAACTAACCTGGGGGAGGAGCAGGGAGGGGAGGGTTCGGTTTGAGTTGGATCAGTTTGCTGCACAAACATTTGTGCTGGCTCAAAGATGGGGGTGGAAGCAAGCAGTAAGGGGAGCAGGGTGTGTCTGTTTCTTTTGGTGACAGTGACACATTATGCCAGTTTAAAGTATATTTGATACTGGCCTAATTCTGTGAGGTTAAGCTGGTACTGCACTGAGGGTTTGAAGACATCATTTGGTTTTGGTTCAGGAGCATGTTTTGCATTTAAGACCCCTTAAACCACAGTAGTGTGTGTCTGATTTCATTATGTACTTTGAAGGGATTTTGAGGGAAGAGTCTGGCCTTTTGTATAGTAACTAATTTTTAAAAATATTTTTATTTGATACCTATTATTTCATTTAGAGGTACTTAATGGGAAAATATGCTGTTCGTCCATCAAATAACTGCAACAACTTTATTCACCATGTGCATTGAGTTTTTAAGTTTGAAAGACTTAAATAAGAAGATAGTGATCAGACTGTCCACTAAGAAAAATGCAAGGTATTTTGCAGTAATTAGTAGATAAAGAAGCAGAACAAATCTGTGAAGATTATGAGGCTGCCCGAAGACATACATTATAACTTCAGACAGTTTCTGGGGAGGCAGTCTGTGACTTCTCAAGTAACTATAAGGGTTAGTGGTTTTCAAAATCTGTCTTAAGGCTTTCAGCCTATCACCGAAGTTGTACTTAGTGTTTCAGGATATAGATAGGCACTGTTTTTTATCTATTTTTTTTCCCCCCTAACATCTGTGAAAATTGTAGATACTGTGTTCCCCAGCCATTTGTCTCTCCTTCTCTGCCATAGATCACCATGTTAAATGATCCTTTCCAGAGAAGCTGTATGCAGTATTACGTGCTTTAGTCATAATCATCAGTTAAATGGACAGTATTAGCTCAACCTGCCTTCACCGGTCAGTTTCCTTGATTAATTTTTCCCAAAGTGGCTTAGTGTGCTCTTACATGATTCACTCTGTTTTAAGTCTGTATGGGTGGTAGTCTCCTTTGCTGGGTGGCGATGAGTAACTCTGGGCAGTAGCTACTGCTGGAAGAGATGACCTATCTGCAGCTCTTAAGTGATATGTTCTGTAACAAGTGGTAATGGGTTTTATTTCTGTCTGCCACTGAATGACATAGCTTTTTAACAAAGGTATCTGAGAAGCTGTTGGCTGAAAAGTACTGCCCAGAGATGTGTAATTTCGTGCAGTTCATGCAGACAATACTTTGGTTGTGTATACGGTGCAGAATAGCAGTTCTAATAGACTTTCAGTTTTATGCTCTTAAGTATCGTCTTTCCTTGTTAGCACTCCTCTGTCATCAGTGTTAGATGTGAAGATTCTTTTTGAACTTGAACTGGTGGTAAACAGGTGTGTGGTGCTTTCTCATATAAGTATGTATGCATATAAATGTGTGCATGTGTGTATCATGTATTCTCCAACTATAGTGTACTTTTCAAATCTTCCTCTCCAGTGCATCTGGCAGGGTGGCAACAGTCGTGACATTCAATTTAGTTCACTCTTTATTGAGTTCCATCTTCCTGCAGCCATGTCATTCTCCAGAATTTGAGTTTTCCCCTCCAGCTTGAAATGGCAACAGAAATTATTGTCCCTTGGCTTAAAAAAAGAAAGAACTAATAACTTATTTCTGATGTTTATACAATAAAAAATCATTATTATTGCATGCTTGGGACTGACTATATGTATTCTTTTCTAATTAGTGGAAATGGTATCGTGATTATTGACTGTTTCCTTCTCGTGTCTTAGAGTACTTTGATTTTGTGTCTTATTTATTCTTTTTCTAAGATGCTTCAACTTCGATATGTGTGGTAATGAGATGAGCAGCTTCTTGTCACATGACTGATACATAATCTGTCATTGAGTTCCAGGGTAATCCCTAAATTTTTGGCTGAATCGCAGTCAACAAAGTAATACTAGTGTCTGTGTTAGGCAGTATGTTCCTCTGAATTATTGCAAGTAAGATAATTTTGTTGCATATTGTTGCTATCATACCTGCCTGTGCTGGATGACCACCTTTATTTCCTTCAGCTTCCAGAATCAGCCACAGTTGCTAGACCTGCCACTTCTTCTCACTGAACTGTTGTTTTCTTTTGTTTTTATATTAAGACTCAGGTCAGTTTTGGCTGATAGAAACTCCTCTCTGTTGGTATGTTTTTGAATGAGGATTAAAAAAAAACCCAAATACAGGTGTTAGGATTATCCTTTCTTCTTTTCCTTATTTATGATATCTTATTTATGTATCTTACGGCAAAGGCACTCAAGTATATCTTACTATTCAGCTTTTTCTTGTAGTGTGTCTGTTACTTTTCTGTTGAGGAAAACGTGAGTCAAAAATACTGTATGAATTATCCATGCTTTAGCAAAAGCTGTGAACTATAGGGCAGTTGGTATATCTGAGATGGTGATAGTGTTCCTGTACTGTATGCCCAGCTCAGGAGAGATTGGGGCACCTGTTTTTTCAGTCTGAAGAACTGACTTCTTTTCCTTGACTTTTCTTCATAGTGACTGTGGTCCCAGCAGGGTTGAGATGCTGCTGCTGCCGTTCACACAGTGGTGACAGTTACTGTAAACCCCTGATCCATTACTGGGTGCTACTGACCCACTGGTGAAAAGTTGCTTTACTTTCCTACCTTTCCAAGGGTTAAATAAACTCTCTATCCCGTATGGTGGTACCTGGATTCCTGCTAGAATCCTGCTGGATTCTACCACAAGATAGAGATCTTTGATCTCTCATGGGAGCTGCAGTTAAAACTAGTGTGGTGATACTTTCACTGTTGTTGCTGCTTCCAGAGAAGTTAAGCTACATAATAGTTCCTATCTGCTCTGATTGGCACTTTGACACAAGTGAAACATTTGTCTTTCAAGAAGATTTTCTTAAATGCTTTGCACAGGGATATTACTTCTTGTGTGGTAGTATGATAGCTGGCACGATAGGGAGGTGTGGGCATTTCATTCTTACCACAATTTAGCTGGTAAATGTGATTGTAGTAATAGTGCTTGTTTAGAATCGTAGAGTATTTTGAGTTGGAAGGGACCCGTTCTGTGAACACTGGGAAGATGCTCATCAGCACAATACTAGGTGTATTTCTGAGATTTAATGTCTTTATTTTGCATGTGGAGATCTGACTGGTTTTGCCATGTCTTAGGGCACTAGGGCATCTTTTTTCCCAGATGGAGATGTTGAAGCTGGTGCTTTGAGGAGAAAGTACCACTCTTTTTTTCTCCTGCAGAAATGCAAATTTAATTTACGTATGAATTTGAAGTGGAAAATGAATGATCTAGTGCTGTGTTCAGTCTTGGTAGCGATGTAGCTTATGCTTAGCTTTTCTGAACGGACAGCAGTAGCTTTTTGCTTAGCAGCACAGCAGAGCAAAACAGAGCTGACTGTGCAGCAGTTATCCTTCAGACATGGCTAAATTTTTCAGTCTATTTATGAGTATCAACAAACACTTTGTGCATACTTTTGCCATGCGTTGAATGTTTCTATTTTCCATTAATTTAGCTTAAAACTAGTAATGGAATTCCTGAGGTTTTGAAAGGAATAGCTCTTGGCAAGCCTAGCGTTTTGAAACGAAAGGCAAATTAAGATACCAAGCAAACACAGGGAGGGCTACTTCTTCAGGGAAGTATGCTGAGATTCTTCTGACATATTACGTTTGTTGGAGTTTGGCTTTTGTTTGTTTTTCTCTTTTAATCTCTTTGAATTACTCACTTAAAGCACAGTTGTTATTTTTCTTTTAAAAAATCTTACTGGAACACAAGGGGACCTTTTTTCCCCGCCTTGATGTCACTTAACAAGTTTAGCCTTTTCAGGCAACCAAGTGAGGTGTAATGCTACTTTCTTACTAGCTGTCTGTATTTTTCAGTAACTCAAACACTGAAGCATGTAGTTAGAAGACAAGTTTTCGTTTAAATAAAATATGCTCCTGCTTTTAAATCACCACATTAATTGTTAATTGAAAGTAGGTTTTACTGTGCATCTCTCAGGTGCTACAATAATGCAATTAACAATTATTTAGATTTTCAAAGTGTAGTCGGGTTTTTTGTAAAACGTAGCTAAGCTGCTTTACCTTTGTGGGAATAAGAAGACGTGTGATGTAGGGAAACTTGCCTGGCTGTCACAGCCTGGAGTCTCTTCTGCATCTGTGGTACTGCTTGCTGCAAGCGTCTTCCTTGTTTTGTACCCACTTCCCACTAATCCCAAGGGGTGCAGTATTGATAGGAATCTTGCATGCTCTCTCCTTTGTTTACATTACTGCATTTCTTTGTAGAGTTTCATAGCTCTTTATGTGCCTTGATTTAGCCCTCCATTTCCTTGCAGCGTTTCTTATTATTGTAATAATTTTGAATGTTTCAGAGCTCATTGTTTTCTTTCTCAAACTTAACTCATTTGCTTGACATTTTCAATGCTGCTGACAGTGGTATAATCCTTTATAATTCCTTTTCCAGGAAGAGCAGTTGTTTGGGAGTAGCCCTCTCTTTTTCCTCTTCTCCTTGAGACCATGGTCATGTTTTATTCATATCCTCCTTCTTCCTTGTCCAAACAACATTTTCAAGACCACATTTTCTGTCTTTGCAAATGAAGCTTCTGTCATCTGGAGTACTTCAAGTACCTTCTCCCTCTTCTCTTGATTTTCGTATCTCTGCAATCTGTTCAAAATGCAGCTGGTATGATGTTTCGTAGTCTGAGTGCTAGTTTGCTCATCAGGCTAAAGCTTGCTCATTGTCTTTGAATCAAAGACCCACATCTCATATTTCTGCATCATAGTCTTCTTTTTCCATGCTACTTTTGATGCTCAAATCAATGGTTTTTTTCTCCCCCCAAGCCCCCTTTACTTATGTTTCATGTCATATCCTTCACTTTGATTTATGAAACTTTTGAGAATAACTGTATGTTATATGTTAATACTACTACAAGAGAAAATTATTTCACCTCTGACTTCTTGGGTATTAGAGTATCCTGTTGTCTCTTTGTTTATACAGATGAATTACATTTTTATCTATCCAAGCTGGCAGGGATGCATGTTACCTTTGGATTTTATGTGTACCTGTGAAATGTATGTTGCCGTGTATCCTTCAATTCTGGTTCACTTGTCTGGTGACTATACTTTGTAAAGAGCATTGGGTAGCATGCTTTAAAGTCCATTGTGTGAGCACAGTGTCAGATTTTGTGGACTTCTATTATTCCATGTGATTTCAGTTAGTATTTTTTCTGCATTTGGCAGGTTTCTTTGGTGAGGCAAATAAGATGTAATGTGCAACTTTTAGTGAGATGATATACAAATTGAATTAAAGTGGCAATCAAAGTAAGTGCCATGTCCTACACTTGACTTATTGCAGAAATAAGCTAGTATTAACAGAGGTAATTTTTTTTTTTAATAAGCAAAGCCAAGTGACAGATAATTTTTTTTGTGTCTCATGAAACTTCAGGTCACAAGGGTTTTGTAGCTTGTGTTTTGGATTTTGTTTGTGATTTTTTGAGGGTTTTATTTTGGAGAAGGTTAAAGTTTTGTGGCTCCTTATTATTTGAATATTTTTCGTTGGTAACACAATGGCAAAGAAAACCAGTAATTATGGCTAAAATAAGGAATTTTAACATATAACTTGCTGTACCTGTCTTAGAAATGTGTTAGAATAATATAGCAAAGTCATTGTGAATCTCTTCTGCTTCATGGCAGCTGCCTTTTGTTTCCTTCTCTTAAAATCTACCACGTGGACTTTCATGCCTTGAAATTGGGAAATGCAGTATATGTGTTACTCATCAGTTTGTATTGCCATAAATGTAAAAGGATTAGGGCAGTGGTAGTTAGTGTTAATTCTCTCAAGTGTACCAACGTTAATGCTAAATGTCCCTATAGTATCTGTCTTTCCATACAGTGTCTGCAGCTAGGCTGGACATAGTCTTAAATTGTTAAAAAATTTCCCCCTACTTTAAGGTTCCTAAAAGCCTTTAATTGGCAAATGTTTGAATGCTCTGTGTGAATGTGAATGCCTGCTTTCTTATCTTTCTGATAGCTATCTCTTTCTTCATTTGCTGTACAAGTTTTGGGTGATGGTACGCAGTTCCTGGAAGAGCTTCCTCTGCACTTGCAGTTTTGGTAGGAAGGATACCATTATGGTAATCTTTGTTATTAAAAGGCATTTAGTTCAGACTTTTTAGATCTTAAACAGTAACGAGCAAGCTAATATTAAATACAGTATGATCCAATAAATTGTTCTCTAAACTTGAACTTTGTGGTATTTATTTAGTAGTATTACAACAACATTGTGGTGCCTATATTTAGAGAAATCCTGAGTGATTCATGCCGGTTGGTCAGTCCGACAACTCCAGAGAGTGCTCCATTCCTAAAAATTGCTGGACTAGAAAAGAATGTATACAGGAAGGGAAAAAGGGAAGGTGCTAGACAAGCCTCAGACAAAGTATTATATTTTTTTATATTGTCTTCCCTCCTCTTTTTTTTCTTTGGTGGAGAGGTAGGTGGGTAAACCTTTTTTATACAGTGCTTACATTCTCCCCCTCTAAGTTCCAGAACTTTCTGTGATAACAGAGGTGGGCAGAGCATTTCCATGTTGTCCTGTGGCTCTTTGGTTCTAGAGGAATGTGTGTTTTGTCTCAGAGGTACAACATATACCAGAAACTTAGATAAGCTTCTAGTTTCCGTAGGAGTCTTTTGGTTTAAGTGTACATTATGGCTGTTATTTTAAGATACTTCTGGCCACTTAGGGTCTTGAAATATTTCTGCCACTAAAGGGCAACAAAGTTCCCTTCGAGATCTGAAGTTCAAGTTATTTGTCTTGGATTTTCTCTGCCTGCAGTGTTACGTGGATCATCTGACCTTCACAAATGTGTTTTCTTTTACTATGACTTTAGTCCATAAGTGTCAGTACGTTTGCTTAATAAATATTTATTTCTTTCTGTCTCAGAGTTCTCTATTCTGGTAAGTGCCTATAAACTAGTCCCATGAAGTACAACTTCGTGTATGTCTGCTGAATTTAAATTTACTTCTCTTGAAGAGTTTGTATTTTTATGTCAGCTGTAATATTGAATGTTATTTGTTAAATGGATGTAACTTAATAATTGTAAATGATAAGGTTTTAAAATAGTTTCCTATCAAAGTAAAAAATAGTTTAACATTGCCAGTAGCATGAAATTAGAACTGCATTTCTGGAGGTTTGATTATACCAGTACCATATTGGTTTAGTATTTTTCTGTGAATTCTTCACCGCTGATGTTAAATCAATAATGCTTATTTATACTTAAACCTGAACCTATTCTGTATCCCCCCTGCCGAGAACATAAGCACTGCTCATTTGTGCTGGGGCTCAGCCCAAGGCAAGCCGTGAGTGTTTGCATCAGGGTTGAAATATTTGTTAAGTGTTATGGTTCACAAGTACAAGCGTGTAAAAAATTAATTGGCAAGTACTTTTATGTTCACATCTCACCTCTGATAGCTTCCTATACTCTTATCTCTTGGTAAATAAATTGCAGGACAACTTTGAGCAGCTCTTTATTTAGATCCTGATTCACGTAAGATATTGCTTAGTATTTTGGCTTCTCATTGAACTATAGGCAACCAAATTTAGTGACACATGTGTGAAGAATAAGGTTCAACTTAAGCCTGTGCTGGTCAGTTTGGAATTTTCTGGTTATGAGCTCTCCTTAGGAAGGATGATTTCTTTTTACTTTGGAGTAGGAAGAAGTCTGAAGAGAGGGAAACCAGCTCAGCTGAGGCACTGAGGACAGACTGAAGTAACCTAATGATAAGTAGTGTTCTCTAGGGAAAGCTCTTAATAAAATGATTAAATGTTGCCTAACGTGAGGTACTTTATGCTAATAAGTAGAGTGATATTAATCAGTTGTTATGTGGTATGTCAGGCTGCTCTTGCATTGATTATAAGATGACTGGTTGCAGTGGTACTGTTTGATTGGCACTGGTGGCTGACTTCTAAAGTGATCAGTGCATTAAGGGGAGTCCACTGGATTCTTACCAAGTGTCCTATCATGCGTGTATTAGTGAGGTTTTAAAGTAGTTAGACTTTAAATTTGTTCTGTATCAAATATTATTTCTCAAGTGTGCTATAGCAGGGAAATGTAGCTTGAGAAAACTATGTTCTTGACTTCAAACCAAACAAGGAAATACCACAGAAAAATGCTCATGATGATGGAATAATAAAGTCTAGCAGTGGTGAACAGTAGAAGTGTTTTACGTAGTACTTTGAATAGTAAATATTGCAGTCTGACAGTGATTTGTGAGAGATCTTGGTTTACATTCATTGTGAAGACTTTCTATGAATTAATTCCAATACTGGACACAATTTCACTGAAGTCACATCACTGATTACCTTTCAGTATGAATGGAATGTTTTGAGATGGGGAGTTGTAGGAAATTTTGTTACTACGTAGGGGCATGTAAAACTAGAAAACAGTAAGGGGATGTTGTCTTTGAAATACAAGTCTAGAGTTGTGAATAAAATGCAATGAAAATTGTCACCAAAAATTACAATCAAAATGTTTGATGTTAAATTTTCTATGTTAAAAACTATTTGCCGAGTTACTGATAGGCTAATCCTAATTACAAACTTTAAACTTTCTTTGGGCTTCATAAATCTGTATTTGTGAGTATATTGCTTTTATGCTGCTGGTGGGAGTAAAACTTCTGTTAACGGAAACACACATTGTTACCAAGGCTTGAATTTTTGGGTGGTGTGGATGCACAGTGAGTAGATGATTCCCAAGTCCTCCAAATATATTTTTAATTTGTTTGAACGGCGCAGTTCTGCCCAGCTGCTGTACGTTTGGGTGAAGTGTTAACAGTGAAACTGAACGTCAGTAGGTTTGGGTTTTTTAAGTCAAAAATGGTGACAGCATATCTTGAGGCAAGTAGTGCACTTTTTTCTACAGTTCGTTTTGCACAATCGTCTTGCAAATGCATGATTACACTATTGGTAAATGAGTTTACAGTATGGTTTGCAGTATTTTTTCGTTTGCTTTAAGAGGCCGTGATGGGAACTGCAGCAATTTAGCAGCGGATTTGTGAGTGGTTCAGTGTTTGTCTCCTGAATAAGGTTGGGATTTTGTAGGGGGGCTGGCACCTGGTGAGGACAGTGGTTTTATCGGCTGGCTTCTTGGTGATGGTGGTTGCTACTTCCCAGTACTTCATTTTATTTCCCAGAAAACTGTAAATGCTTCCCTATGAAGTGTGTGCATTCGTAGGCAGACATTAGACTTGTGTCCAGTGTAATTAATTGTATCAGTGGTTTTTATTGTGTCCTGCATTTTTTCATGCCGATTTTAAGCATTACTTATACCTCTGTTTTACTACTTTTTTCTTCTTAACCAATAAAGCTACTAGATGTGCTTTAACTAGGGTTATATTTCATTGTTGATGGCATAAGTCTATAGGAGTGACTTGGCAGAGATTTTAAACACTTGCAGATGTAATTAAACTTCTGAAGAGTGTCCACCGAAGAAGATTCTCTAGGTAAACTCTCCAATGAGTCATGTACAGTACCACACAAGTAGCAGACTGACTTCTGAGGATGCTGTATGTCTTGTTCCCTAGGCTGTCTGATGGCCATCAAGGAAGCCTAGAGGAGCTAAAGAGCTCAGACCTTGCTTCAGTACAGAGCAAGTTACAAAAATGGCTAAAATTAACATATCCATACAAATTAGGCAGGGATAAGTGGTTTCTGTGATTTTGGGTGTCTTCCAATGTGTACAAAGGGGTTGAAATAAATGAATTGGGTATCTGGGATTAAAGTGCACTGTAAGTAGCATGAGGATTGTTTCACACTGCTTCTGTCACTGCATCTAGACTTTCTTCAGTTTCGTTCTGTTTCTGTTATAGAAAATAATGTAACTTTTGCAAATTTTGTTGTTGGATTGCAGTTTCTGTAACATGCTCTTGTTGTCTAATTCAGTTATTGCTGGATGTAATGTGTTGCTTTGACAGAAACTTGTGTTTTGTTTACTTTTGCAGGATGAGACATACTATTTTCATTTGCTTTTGAATTTTTATATTAGATGCAAAAGTACAGAGAGAAAGAATAGGAGTTATGGTTTATCTTGGATATCCAAACTTGCTTTAGAACATTATTGCCAAAGGCCATTACGCTTAGTGATTATTATGTTTATGAAGTTGTTGTATTTTCTCAAACCACAATTCTTGTAAAAGGATAATTAAGTTAAAGCTTGGGCTATTCTTTGCAGGTTCTGTGCCAGTGCCAAAATATTTTCAGACAATACGTAGCTGTAATTTCAAAGATACCCTTTTAACTTGAAATACTAAGTAGTGTAGTAAGTTTTTAAAACATCATATTCAGTAAACTAGGGCAGTAGTAAGTTTAAAGTTAAAGGAAGTCACTTATCTTGCACTGCCATTAGGAATGAGATGTGAAATGTGCTACTTAATGTGGAGGCTTAACGTTTATGTTCTTGTTCTCAATTTTATGCTATCGATCTTTTGCATAGGGGAGGACAAAAACTCTGACATTTGTAGCTTTTGTTGCCGAACACTTTAATGGTTGGGTTGAGCAAATCACAAACTTCCAAAGTTTTCATGATGTGTGTTTATGTAATTTAATACTGAGTTGGATAATGCTTGAAGTGGAGTGGGTGAGGTTTTCGATACCTGTAATTGACATTTTTAAAAATCAGATGAGTGACTTCCATCAGTCAGTAGTAATAGCTTAACTGTCAGGAGCTTAATTTTGATTTGCACACTTAAGTGAAGTTTTGTGTTCTTATTTTAAAGAAAATCCAAAATTAAGTGAACTTTAAAAAAACAAAATCTGTACTGGCTAAGTGGTCACCAGTTTTGTTCCTCAACATTTAAGAACTTTTGAAGCTGTATTTGTGCAGAATTTTTGACACTTACGCTGCAGTATAAATGGAAGTTAGAAATAACACTGTTAGAAGTTGTGAAATGCCAGCAAGCTTCTTGAATAAGTCTAGATTTAATGAGCCACTCTTGATGTTGCTGCTGAGATACTGTGCTTTTTATGTATAGAACTCTTTTCCCACCTTTTAGGCAGATTTCAGTATTTTCTTGAAATTGCACTTTGCACACACTAACTGGAGCTTTAGAGTAACTTAGCTTTTCATAAACTATGTTGAAAGAAAACAATTTTCAGAGGCTACATACTGGTTTCTTTTCCCTTAGGTGTTCTATAGGATTCTGTAGAAGTGACACACAGGTGATTTATTTTAGCAGATTCCTATAGTATTTCCATACATTATAATGAAGCTGCATTTATGATCACTTTAAAATGGTCAAAGTATGAGCTGTTGCAAAAGAAGACGACTATGATTTGTCCTTAGACATTATGGTACAGCCTTCCTTTCCCTGGCATTAGTCATAGTGTGGTCATTGGATCTGCACGAGCAGTGCAGTAGTTTGGACAGAACATAGCCAGGGCAGGAAAGACCATGTCTTTCAGCTGCAGTCACCTTTAGATCAGCTGAAGGCAATGCAAAGTAGGATTTTGTGGAAGAAAGGCAGTTAATTTAAAATATCCCACCTCACAATGACTCTAATTTACAAAAGGAAAAGTTTACACTACTTGATGACCATACACCTATTTTCTATACATTGGAGGAAACAGTATGTCCTTGCTATAAACTGAATTCGTTATTATCTCAGAAACACAGGCTTGGTTTTGAAAAAGGTGGAGGTTTGGTTAGCTTTTGAATCCTGTTATGTCAGTTCTAGTAGACATAATCCTAGTAGAGAAAATTAATTTTTTTTAAATCTTTTTTTTTTCCATTTTTGAATTTCAGTGTCAACATATAAAGAAGAACAAGTTGAGTGGAACATAGGTATGTAAATATTAGTATTGAGTCATTTGGACTTCTCTGTGATTTCACAACAGTAGTAAGAAATTATTTTAGGTTGGTTTTTTTTCAGGGAAGCAAGCAGGGGTTGGCAGTTTTCAAGTTTATGGAGTAGCCCAATATTGTGTCTTTAGTGAGAGTTACACAACTGTTTGATGACCAATATTCAGTGTTGGCTTTTTTTTTTTTTAAAAGCTGTGCAGTCATCTCAATTACTCCCTTTACCCTTTATGTAATTAATATCAAATGCTCAGGTTGAAGTACATAGATACTTCTCATAATGAAACTTATATATGAGTAGAATATATATAGAATTTCTTCTATATATGGGATTTTTTTTTTTACATCCTTCTCCCCACCTCCCATTCATTCCTGTATCACACATACTTAAATATGGCTACTGGGACACAATTAATGTAATGGGTTTTTTTAAAAATTATGGAAGAGAACATTTAAAATAAACTCAAAACTTTTGAAAGTTTAATCTAGAGTTTAAAGAGCTTTCACAATTCCAACTGTTTTGAGAGCTGTCTGCCTGTAATGGCTTCTGTTAGCTTGAGCATCTTCTTATGAGAGTAGAAAAAGTACCATTTTCTTTTAACTTCCTTTTCAGTATAAATACTTGTTGCTATCTACAAAATAATTGAGCTTCTGGTTATATGCTGCCTAGATTATTGTTATTCCTTTGATGTGCAGAATAAATAAAAATGAAAAATTTGGGGGGATTTCTCCTTGCTGTTAAATTCAGAACGACGGGAAGATTACTACATGAAACTGAAATTCTTAATGTTGACTTGTAATTTTATTGACTATGAGGGGGGTTCTTAGACACAGTTCTTCACAGGGCTTCTTTTCTCTGTTCTCTGAAGAGACACCGTATCTATTCCTATTGCAAGAAGACAACAGAAACCCCCGGTTTGTGAGGTTGCACTGAATCAGTAGGAACCTTGTGATGTTAATTAGATATTATTAACAGCATCTATTTGCTATTTCATACTACATGTCTGGATAGACGGAATAAGCAAGAACACTTCAGTATTTTGAATTTGAAAGCATTAAGTTTTGGTAATAGAAGATGTGGCTTTTAGGAAATGACTTGGAAAATACATTAAATTTTAATGGCATCATTTAATGGTTTATATTGTGTATATATGTAAATTTCGATGGGAAAATGTGTACAGAGTATGATACACATGCTTGTGCTATTGTTAATTTGTTTGACTGTTTTTAGTGGTGGTTTGAGGCGGCCGTTAGTTAAGTTGTTGTGAAATGATAATCTTGGTGATAGTGCTCACAGACCTGGTACAGCTTTTTGAGAATATATGTTGATTTTTTTGTAGATAAGAGGATTTATCTAGCTAGCACAACCAGCGATAGCACTGGTGAGATGGAGGCACAGGGAGGCACTTGATGCCTTAAAGTTCAAGAAAGCTCAAAGAGGCTATTCCTTTTTATGAAGGCCAATAACCTGTTTTGGAGTTAGTGGAGCAAATGCTGAATTTGTGTATGGTGAGACCACATGTGAAATCTGTCCTGATGAAAACCAATCACAGTGGGTAACTGTGGGTTCTGGTGTGTAGTAAAGCTTTGGAAAAGAGTAACTACATGCTCAGGAACTCTCTGTGTCTGCATTACCATGTCAGCTGGCACAAACGATCGTGTCCTTCTGCCAGTTTATTGTGTAGCTTTGGTAAAGGTAGAACTTTCTGCATTAGAGACAGTTAACTTGAATGATTTAGTGTATTTTGGGACTAGGTAATTAATGGGAGTTTCAATACAATTCATGAGCAAAGTTCTTTGAACCAGGCAAGCATACTTGCCAGTGTGTTTCCAAAACGTGCCAATATCCAAAATTAGAAGTTTGTTGGGCCACTTCGGCAGATTGGTGAGATAATTTTTGTGCATTTGGTAGAAATAAGTCATATCATCCTATTGGCTACTTATTCATTAAAGTTCTCACTGGTTATTTACAGAGTAATCAGTAGTGATTAGTGCTCAACTTCATTTGCCATGCAGTAAGTTTTTTGAAATGCTTGACCCATCTTCTCTCTTTGCCACATTGACTTTCCATTGCATAGCCTTAATATTGTAAGAGAATGGTGACTTTTCAACCAGGTACCTCATTTGCCTTTGTATGACCAGAGCTCTTAAAGCTGTTACAGAAAATATTTTAATCTCACATAATTGAATCTCTTGTATATGGACTTTTGGTTTGCTGGTTGTATTTACTTTTAAGAATACAGTTTCAGTAGGAAAAGTGAACTACTTTTAGTGCAGCATGTCTTGAGGATGTCTTTATTTTGAGGTCTTCCACCATTATTTTTTCTTTCCTTGTGTCTTGGAACTATTACAGAGAAAGGTTTTAAATATAAAAATAAAAAAGTGGATTTGTCATCACTATGCTGACTGTAAGGTATAGCTGGAGCTTCTTAGGAAGCTTTGTCTAAGTCAAGTTTAGTGACAAAGTGTATACTTTCCCCTTTCCAAGCCTGTACCTGTCAGCTGTATGTTTGGTGTTTTTACAGTTGAGGGTTTGAAGGGTCATAAGCAGTACAATATCGGGTAATACTTCTGTAAGTATAGAATTGCACATAAAAAACCCTCATCACTTTTACTCGAATTAAGAGTGAAGTGCAAGGCACTTAAATTGTATGATAAGCATAATGATGTTTTAACATAGTTGAAATGAGTCTGCTCATTGCTAGTTCTTGGAGAGAGAATATTTTCATTGCATGGGAACAGACAAAAGCAACAAGACAGCTGTGCCAAGAAAGGGGATACCAGTTTAGACTGGTAGAGGTGTTCCTGCCAAGGAGTTGTGGCTGGACTTAGAATTTTCCTGCCTGTTACAGTGTGTGTAATGGTCAGCTGGAATTACATCTCTTGTGGTAGGTGCAGTAGAAATATTAGGGCAGGTACTACCAACTGTTTTTTAGAGTTTATAGTCTAAATTCGTAAGATAGGCATGCAAAAAAACCCCAACCCAACAAACTCCTATTATGTAAGTGATTGTAAGTTGACAGCAGTGGTGGTCGCAAGTTCCTGGATATGAGCTAGAGATGAGCTGAACAAAGAAAATGGAATAAGAGGCAGATAACTGAGATGAGTTGTGGTGACAGGAGAAGGCTCAAGGAAGTGACATGGGAACCGTAACAGAAAGAAAATGTTGCCAGCGTAGGAAAGACAGTCAGTGAGTTATACAAAGATTCTTCCCAGTGTCCTGGAAACCAAAGGTCCTGGCCTTACTTGCCTCTGGTCCTGGCCCCAGGGATACTTGTCTGGTTTTATTTGACTAGCCATCACCACTGGACAGAATAATTGCCAGTGAAGTGATTGTTACTGATCACCCTACTGATTCACTAAAGCCCAAAGTTGGTACAAAAGGGTCAGTTGTTATTTTCAGTGTATGTCCCAGCAGAGGTCTCTGTCATGGGAGATGGAATGCTGTGGGGAAGACAGGAAAAAGTAATTAAGGTAGGCAGAAAAAGAAGGAACAATGTGTTCAGTAATCATGCTTTACAAATCAGTTGTTGTATAAAATTGTTACCTCAGCTGTGTGCTTCTGGAAAACCTCCTCTTATACGGTATGGTGAGGTTTTTCTCCTTTATCGAATAGGTGAAAGTCATTATTGAAGGTCTAGACCAAAAGTACCAGTTATATTAAGCAAACCTTAAAGTTTACACTTCAGACTTTACAGATTCATTATACAGCAAACATTTTGATTTTTCTATCCAAAGATCCACATACTTTCAAACAGTTTCTGTTCATTGGTGTTATTTCCATGGTTTCATTCTTTAAGGTATTCAGTAATCGCTTCTGTAATCTACGTCAGTCTTGTATGTAACGTGTTCATATGCTAAAATGTGGTCCTTGTCAGGAATATATTTCAACACCAAGTTCAAAGGTAGTTTTTATTCTAAAACTTCTTCTGAAAATTTTCAAATATTGGAGAAGGGAGTTGTTTATTCTTAATCATATGTTGCTTAAGGCTAGCATGGATGAACCTAGTGTGACTCCTTTGTATTCTGATTATGTACTACATCTCACCCATTTATTGCAAGCAGTTAACTTTCTGATGTATTCCATTAACTTAATGATGTATTCCAGAAAGTTTTCTGACCTTGATTTTGGAGCTCTTCAAGACATCAAAGCTCCACCCGTTTTCTTGTCAGCTTATTACAGACAGTAATTACCATATATTTATTCTGTGTTTAATTATTTGGTGGTTTTTATACGTAATGGTTTTTAAAAGCTTTTTTTTTCCGTAATTCTCAAAGGTTCTATCAACTTATCTCATCTTGAAGTGTAAACGGGTTTTTTCTATTTGACCAACAATTTTTCAGTGTAAATATTTATTTAACTTCTAAACCTAGAATTTATTTGCTTTGGATAAAACAGCTCAGGTATTTGGCAATATTCCACATCTCATACAGAAGAGAGCATCTCAAAAATCATTACTGCATTTCCTCACAAAATGAAACACAGGGGTCTTGGATGACATAGTGTTCAGAAGAAATTACTTTTAACTCTTTTTTTTTTTTGGTGGTAACTAGTTAAAACCAGTCCTCTCTGTGGACAATGGTGGTTCAATTTAGTTGGTTTAGAATTTTTGTATGTCATTCCCTGGACTTTCCTAAGCAGCTGAAATGTGTTGTAGGGAGTAAGAAGATAACTACTTTATAGGAGTTTTAGTATCAACAGTGGTAACAAGCAATTTTTCTTACTTCAAAAGAGACCTTTTAAAATTTATAGTTCACTGCAGAAATGCTAATAAGCTGGAATAGCATAACATGGCAAGTGAAGTCAGTACATTAGATATGTTTTTGCTTTGAGTTTTCACCTAGAGAGTAAATCTAGAAGGGGCTTAGTTATCTGTTGGAATTGGTTTTTAACTTGCAATCGTATGTACTTGAAGCCTAGCTTAAGATCTTGCATCATGTATAAGTACTAAATTTAAAATACAAATTTAGATCTTGGAATTGAGCAAATTAGAATAGATTTTTGCTTTCTTTCCTGTCTTGCCTAAGTAAATGCCAAACATTTCTAGAAAGTGAAACCTGAGATACCCACTTGAATTTTGGCTGTGGGGTTTTCTTACTAGTTTTTGTTTGTATTTTATTTCTCAGTTGCAACTAATTGTATTTTACATACATTTAGTATAGACATATTAGGTGGAGCAGGAACATAAGACAGTTTGTCTGTGGTCGGGTTGGGCCAAAGAAGCTGTGATCTGGGTATGGCTTGAAGTCCCAGCTGAGCGAAGCATGCACCAATTGTAGCCCTGCTCCCTCCTGCACGTCCTTCTCTCTGTTATGCCATCTCTGCCAACTAGGGCAGCAGGAATGCAGCTCAGGAAGCTAACCTGCTTGAAACATAGCCTTCCAAATACCTGCTTTCTACTGGCTTTGCTCCATGAGGCAGCTCACTGTGGAGACTGGTGACAGTCAGAGCTCACCTGGCCAGGAGTGTGTAGGTCTGACTGGTGGTACTGTATAGCCTCCAGACACCAGGAGTGTGACCTCCTGAAAGGTAGCTGCCTATGCAGCCCTGCTGTCCTGCTCTACGCACTGCCTGCCTGTCTCTCCACATTGCTGCTGCATTACCCCCGCCTGGTTTAGGAAATCACTGCTCCCCTCTGCTCCCCTGGCACCCTTGCAGTTCTCCATTGCCTCCTGCAAAGTGCTGCTTGAACTGCAGGGGAGAGTAGGAGGAATGTGAAAGTGTCTCATTTTGAGACAATTTGGAGGGGTGGAGACCTTGGGCAGAAGTCTCCTCCCTTGGATTCAATACCTCTGACTTCTCCAGTATAGAGACCGACCAAATATACCCAGATTTAATAACTCTTTACCAAGAACAATGCCAATAACAATACTGATAAAACTGGGTTAAACGAATTGATGAGGAGAAACTTTCCAAGCCCCACCCACTGGACCAAACTGAGATGGTGGCCCAGCCTCCGCCACCCAGGAGACACACATGGCCACAGGAGAGCGACAAGATAGACACCCTTCCATGTGGATCACCTCCCCACACCTGGAAAACCTGGTAGGAATGGTTGGAGAGTCAGTGGTGGAATGAGGCTGCGGTGCTAGTATAGGCAGTCAGAGCAGGGCTGTGGACCCTCCAGACCACTGGAATAACCTACAAAACACCTGTTGGATCCAGTGCTGAGACTTGTTTGCTGCAGTTTCAATTTTCATTGATCGAAATGGTGGCTGCAGTCTGGATCTGTCAAGGTGGTGGTAAGGAAAGTCCCATGAGATGAGGAAAGAAAACCCTGTGTTGAGTGAAGTCTAAGTGTATTGTTTTATTGAGCTTAGGCTAGGTGGGAATGCCCCCAGTACCTCCCTTAGGGTGGGGATTTCTATACTAGGTGATGTAATACTGGATAAGGGGATATTTTAAGAGTCTTTGACACCTTCTAAGATGTGACAGCTGCCTGTTACATCAGCACAGGTGGATCCATTATGGTCCATCAGGAGAGATGAGTATCTTCAGGCTATGTGTGAATTGTTCCAGTGCTTCCCAGGAGGGGAGTTATCACAGCTAAATTATTTCTGTAAGGACAAAGAAACACTACCCAGTCTAACAGGATTTTGACTCTTTTCTTTTCTTGTTTGACACCCGGCTTGTAGCCTGAGGTGGCAGGTGTGCAGTGTGCATGCTTTCAGCACTCTGTGGTTGCTTTGGACATGGTCAGCTTGCACCTCGATTGTCTGAGTCGTCAGCATTCCAGTCTCACACTTGTTCCATCGTTACCTTAAGTTCTCCATCACAGTCCAAATTAGTTTATCGATTTAGGGAAAAGAGAAAAGAAAATGGGTGCCAGAATTTTTGTGTAACCCAGGACAGAAGGTGAAATGAGCCCCGAGATTGTGGCCTTCAGTTTGAGGAATGCTGATTTAGGAGATGCAGTGGCTGACTTATGAATAGGGACTCTTCATAAATGAGACAACTTGTCTGCTTTAGCTGATAAAGCAGTTAATGTCAAGAATATTTCAGAGTTGGCAACTCATATGAAAGTCTGCAGGACTTTCAGAGCATCATTAGTACATTTGTTTTAGTTTCTTGTTTCCAAGGCCTTTTTGAAGTTTAATAATAAAAAAAATATAGCAGAAGAGCTCCTGTTTGTACCATATAGGCTGATGTACTCTACTAAATGGTAAATATAGAAGACAAATTATTTTTTAAAGTACACAAATTTAATGAGATATTGGAAGGATGCAAATACCAGTTTTCCAAGACACAAAAGCCATGTAGAAAAGCTTGGTATTCAGGTAAGGCCAGGTTCCTTATCAGGTACCCAAGTGCTAAGAACTTGCTGATTGTGAAAGAGGAACCAATGGATGGATGAAAAAAGGCACATATTGAGAATACATACTGAAATTAGATACATAACGGTATTTATTTATTTATTTATATAAAACATAGTGTCGTAGTATTAGTTTGGATAACATCTTACTTAATCTGCTTAACATTTCAGTAAGAAAGGCTCTGGAGGCTTTCAGTGTTGTTTCTCTCAGTGTATTAGAAGACTGTGTACAAAACATGTCAAAAACATAAAAGCAGAAGGTAACCTTTCCTAAAATGTTTGAATTAACAATGTTCCAGAGATTAAAATATTACAAAATATAAAGTCAATGCCATTTACTTAATTACAAAATTTGGCACTTTGCTGGCTTTGAAAACTTGGCAAGACCTGTGGGCCTCAAGTTTTAGGAGGCATTTGTGGTTAAATATTGGAGAGCTGACTCACTATTTAAACACTTTCAAGCCAGGCTTCCTTTTCAAAGAATTAAGCTAGATTCTTCTTTTTCGACCCCATTACTTGACTTCATTATTGTAGCCTTCCCCTTAGTTTTCCCATCTCCTTGCCTGTCTCCTTGATCCTGTATCCAAAAAGCTTTTCCATAGCACTGCTCTTAAAACTTCAGTGCCATTTCTGCTGGTTTATTGTTGTGTAAAAGTAATGCTTTCTGTGTATGCTATTCCTCAGAGGACCTTTTAAAAGAGATTCAGAATTTCCAAGAATAAAATAGTTTAGTAGTGCTTGCTTGTTTAACCTAATGTTGTGGTTTGGAGTGTGATGTTCTGGCTGTTTCTTTTAAAAGGATGTAGTTAATTTGGCAGACATTCACAGAAAACAATATGGTGGTGTGGATCTGGAGAAGTTGTTTTACTAAGAAATTGAAAAATATTTGCATGTGTGTAAGTTGTTTTAAAAATGATACCAAATAAAACAAAGTCTTGTTTCTCTGGAAGTTTAAAGTAAGAGGATCATTTTTTGGAGAGCGATTAAAGAGTAGAACAAGGCACGATGTCCCACATCCTCAGAAGAATTAATGGGGATGGTGAAGCAAACAGCTTTCACACTCCTGTTCAAGATGCATGTTTATTAAAGACATGGAGTCTTCAAAATGTGCTGAGGTGAAAATGTGAAACTCCATTTAGTGCTGTATACATATATATGTGTGTTCACCTCTTGAATAGAACAGTTTTACCAACCTAGTACTTGAATGAAATGTGTGATTACTGTTTGTATCACATAAAGGTAGGCCAAAATGCAGGATACCACAGCTCGGGATAAGGGAATGCAGTTCTTAGAATGTCATGCTAGAGGAAAGCGGAGAGGTATAGAATCAGTGTTAAACATCACAAAATATTTAGCGTTGGCGCAGCACTGCTGCCTGCTGCAGTTCTGTCTGTCTTAGCTGTTTGAGCTGGACTTTAACCTTCAGTTCTACTGTAATTGGGGTGAATATAAGAGCTTTTCTATCAGAATGAGCATGTTTTTTAAAGGAATTACTGATGGACAGTGCTCCTACAAATGTTAAACTAACCTAAATTTGAGCATTTTGCTAAAGTGATCACTTTCAAGGAGACCTGTAGAGAATTATTTTAATAGTAGCATACCATTTCAAAATTTTGCATAATGACTCTTCAAGATCAGTTGGTAGTCCTGAATTTAAACAAACAAGGCTCCTAATTTGCTTTTTTTAATGTTATATTTTTAAATTTTATTTTATTTTTATTAAACGATATTGGATATTTTTATATGGCACAAAAGCAGGGTGGGGTGAGGGGAAGAAATAAGAAGTTGCTGTTCACTTTGATTCCAAATCTATAGAAACATATACAGCGAGATAGATTGAGTTGTGAGGTGATCCGAGTGTTAAAAAGGAGGTGTAAGGGAAAAAAAAAAAAAGCCTCCTGTGAGTTTGAGAAGCAGGCACTTGGCAGCAGCAGAAGGTGCCAGCAAAGGAATGCTGCTGAGAGGGCGCGTTCTGGTGCGATCCTGCATCAGCCTCCTTGCTGCGTGTTCAAAGAGGGCTCTGAAGGCAGTGTGCCGAAACGGCAAGCTTGTGTGCTGAAGCTTGTGTGTGGTTGCAATAATTTTGTTTTCATTGGAGCCAGAAGGCTTTGCAGCTTAACTTGGGTTTTGCCAGTTTTGCTTTTTTGTTTTTGTTTTTTTGTTTTTTCCTTTGGAAAGGGCTAAAGAAAGAAAAGGAGTGTACGTTTATTACTGTGTTTTAATCATAAGTCTGACAACACGCTCATTTAATAAAAATCTTGAGGTAAAACTCCACCTGTTAGCATAAGCAAAGTTATAAACTAGATTCTGCAGCTTCACCTCTACCATTCATAGTTTGTTTTCCATAATTGCAGCCAGCGGCACCAAACTCTTTCTCAGCATGTTTAGGTTCTTCTTGGATCTCCTTCACTGTAATTTTTAACTCTGTTATGGTCTGCTAGTACTGCTGCTTTTTAATCCTTTGAGTACTTAGGGACCTTCAGTATTAATTTTCTTAGTAATTGTTGCGAAGTGGATGAAGGGCAAGGACTATGTCTGACCTTAGTTCAGTATGCTTTACTATTAAAATTCCGTCTTCTCAAGACACATTCACTGTTTAGGGGTGAATTGTTGTTATGTTGTCGTTTGTCAGACTGTGCAAGGCAAGGGCTTTCTAGGACACCTGAAAGAAGATGAGTTGATTTGAACGATGGTGGCAGGCATGGCCAGGCAAGAGGACTGTTTCGTGCCCCTTTTACTGTATTTCTCATGAGTTTCTTCCTGTTTTGCTGAACACTCATATCCCTTTAAACCCCTGTGTTTCCATGGTTGAACATTCTGGCTTTGGCACCTCTTACTTCTCTTCTGTCTCTAAACATCTTTGCTGATGTACAGATTTATTTTTTTTCCCCACTGGAGTAATCATAAAGCAAAGAAGTCCTTTTTGTGACCATTGGGGAAATAAGGATCTTGGACCTGACCACTCTCCATAATTACTAGTTCAGGGGATAAGCTTTATTTTGATGCTGCATGTCTTACGTGCATGTGAGGTCTGGTATGTGGGAGTCCCGTGTTCCAGAAACCTAAATTTTGTTTCCCAGTTGAAAGAACTTGGCTTCATGGCAATGAAGATATGCCAGCCAAAATAAACAGAAGGTCAAAGTATGGGTTATTTTAAGTCCTACTAAGGATACCAGGATTCTTAAATCATATAGAATTTGCCACTGTGGATTACATCGTGACTCTGAAGACACAGGATATGCCACATCAGATAAATAGGTTATCCATTTAATCCATTCTATTAGCCAGTTATGAAATGGGCAGTATTGTGACTACCAGCAAAACTCAAAGGACTGATTGCAGTACCTTTCCAGTCTCCTTCACCTATCTTCTTGAAGGCATAACATGCCAATAAAACAATCATTATTTTACTCAGTAACAGTTTTCTTACGTGACAGGTTGGTTTCTCTTATTTGTCTGTTTGCTGTCTTACACTTTCATCCAAGATTTGTTTTTGTGTGCAGAAAGATTAAAGCTGCTTTGTTGCAGTGACAACTCTGGTTAATGAGCAGAGGGTGTAATGAGTTACTTAGAAATTGTCTGTGTAACCTGAAATGTTTGAATTTATACTCTCAGTTTCTATTTAGTCTTTGAGGTAACAGTCGCCAGGTGAAATTATTCCATGCTGTAGAAGAATCATTGACATCACTAAGTGCTCAAAAACTCTGAGCTGAGAAAATTAGTTACAATGTATCTGCAGGGATTTGGCTGTATTTTCTTCAAGTATTTCCAATTGTGAGACTTTAAAGGAGAAAGATGTACTGGAATGAGCTCCAGGGAGAGGCAGGTTCTGTGCTGTGTGGTTCGTCATAGGGAAAACAGAAAAACAAAACAAGGTGAGTGGGGTTGCTAGTGTTCAAAGCAATTGAGCATGCAAGCTTCAGGTTCTGTCGTAAGAAGATTTGGGGTCGGTAAAGGTAATGCAAATTTTGGCATTGGTTGGGGTGAATTTTTAAATATAGGATTTAATTCCCAATTCATGCAGTATCTCTGAGAACATGTTTTCCCATTGACATATTATGTTCTCAATATTCGTCATGAAGGCTCTAGGAAAATAGGCTACTTTATAAATTTTGTTCCATCCTTGCTGCTTGTATTTTTGCAGGGTGAAAATTCACTGTTAAACAAATCTGAATACACCAGTTTTAAACAAAAATCAAGCAATATTTAATATGGTATTCAAGGGTGGAAATGATGAAACGTGAAGGATAAATCTGAAATAAATGAATTTATATTTAGTTTCATTGTATAAAAGGTTTATAAGGAAAAATGGGTCCTTAAGGGAAAAGTGAGGGACGGGGAGAGAGATAAAAGGTTGCAAAGTGTTATCTGTAAATGTTTGACTAATTTTATTTTTATATACTGAAAGCCATAGAAAAAGATTAAAAATAACTTCCTTTTTAAAAGAAATCAGCATTAAGACTTCTGTACCATTCCTCTAAGAAGCCACTCACCCAACTCTAATGAAATCAGTGTTCTTGTTTTGAATAGGTCACCTCTGTCACCGAGTAATGTGTGTGTGAGATGGCAGCGTGCACTGGGCAGGCGCACTGATAGTCCCCGCAGTACTGAGCTGGGGATGCTTCTGCTCGGAACCCCTGGGCATCTGTAAACATCCAAACACTTGAGGGCCACAAATTTGGAACTCTGGGAGGAAGTTATCAAAGTTACTTTTTCCTGTTTCAGTGTGTTCAGTTGTCTAGCAAATTATTTGTGATATTTACTCCTGGTGTCTAGGTAAGATGCCATTTAGGCAACCAAAATTTGGACTCTTGTTTCTTACGCACTAAATGGAAGGACTTCAGTGTCTGGGGGGCAAGGGCGCAGATTGACAGTGTTTAGGTTAGTGACCTAAAATACAGTATGAATCTGGTGTCTGGTTAAATAATAACAACCTTTTCTTTGTGTTGTGTAGTTTTTTTCCTTTGCACATTTCCACTTGAAGTAAAGAATTCACTTTTTTCTTTATTTAACCCCAGGGGAACTAGGGAAAAAATGTGTCTCTAAGAGGCAAAATCTGGAAATGCGATGGATCTGCTCCTGCATGAAGTATTGTAAGTGCTAGCTATCTTATGTAGTACTTTGGAAGAAAATAATGTTTATTTTTAGCGAGTGTATAAGAGCTCACAGCATTAAAATGCTTGAAGGAAGGGATAAGGGGGAGTTTTACTTAATACTGAGCAATTTGTGCATATTTTTATATGGATACAAATAATTTGCCGTATCTATCACTTCTGATAGTGCCTGCACTCCAAGGCGTGAGGAGAACGAGCCCTTTCTAGGCTTGAGATGGTTCTTTGTGGAGAGGTAGTTCTGCCTTTAAGCTGCAAATATGATAGACTTCATATCTCCCAGTGGAGGCTCTGGATTTTCAGAAAAATAAGAATGAATTGTTGTCTCCTGAAGCTGTCAAAGTACAACTTATTTCCATTTATTTTTTTTTAACTTGATTGATCTGAACATTAATTATGAAGTGAGGTAAGAAGCAGGTGTTGAAACCATTCATACAACTTGCAGTTAAAGAGTGTGTTAATAACACTTCAAATTGAATATAGTCTCTTTGTTCCTTCTTTGATAGTAAACAGCTGTGAGAACCCAATTCTGTAGTTCTGAAATAGTCAAGTATTATAGTGCTGGTGCAGCTGGAAAAAAATACGTAAATGGACTTAATTTTTGAGCTTTCTGAATTGTAATGATTTGTTTCAGTGTTGATATAAAGCACAGTGGCTAATATATTTCAAGTTTAGGTAAACTGTGGCTAATGCTTTACCGTGGCCATGGAACGCATTTTGAGAAATATATTTTAGCCAGTGGCAGAGTTGAAACTGTGAGGGTTAGATCCTTGAACTGGTATTGAAGAAAAAAGAAATATGAAGTGCAAGGCAATATCTATTTTTTAAAAAATAATTGATTTGAAAAATATTATTCTACTTACTGCTAAGTAGAATAATTTAAGGACATTAATGAAATGGTGAAATAGTCTTGATTTTTATATATCTATCTGTCAGTGAGTTTCCAGTTTTAATATACCTTCCAAACCTGCATAATTTAGTTTGGTTTTCATCATAACCACTTTATTTCCACAGAAAATGATGTTAAATGTAAAGGGTTTGATGATAACTGCTTTTTACCATATCTTTTAAAGGAAATATTTTAAATAAAAGTAAGAAATGGAAGTGTAGAGGATTTTGGCTTTCTAGTGATTGAGATTATGTCCTTTTATTTTTATTCCTTCTTTAATAGTATAAGCCGAACAAGAAACAGTCTTTGAAAGTGCTTGATAATATGTGAATGAATAGGTTCAGGCTTTTGACAGCCTGGGTGCTAACAACCTGTACACAGGCACCTTTCTGCAGTTACTCCATTGTACTCACTGGGCTTTCTAGATATTAAAATTTCCGAATGAGGGAAAAGCTCTAATAGCTTTCTTTTTTACTACAATTTTGTGGTATAAAATGACTTAAAATTATGATAATGCACTTCAGTTATTTTTTTCTGCTCCCTACTTGTAGATCTGAGAGCAAAACATAACAGAGGACCTAGCACAGAGACAGCCGGTGCTTTGAAAGGCCATAGAAAAGACTGTGGTCAAAAGAGTGGCATACAGGCAAGACACCACTGCTTCTCTGTACCTCTTCTGAGGTGTGCTACGGTTTAAAAGGTTTTCTTTCTTCCTTGATTTTTAGGAGGTGTGGAGAGGAATTAATGTATACAGAAAATATTCCCCCAAGTTAATGTTTGAGCCTGCAACCAGAGCATGGAGAACTAAGTTAAAGCCCACTTTTCGATCGGCTTAGCAACTATGAGCTGACTTTAATGAGCAAAAGGAGGAGTACAACTGCAGCATGTCTGAGTGGCCTTTCTTAGACGACGGGAATGCATGCCTTGTTCACACCGTTTCTAGACTGGGGACATTGCAGAATTTTGAATGTTAGAATTTCTACAAGTATTTGACTGGGTTTTTTTCCTTTATCTACTCTGTTTATGCTGATGCCTTGCCTTCCTTGACTTCTGAGGGATTAGTATAAACTTGTTGCTCCTGCTTAGTCTATGAAGGAAAGAGGCATGTTTTACTTTACAAAGCCCAGTAATAAATCTTGGTGGAGTTACAGCAGTTCCTAACTTTCACTGCCATTAACAAGGTTTAGATAAGTGCTGGTCCTGGTTCGTCTTGCCTGGGATTTTTCAGTGCACTAATGAATGTGTTAGGGAGAAGCTAAAACTACTCTCTGTCCCCTTCCCCCTCCTTGCATGGCTGTACCCAGCCACCACTGATGCTTCTTGAATGGGAAATCACAGCTCCTAAATTTGACACTGTAGACATAACTGAAAAGATTAAGTTTTAGGGTTGTAATTGTGAAAATGTCTACTTCTCCTTATGTGTTTAAGTTTAGGTAAATATTTTGCAATCTGGCAAGATTTAAGAAAATCCTAAACAGAGTAAATAGCCAACTCCTAATTGGAAGCAACTGGTTGGAGAATTTTGTTACTGCTTTACATTTTAAAAAAAGTTAAGTGCTGCAAAATTGTCGAGAAAAAAAAAATTGGGTGCTTTCTTTTATCCATTAAAAGCTCTGCTTAGATTATTTAAGAATTATTCTTAGGAAACTGAAACATGCTAGTCTGCTTTAGGTAGCCAAACTATGTGAAATCTTGAAAACTTTTCTAGGTAAAGACCACTGCAAACATACCTGCAACAGTGTATGTTGCCAGTGAAAATTTTTAATTTATTTTTCTAACAACTGCCTGTAAGATTCCAACAAATGGGTGGGTCAGGCTTTCAGCTCTCTCTTCCATTCTCCTCTCGTGAAGATTTTAGCAGGGCATTTGTAAATTTAAATCCGAGTAGTCAGTGAAGGGGCTCATTTT
This sequence comes from Sclerurus mexicanus, assembly GCA_013396755.1. Lineage (NCBI taxonomy): Eukaryota > Metazoa > Chordata > Aves > Passeriformes > Furnariidae > Sclerurus > Sclerurus mexicanus. The sequence goes on along the minus strand of VWZF01006235.1, from coordinate 660,030 downwards.
TTGGAAAACCGCTGAGATGACTAAGGCTGTAATTCTGTCCCCAGCTGGCTCTGGCACTTACTAGCCTCTCTGCTGAGTTGGTTTGGTGCACTAAGCAAGCAAAAATCTAACCTGAGCAAAATCGTAGTTAAATAATACCAGCTAGATTGGGAAGGGGCATCAAAGAACCAGAGACTGTTCATATTGCGGAGGGGTAGGTCCTAAATACAACTCTATGCAAAAGTACGTATCTTATTGAACAAGCAGTTCAATAGAAGTTTCTTTCTGTACCTTTGTGAAATCTAGGATTTAGTTTCAAGTTAAGTACAAGTTGTTAATTATTTTCTTTTTTAGCATCTTATGGCTGTGCACTCAAAAGATTTATACTGAGTTGATGCCATCCATTTACATGAACTAGAATTACTTTACTGGGTCACGCTTGAAGTATCAGTTTGTCCAGTATCCTGTTTCTGACAATAAATAGTAGATATAGAGGGAAGGGACTAGTAAGATGGAATGTTTTATGATTAGTCCTTAAGACACTGCTAAGTATCTGCAGCTTAGAGATTTTTTGAGCCAGTTGTGACATCCTGGAGTTCAAAAGCTCTTCATGGAGCTTGCATTTTTCCAATAACTTTCTGAATCTTTAAATTTTTGGAACTCATTCCCACAAGACATTGTGGATGAAAAAATTTAACTACATACCATGTGCAAGAAGTACTTTTGTGTACCTCTTTGAACCTGCCCCTTCATTATGTCAACTGCTGTTCCCTTGTGCTTGCACTTGGAAAATAGTTGTGCTTTATTTATCTTCTCTAGGTCACCTGTAATTCTGTACTCAGTTTTTCTGGCATGTGTGCTCCCTTTTTTCAGGCTGAGCTGTCTAAGTAGTGTATTTCTAATTTTATTCTGTCTCTTTTGATGGGGAGGCTCGATGGCATACATTACTACATCTGTGGGTGCAGTGTGGAGTCACACAATAAATTGTGGTTTTGGTTTGGGTCTTTTCATTCTTTCCAAACAGTTGTGTTTCATTTTCTTTATGATAACTATTGAGCTAGCATTTTCATTGAACTGCGTGACTATGTGACCGATCTTTCCTAACAGAGCTCCTTTGTTAGGTGTGTTATTTTGAATTTACCAATATTGAATTTCTGGTCTTTTTTTGCACAATCCCTTCACAGTAAAAGTGTTTTACAACTGTTATAATGATGCGTAGGCCCTGGTATGAAATTGGACTACATTACTCTTGATATTATGCAAAAGATAAGAGTACTTGGGTTTCCCAAGATGATTTCAATCCAGATGTAAGGCAGAGGACGGCAAATGAATATGAAGAATTGCAACAAAAAATTCATAAGCAAAGCTGCAATGGTCTCAAAGAAGTATGCATAGACATCCTGAAAGACTGCTAAGAAAGACTAATAGTAAAGCATCTTTCTGAGAAATTAGCTCTTCTATGGAGTTTAATAAGCAGCATCAAAGGAAACATCAAGTGCTTATTTGGCAGTTTTACGAACAGAGAACAGAGGCTGCCAACTGTTAGTCTGATGGAAGCAGGAGTTGAATTTTCAGAGTTACATGTGAGTGGATAGCTCCTGTGAGAATAATCCGGGGGGTGGGGGAAATAAAAGCAAGCAATTTCTGGTTAATGCCATGGAGCAAGAATCATGAGGGAAGCAGAGAAAGGGTGATGTGTTCGCCATACAAGTCAGCATTTGTGTGTGTTCGCTAGGATAAGCAAGAGGCAGTTATATAAAGTAAGTTGTGTGTGTTCTTCTGTTTGTCTGCTGTGGTTTGGTTCGGTATGTACTAAGGATAACGGGAGCTTCGCATCCATCATTTCCACACACTGAACTGGGTAAGCAGTGAGTGGAGAATGAATGGAGTCTGCAGTGTGACAGGCTATGCTGCAGAAAGGAATGCCAATTTACTTTCTTCCAAGGCACGGAAATGCTGGGGAAGCTCTAAGAGATCAGTCTTGTTTAAAAGATCACTTCAGATGCCTCCTAGTCATGAAGACCGCATGTGACATAACACTGACAAAATAATAATAAACATAAGTATGTATTTTTGTTAGTTTGCTAACTGGCATCTTGAAAACAAGAAAGAAAATGACATTTATTTACTCTTCTAGTTCTAGGTCAAATGATTAGTTCTGTGACAAGACAGCATGACACTTTGAGTATGACAGAAGCCCTGATGCTGCAGCAGAGGCTGGGAATATTAATGGCCAAATCTAGGTGAGTGTTTTTTAATTCTGCCGGTTCCTTAGCTGTTTGATTTCTTCCTCACAGTCTTGGTTCATTTCTCCTTTGAAGCAGCATTGCAGTTTTTGGTTTTCTGAAATACTAATATTCAAATATATTTGAGGCAAAATAATGAGCTTGCGTGATTATTGACTATGTACTCTTTCTTTGATTATTGATTACATACCCATTCTCGGTCGTTCTTGAGATACAGAGGCTGTACTTCATATGCTACAGCATTCTTGCAATTCGAGTGATTTTTTTTTCCCTCCCAAATTGCTTTGCGGTTAAGTTTTGGGGTTTTTTCTAAAGTTTTCAGACACCTGCCTTCAACAGATTTGATGAGTTATTTAATGCTGAATGCACAGAAAGTTAGGATACTAACAGCGTGTAGCTGTCTAGTTCTGTTTACATTTTGTCAGACATTTGAGGAGGTCTGAGTCTGAGCTTTATTAAGTGCATGCATCTGTGCCTGAAGGCTGCAAGAGGCTCATGCAGCTGTTTTATAGACCAGAGTTTGAAAAGCTTTGCTTCAAATTTATATATTCACTGTTAATCTGCATTGCAGCTATTGTCACCTGTTGCTCTTCATAGCACTAAATAGGGCAGTGGCAGTAGGCTGACAAGACCCACATCTGAACATTGCTGTAGTGAGGCACTGTGGGGTGCTAGGGCAGGACACCAGTAGTAGGTGTTCTTACATGTATCTCCCTTTATGAATAGAACAGGAAAGAAATAATAATAAAAAAAAAATTGAATAGTTAAAATAACAGTGAGATGTATGTGTGAAGACTATTAAAAGTGGTCTGTAGTTGAAAGAGTGATTGGACTGATTAATAAAACTCAGAACTTCACTGGGCCTAGTTCTGTTATTATCTTTATTGATGATCTGGATGAGAGGCTCAAGTTTGCCATTAGCAAATTTGCAGATGACACAAAGTTGGGAGGGAGTGTCAGTCTGGAAGGCAGGAGGGCTCTGCAGAGAGATGTGGACAGGCTGGAGAGATGGGCTGAATCCAGTGGTATGGGGTTCAACAAGACCAAGCGCTGGGTCCTGCACTTTGGCCATAACAACCCCATGCAGTGCTACAGCCTTGGGACAGAGTGGCTGGAGAGCAACCAGGCAGAAAGGGACCTGGGGGTTCTGACTTACAGGAAGCTGAGCATGAGCCAGCAGTGTGGCCAGGTCACCAAGAAGGCCAGTGGCATCCTGGCCTGTGTCAGGAATAGTGTGGCCAGCAGGACCAGAGCAGTGATTGTCGCCCTGTACTTGGCACTGGTGAGGCTGCCCCTCAAATACTGTGTCCAATTCTGGGCCCCTCAGTTTAGGAAGGACATTGAGGTGCTGGAGCAGGTCCAGAGAAGGGCAATGAGGCTGGTGAAGGGACTGGAGAACAAGTCCTGTGAGGAGCAGCAGAGGGAGCTGAGGTTGTTTAGCTTGGAGAAGAGGACACTCAGGGGAGACGTTATCACTCTCTACAACTACCTGAAAGGAGGTTGTAGCCAGGTGGGGGTCAGTCAGCTAGTGACAGGATAAGAGGGAAGAGTCTTAAGCAGCACTGGGGGAGGTTTAGGTTGGACATTAGCAACAAGTTCTTCATGGAAAGAGTAATTGGGCATTGGAATGGGCTGCCCAGGGAGGTGGTGGAGTCACTGTCCCTGGAGGTGTTTAAGAAGGGACTGGATGTGGCACTTACTGCCACGGTCTAGTAGACAAGGTCGTAGGTTGAACTTGATAATCTCAGAGGTCTTTGCCAACCTAGTTGATTCTGTGATTTGCTACTGAAAAAAATAATTCTATGTAGCATGCCATCTCTCTGCAACAGTAGAAGCAAACAAGCAGCCCTCTAGTTTCATCTTGATTTGGGAAAAAAGCTCTGTCAAATTAATGCATATTTTCATGTTACGACCAGAAATGACATCCATGATTTTGACGACGTGTCTGGCATTCTGCCTCTTTCTGACTGGATTAATCCAAGCCATGTTGTTACACTTTCTGTTAAGTTCTTGCTTCACCTCTGCAAGGGGTTGGTGGCAGATTTATACAGATTTATACAGTCTCTAAGGTAGAAGTATCTGTTTTGAGTGGCTTCTCTAATCAAAAAGAGGGGAAGTGTTAGGTGCTCTTCATTGTATTCCTTGCACCGTTTTTTCTCAGTGGACAAGAGTGCTACGTGGATTCTACTGCTGCATGTTAATACAAATGCCCGACTAGAACACAAGTCACGATTTTCTTAAGGTGACATCGGATTTTCTTCCTCCTTTTTTTTAGTTGGGAAAATTTATCAACCCATTCTGTCCTCTTCTTGATTCCTAATGTCATATCTCTTGTTGACTTAATAGCTCTCTTTCAGGATTGTGCTCCATTTTTCATTTGTGTACTGGAAATTTTAGTTATTGTCCAATATGAAGATGATATAAATGGGTTAAGTTTTCCTTTCTCTGTCTTTCTTGTATTTAAGAAATGTAAGGCTTACCTCCCTCTGCACAGTGGTAGAGGGAAAAGCAGCAACTTGTGAGACTTAGTTCTGTGAACTTCTTATCACCCTGTTTTATGAAAGTTTGTCATACACAGAAAAATCTTTAAGTGAAAATATAAAAAATATCAAATAATTCTTTTTTTGCTTCATTAATTTAGCCATGCTGTTCTGTGTTAGTTGAGTATTTTACTATTTTATAGGAAGTGTGTAGCACAGTTTAATCCAAATGGTACTTAATAGAAATAGCACCACCCACCCAAGTTTTAAACTATTTGTGTTGAAAGGGAGTTTTTCCCCTTCCATTGACTTTGATTACATAATTTGCTGTACGTTGCTACATGGGAAATATTCGAAAGTGGAAGCACAGAACCTCACTGCATGGCTGCCAGCACAGGGCTGCCTCCAGGCCTGGAATGCCTCCACCCTCTCTTGCAAGCCAGGCCTGGAGCTGCCAAAGCCAAGGCAGCCTTTCAGGATTGCCATGTGGGCTCTTTGTGTTGCCTGTGCTTGGTAACCTCCTACAGCCCAGGGCTCGTAGGCACATCACTAGGGCTGTGCTGGGCAGCCTGAACCAGGGCGTGCTTACTGAGATGGAACTGGAATCCAGATGGTTGCCTTGTGTAAAGGCCCTGGTTTAGGAGATGAGAATTGCTCTCGGTAAGTTGTTGGGTTTTGTTTTCCCCCAAGCTGCTACCATGGGAATTAAGGTGACAAATCAAATGAGTCTGTTTGGTAGTAACCTGAAGTAGAATTATTGGTAGTACTTCAAGAGCTCAATGTTGCCACTCCTTACTGCCTTAAATCTAACTTAACTACAATATTTGCAGTATCTGTGTTGGGTTTTTTTATGACTTACGATTGCAAAAATTCATCACGAAGAATTGTAATTTCAGAGTAATTTGCACTGGGTTGTTTTGTTGATGTTAGTCCATTTTTACTTCAAGTAAATGATCATTTTGTTATTTGTTTTTTTTTTTTCCCTTTAGAGGTCAGATGGTCTTCTAAAGAAGTCATGGGTAGCTGTTGTAGCTGTCCAGATAAAGAAACTGTCCCAGATAACCACCGAAACAAGTTTAAGGTACGTAACTTACGTAGTATGCTGTGAATTACTTTGTTACTTTCTTGTTGAGTAGGTCTGCGATTGAAAAAAAATGAAATGAAAATAGAGTGCAAATTTCTGAACAGTTGAAACATTGCAGAGCTGCAGGTGTCTATGGCTGCAGGTTTCTCCTGCCCCTTTGAGGAATCCACTCTTACCAACAATGACAGGAATTCTCTAGATAGGGTAGGCTTTTTAGGACAGTTTTGATCTGGAGATCAAGGAGAGAAGAAGTCCTGCGTTTTGATCCATCTCCATTTGAGTTGGTAGGGGCCAAGTAAGTGTTGTTGACTCTCAGGCGGTTACAGAAGTTAGGAAAGTTGTAAGTATAAGGGAAGAGCTATTGGAGAAGTGGGATTATGAACCTGAATGCAGGGTCAGCAATAGAAAATTTTAGGACTGCAGATTTTACTTGAAGGTCACTACTGATGATAGCATTTTGAGAACTTTTGTCCTTTACTTGAAGAAATTTATTTCTAATGGTCTTTTGTCCCATATATCTCTGGAATTTGTGAGCTTGTGAACACTTGTTCATGTGCTTAACATGCTAAACATGAAGCTGCTGAAGTCAGTGACTTTTAAGTAAACATACCTTTGCATAGTCACACAAGGCAGATTTGCTTCTGTGCTCCAAACTCGCTGTGAGCTGGCAAAGGAATGCTTCCATAGTGAGAAATGATTCATGTATTGCCTTCAGGAAATGTTTAATATTGTCAATAAAGAAAGCTGGAGGATAAAGTATTTTTCTGTTTTCTTGCTCTTTATGCATTTGACATCACTTTGTGTAACTAGTTCCTATTTTTCTCCTCGTAGAATTTCTCTATTGTTTGGATCACTGATTTAGCAGCAGGAGGGAGAAGATGAAAGAATGTAATTTGCAAAATGAGGAAAGTTGGCATAAGCCTCAGTAACAGATGAAAATATTCCTAATTCTTTTCAATTGACTAGATTTCAAGTTGAAAGTGTCTCTTTAAGGAATGACATTAATTCCATAGGGGAAAATTCTTCATAGGTTTTTTAATTAAGAAAGAATCCCACTAAAGGCAGCATTGTGAGATAAAATACATGCAGGGGAAAATATGTATTGTCCAAATTCCATAAAGGATGCAGATGACCTCAAAACTGGTTTAAAAGCAGAAAGAAGAGTTTAAGCTTTATACACGTGTTTTCACACAGGATAACTGTAGGGTATTTGAATGATTTTTTGACTTTAAAAAGGCAGCAAAATATTTAAAAATAGTTGGGTGATTCAGCACAGTGCAAGGCTATACATGTATGTGAAGGAAGCTTTATCTTGGAGCCACTTACCCTTTTTCATTCCTTTTCCCAACTGTAAATGGGATTCTATGACAAAGTAAATATTTTTTTTTTAGAAATGGTGCTCTGAAAGATTCCATTATCTGAGGTATGCCTGATGCATGTGGAAATACTAGAATCTGTACATAAAGCCAGTTTAAAAAAACCATATTTGACTTACGAGTCTCTTCTACTTTAAATTTCTCATCAGATTTTACAGTAGTGTTAGGCAGTCTCATTTGTATTGCTTTTAAATACGTATTATTTTAATTTTTTAATTCTGGGTTGGAGCAAGGAACTAGTTTGTTGAGTTGTTCTTTTTTGTTTATTTGTTTTTAAAACTTTTAATTCAAGGATCATAACTAGTATGACAGCACAGATAGAGTTTATTAGAGAAGCATTAAGATTATTAGAAGTTGTTTCTCAAAAGAGTACTTACATAATGCTTTTTAATTTGTTTTTTATAGGTTATTAATGTGGATGATGATGGTAATGAACTGGGTTCTGGCATAATGGAACTTACAGATACAGAACTAATTTTGTACACCCGTAAAAGGGACTCCGTAAAATGGCACTACCTCTGTCTCCGTCGCTATGGCTATGACTCAAATCTTTTCTCTTTTGAAAGTGGTCGAAGGTGTCAAACTGGACAAGGTATGTGGAAATTTCCTGTATAAAGATTTTGGAAATTCATTTGATGTTGGAAGATATTTGCCAGTCCTTTGGCAAGGGTTATAAGGCTATAGTGTGAGTGTGGTTTCTGGAAATTACCTTACGAGGAATGATGATCTGGTAAAATGAGGATTTCAGTTGCACATCATTTTTGGCATTGTAGGTCTGGAGCACTTCAAGCTTCTATGTGTGGATTCTTTTGGTCACCTTAAGAGGTTGTTTTGACAGGGATATTCTCCTGCCTCAGAGGCTGACTTGACTGTCAGGGGGAGGCAGTGGAATCTCCTCAGAATTCAAAGAATTCTCTGGGTCTAGATTTTAAAAGACTAGAGCACTGTTACGAACTGGATGTGCCCACCTTACACCTTATTATTATCTTCGCTAACATACTTGTGTTTCATCCTCTTCCTAAAGCAAATACCACTTTCATTTATATCAATGTCATAATCCTCAAATTTTGACATGTTTTCGTATGAGGGATGTATACTTCAGCTATGCTCCCTTATTTTCTGTATGGCTTTCACTGGAAGATAGTTACCTTTCCAGTTCCCAGACCATGCCTGCCTTGGCCAAGGTTGGCTCCCTCTCAGAGGATTCTCTCTTCACTGAGCAGTCCCTGGGGGAATCTGTTTCAGTTGAGTCATGGCCTCGTTTTGAATCTTTCTACTGTGAAGTAGCTGTGTGTAGTTCGAATTCTTTGGTATTCATATATTCTGAAATTAAGTTGCAATTTTTAAACAGATTTTTAGCATTTACTAGTGGTTCTTTATCAGTAATGATATGTAGAAACTGCAGTTTTTGGTTTTTAATTTCATGGTAAAAAAATCGGGAAGATGAATGAACTTGTTCATAAATAAACCTGATCAATCTTCAGTGTCCAAGCAGAGGTAAGGGCAGACAAATTTATAAGACTTTAGAAGGCATTCTCAGTTCATCTCCTAATGAGAAATGGGGATGTTTTCAAATGTCACAGTATACTCCATACTAAAATAAATTTTCAGAGTTCTAAACAGAAGGTAATAAACTTTGTTTTGAAGATAATCACTATAATTGATTTTGCAGGTTTAATTTACTGCTTCTTCTAAACATTGAAAAGAGATACTAATAATATTTAATTGAAAATACTAATTTGAAGGTTCTTTTCCACAGTGTATTAGCAAGTGTGCAAAGTTTTCCACCAAGTCTAATGGACTTCTCTGCTTTCCTCCAAATTTCTTTTTTCTCCTTTTTTGTTTAACAGAGAAGATTAAGCAGGCTGTTTAAGCAGCAACCCTTTCCTCCCTCTTTTGTTTCTTGACTTGCTTATGTAATATTAAAATACTGTGAATGTTGAGAAAAAAGAAATCTGGCAAAAAATGTTCTCTGCTGCCCTTTTGCAATGTAGCATTGTTCCTGAGACCTACTCTGGGTTTTGTGGGCACAGTTGCAAAACTTCATCTTTACTTTGTATATTGACTGAGAAGCTTTTCATTTGAGAATTCACTGAATACTGCCCCGCAACTTCTTGCATTAGTCAGTATTCTTGTTTGTGTTTTCCCTTTAATCTCAAATTATATCTATTGATAAGTTGTCAGAGTGCACTGATGATTTGTGCTAGGTATTAAAGATCCTGAAGACATGTTTTAGGAGCACAGCTAATAGATAATTCCGAATAGAGAACCTGGAGAAGCTGGGGTGTCACTATGTTGTGTGAGAGATCACATTGTATTTAATGTGAATATATTTAAAGGCAGTTGAATTTCTCAGAAACATACTGGGAGCTTTTTAAAGCTCGTGAACCTAGATTTTTTAAAATTCTTTTTGTTGTCCATTAAGATTTAAGCATCCAGTGTGAATTTTCAGAAGTACACTAAATATTGATCATGGACTATTGTAGTTGAGCCAGGCAAATAGAGTTGGAGAAGCTCTATAGCTGCAGTATTGCAAGCATGAAGCTTATTCAGTGCACCAGTTGAATATTAATCATTGAGCCTCATTCCTCTTAGACCACTTGGTATATTCCCAGCCGGGTTTTTGTGAACCTCTGCCATGTGGAGCATTTCTGGGAGTTGTGATCTGTCACAGTTGTGCATCCCTAAATAAATATATGGTGGCAGTAATTTGCCAGCATGTTCACATAACTGCACTTATAGGAGTAGCTATATGGCTAGGTAGTTTTTAGTAAAGAGTGCTTTAAGATTGTGATACTCACTTTGAAAAAATGAACACCTGCACCTGCGTTTAACAAGCATGTCAACTTTAACTTCATGCTTTCAATGGAAGAATAATCCAAAGCTGCGACTTTGCTGGTGAGGGTAAGTTGGGACGCTCCCTGCTGTACGAAGGCAAAGCGGCACAATACACGCACAAAATACATGGTATTGCTGCTGACTTTGTGTTCTGTGTCTATTAGCCTAAAGCAATTAGTTTGTTACTGTCTGTTTCACACAGTTTGTCTTACTAGCTTTTCATTTTAGTCTTCTTAAAGAAACTAAACTCTTACCCAGTGTTTAAATCCTTTTCTGTTGTGCAGGTATCTTATTTTTATGGTAATTTAATAGAAATCTGATTTAGGAAATATGACCTTGTAGCACCACTGTAGTTTTATTTAATGTTTCTTTTTGAAATTGTATTTATTTAGTGGGTATCCTTTTTATGAGCTTGAAAGAAAAAATATTGTGGGGGTTTTTTTCCCTTATTTAGCCCTCAAAACTTAGTTTTGCTCTTAACTGAATCTGTTTTCTGTTCTAATTTAACTTTTGGTGCATGGAAATCTTATTCTTCTATGAGATAACCATTTTAAAGGTTCTTGCAGTAACTTCGTGTGTTTTGGTACAATGAAAATTTCATAACATTTTTGCTTCTTTAACAGGTATTCATTATGTGGATTCCAGTTCTATTTCTTGAAAGTTATATATATTGCAAGGCATGTTTCTTAGTTAAAGGATTTTAATTTTTTTTTTTGTGCGTGTGTGTGTATTTGTAGGAATCTTTGCCTTTAAATGTGCCCGGGCAGAAGAGCTGTTTAACATGTTACAAGAGATAATGCAGAATAATAGCATAAATGTGGTAGAAGAACCAGTAGTAGAAAGGAATAATCATCAAACTGAGCTGGAAGTTCCAAGAACTCCTCGGACACCTACCAGTAAGTATGATTCTACTGTCAGATGACAGACCTAAATGTAATGTGGTGTTTAGCTGAGAATAACATTTGATTTGCATTTAATCTTTAAGTAATTAAAAAGAAAGCTAATTTAAAGCTAAGAGGCTAACTGCCCCTAAGGCATTCTTGTGAAGCACTTGCTGAGGATTCTTTTCCGAGAACCGTAAGTCTTGGAAGGAGAAAGTTCTTCACCTTTAAGAAATAAATTTTGGGAACTTAGTTGTTGAATAAGAACACTTACGAATACACCTGTTGAATTGCTTTATAGTTTATCAATGTGTTTTACCTGTAGCATTTCTGAGAAATGTTAATGCTGGGTAACGTTCCAACCTTTTTATTAGTGGGGAAAAAAGTGCTGGTAAAATCACATGTGCCATGGCTTTGGAATCTTTCTTTTGCTCTGACTAGATGGAGGGTAAAGTGGAGTCCTTCCAAAAATGCCAGAAGATTTTAGGTAATCTCAGACAGTTGGCTTGATATTTAAAGCTAGGAATTCCAGGTTATTGTTGATTTCAGAGAAATGGAAGCTTAGTTAAATAAGTCTGTTTCTCAGGGAGACATATTACAGGTAGAAAGAGAAATTGGATAGGGAGTTTACTGGGAGGGCTGTGGTATGTAACACACTCAGATTTCAGTGGTTGCTTCAGACATGTTTCCCAGTAAATACTGGGACGCTAGTGTCTGCTTTCTGTTTCCTTCCTCCCAGCATAATTGAGCCTTGGGAATATTTAATACTGTTTTACATATTCTAATATCTCATTTGAAAATTGAAAATTAAGATATGAAACATCTTACTCATATGCAGTAAAATGTTCTATTTTAATATGGTCTTGCTTGTTTTCTAATTTAATCAGCTCCTGGGTTCAATGCACAAAGTTTACCTAATGGCTATCCCAGATACCCATCTTTTGGAGATGCTTCATCACATCCCTCCAGCAGACATCCTTCTGTTGGAAGCGCACGCCTCCCCTCTGTCGGTGAAGAATCAACACATCCTCTACTTGTAGCAGAAGAGCAAGTGGGTGGTTTTTTTCCCCTTATACAACTTAGGTTCTACATTACTTCAGATTTTTCTAGTGATTGTTCCGTAGGCTTTCACTTGTGTTTTTCAGTATCAGGTGTAATGTATTTCTACCATATTTTAGCTACCTCAGAAAAGTGTTTGTTTTGCCTCTTTAAAACAATACTTTTTAGGATATCTTGCTGAGGAAATCATATTTATATACAAATAAAGATACAGAAAGTATGTATTTGCATTATACTGTTTTCAAAATTCAGTAATTATTTTTAAACACAAGTAATTGTACGTTGTGAGAGATCCTGGTCAAAAAGTTTCTTCATATGTAAGTCTTCTCTCTAGCAAACAGAAATCATGGAATAATTTAGGTTAGAGTCTTAGTCTTTTGCTGACCATCTCCAAAAAAGGGTCTGTCTCTGTCTTCTTTATGTGTTAGGTAGTTGAAAACAGCTATTAGGTGGTTCCCTGGCCCTCTCTTTAAGATGGAACCAGGATGGTGCTTTCAGCTTCTCTTGGAATGTCATGCTCCAGCCCTCCACTAGACTTGCTCCAGTATGGTGATGTCTGTCTTGTACAGGGGAGCTCAGATTCAGTCTCAGAAGAGCTGAATTGATGGGAATAATCATGATCCTTAACCTACTGGCTGCGCTATTGCTGACACAAACCAGTGCAAATTTGGTTTTCATTGCTCCCAGAGCACACTGCTGACTCATATTTGACTTACCATCCACCTGGACCCCCAGTGCTTTGCTGCAAGGCTGCTTTTCAAGTCAGTTGCTGTCTAGCCTGTTGGTGTTGTTCCATACCAGGCACTGGACTTTGCATTTGCTGTTGCTGAAGTTTCTATGAGGTCAGTTCTCTAGGCTGCTGAGATCCCTCTCATTGGAAACCCTGCCAGTCTGGGACAGATTGAAAACGTTCAGAGGGTGTGTTCTCTCTCCTCATTTAGGTTGCTGATGAAAATGTTAGTCAAGCTTAATAATGTCATCTGGTTTAGGAAGATTTTGTGTGTGAAAAGAAGCAGTACTGGAAACCAGAGAGAGTAATCAAAGCAGAATGCAGTGAACTATCCTGTAGGAAAGGATTTGTTAGGAGCCCCCATGGAAGAGTTCAGGTGTTATTGTTGGAATTATTGAAAAGTAAATGAGTTTGAAGTATCAGTGTAGGAGTCAAGTGAACTGTAAATAACGCTTCAGCTTGTAGGGCTTGACAGAGAGGTTAGGAAGGCTACGTAACTGCTGCTTTAAAATACTACTGTTGCTGTTTGGGTATCCAGATGTGGACTTAAAATTTAGAGAAAGAATCTAATCTTTCCCATTCAGCCTTGTGTTGATCCACTGTGGGAAATTGGAGAGATAACCTAGTAGCATAATTCTGTCTTTCTTAGTGGCATATGGTGCCAACTCCTGCATCTTTTTAATTCTTAGTGCCACTTTTCATATGGAATTGTGTATTTTTTTACTTCAGTTTCTGCTACTAGGAGGCTGTTTGCTATTGAAGAAAGAATGGACTGTTCTTCCAGTAGACCCAACTTCTGGTTTTGTGGCTGGAGTAGTACACAAGCCTGAGGGTTTTTTAGGTCTCTCTGTAGTTTTGGTGGGTTTTTTTTGTTTGTTTGTTTCTTTTATGGACAGTAGATTTCCTCAGTGTTGGCGATATAACAAAGACAAATTTAGCCAAAGTAACTGTTGGTCACTGTCATGGTAAGGGATGACAAAGCAGAGCTCTCACTGATCTGTCCATGTCAAGCAATGAGCTAAGTGGGAGCAGTCCAAGCTTGCTCTCATCAGAGCAGAGCTCTGTTAGAACCTGAAAAGTGAGAACTAGAGCACAACTGAGACAAAACATCGAATAAAAAATAATGATTAATGTAAGATATAAAGTCTGTTCTTTTGTTAGAGTAACATTAACAAAACCAACAACAAAATTTCAGGGAAAAAACCCTAAACTGACCACAGTTTAACGAAATGTGAGAGGTGACTTTTATTCTTAAACACCTGCCATAATAAGATTTTCTTCTCAGGTATTTTGATTAGAAAAATGAAGAGTTAAGAAGGAAAGAAATTTGGAGGGGGGAGAAGGCATAAATAGCCTTTGAATTTCCTCTATTTTCTTCCTTTTAGGTGCACACTTACGTCAACACTACTGGAGTACAAGAGGAAAGAAAAAATCGATCAAGTGTGCATGTGCCACTGGAATCGAAGCTTTCAAACACTGAAATAACTAAAGTGAAAGAAGATCAGATGTGTACCGATGACAGAGATGCACAGGTTCTCCTGGAGCCTGAAGGAGTCAAGTTTGTTTTAGGACCAACACCTGTTCAAAGGCAGTTAATGGAAAGAGAGAAACTGGAACAACTTGGGAGAGATCAAGTTAGCGGCAGCAGCACAAACAACACTGAATGGGACACTGGCTACGACAGTGACGAACGTAGAGAAACACCATCTGGTAATAAATTGGTGTATGAAAATATAAATAGGTTATCAATCCCTAGTGCCTCAGGGGTCAGGAGAGGTCGCTTGACATCAACCAGTACCTCAGACACCCAGAACATTAACAACTCTGCTCAGAGAAGAACTGCACTGTTGAACTATGAGAATTTGCCATCCTTGCCTCCTGTTTGGGAAGCCCGCAAGCTGAGTAGAGATGAAGATGACAGTTTAGGACCAAAGACCCCATCTCTGAATGGCTACCACAATAACCTAGATCTAATGCATAATTATGTCAATACAGAGAATGTAACAGTACCAGCAAGTGCTCATAAAGTAGAATTTATACGACGTCGGGACTGTACCCCAACAGTCTTTAACTTTGACATTAGGCGTCCAAGTTTAGAACACAGGCAGCTCAACTATATACAGGTTGACTTGGAAGGTGGTAGTGACTCTGACAACCCTCAGACTCCAAAAACCCCCACCACTCCACTTCCGCAAACTCCAACCAGGCGCACAGAGCTGTATGCTGTGATAGACATTGAAAGAACTGCTGCTATGTCAAGCTTGCAAAAAGCACTGCCCCGAGATGATGGTACTTCTAGGAAAACTAGACATAACAGTACTGACCTGCCTATGTGAGCCTGGGAAGCATTGAATCATTTGCACCTTTTGTGAAGTTTATAAAATTGAAGATGCGAGTACTTTGCATTTCTTAACACTAACGCCTTTTATAGACTAATAGAACTTTTTCTGCATACTTCATGTACTTGTCTAACTAAAGGGAATTAATGTAGAGCAAGTATTCATCTAGGTAACACTATTTCATTCTACAGTAGAAGTAATTACTGCATAGCAGCATCACCACCTTTCACAGTGCCTCTTTAATTGATTAGAGTCTGAGTGACATGCTGGTTTTCAATTTATAAATATTCTGGTCTGGTGCCTATACTCATTAATGGCATTTATAACACTTTTTAAAGCCTCTTGATATGTGCATTATTAGCAGGTAAACCTAATCTTTCAATATACATATCTTACGTTCATTTCTCATTGAAGTGGTTCCTCCAGAATGAAATGTATGTAATGCATTAATTCACTCAGTTTGACACACACAAGGTACGTTGGTTCATCTCAAGGAATATAAACACCACACCTTTTTTGTCTGTGGGCAAGAAGGCCTCTAATTCCTCACAGTTTTCTCAACTTGTGTGATGTTTGAGAGGTCACATTGATGTTCATTGATCAGAGCTATAAACACATCTAAATCCAGCCTTAAGCTCCTTCCGCTAAGATAGAATTCCAAGTGGCATATCAAATTCCCTGTGAAATCTGACAAAATTTTAATCCCATTAGAGTTTTGGGGTTTTTTTGTGAAGGAATTCACGGGTGGGCTGTATTAATTAAGGCTCTCTTGTCATTTCTTAGTTCAGTGTCCTTTCTTTTCTTTGCATTTGTATGTTTCTTTTTTATTTGTTCCATAATGTCTTGTTCTAAAAGTCAAAATTTTGTACCTAGCTTTAATTATTGTTCAGGGTCGTATATGTGTTTGTGTTACTCTCTGCATTTGACAAAGAAAGACTCTTGAAGGTCAAATAGTTGTCTTTGTCCAGTGTTCTACTTTTTTATGCGTGACAGAAATATCCCAGCTCTCCAGCAGCATGCATTATTGCACAACTGGAAAGGTTTATTATGCAGTTATTGTCTTCCTCTAAAGCATCAAACACAGGTTACACGGGAGGCAGGGTACTGGACTTCATAGTTCTTTATAGAAAGTTGTACATTCTAGCAGTGTGCATCCATAGGTTATAGTATACTTTAATTTAGATATGTAGTAAATTATCTGAAGGTAGTATTACCTACAAGCATACTTCTTTTCCTTTTGCAATTGGTGAATTTGGTTACGATGATGGCTGCTCAGTGTTACAGGTACATCCAGGTAGATTGTTCTTTGTTGAATACGCCAGATGCACCCTTAGAAGTTTTTATTTTGTTTTGTTTGTTAATACTCTGAATAATCCTAGAATTCTGGCAGTATTGCAGGCGCACCTTGGTACTAGCAGCAAAAGAGATTGCTCTTGAGCCTGTGATTACAAAGGAACTGACACTTGTGTGAACTGGTATGATGTAAAATAACCCTTGAACTGTGAGGAAAAACATGCAAGAAAAGCCATTTGAAGATCTGAAAAAGCACTAAGGGTCTTCATGCAATATTTGAATTGAAGTTTTATAAAAAACAAACTACAGTTATTTTCAGTCTTTTAAATTGGTGTGTATTTTTGTTCCTCTTTTTCCTTTGGTCTTCTCTCATTTAGTAGTGGCAGCAGTAGTAGCACCTGAAATACATGTCTTGCCACACCATTAGGTGTTATCAGGCAACCTTTTCACTCTGACTTTCATTACTCTTTACAGACTGTATGGTACTGAAATACCAGATGCACAAAGAGCATAATTTGCAGAAGTAAAAGGTCGGAGTCACTGAGACCATTATGAGGAACTTAATTGAGATTTAATAAAAAAGCCCTCATTAATGATTTCATGGTCAGCCTCTGCATATTCTTGTGATAGACTTGTTGACTTGTGGGGAGACCTTGGTACTCAGAAGGTAATGACTACCTAGAACTAGGCATTTGACACGTCTGCAGTCTCTTGAAAGGAGGTGGTAGCCAGGTGGGGGGTCAGCCTCTTCTCCCAGGCAGTTAGCCACGGGACAAGAGGGCACAGTCTTAAGCAGCCCCAGGGGAGGTTTACGTTAGACATTATCAAGAAATTCTTCACAGAAAGGGTGATTAGGCATTGGAAGGGACTGCCCAGGGAGGTGCTGGAGTCACTGTCCCTGGAGGTGTTTAAGGAAAGACTGGACATGGCACTTAGTGCCATGGTCTAGTTGACAAAGTGGTGTTCAGTCATAGGTTGGACTTGATTATCTGAGGTCTTTTCCAGCCTAATTGATTTCTGTGATTCTGTAAGTGCTCTCTCACAGCTTTGCCATTGCCTCACCTCATGATATGGACCATCTTGGTCTGTACTGAAGAGAACTCATCATGCATTGCAAAATACTTACCGGTTAATAATACTGCTGTGATTCTTGTGCTTAGTGTATAGCTCACTTAAATTTGTGAGCTGAACTAATGCTTCAGCATGTGTTTTGAGGCAAATGTGTTTGATCTAGCTAGCTGCTTAGAAATATTTGGTCCTCATCTGTATAGTTTGGACTAATTAATTGGACCCTAAAGACACACCTGTGAGGCAGGGAAGTAAAATCCTTAACTGCCAAATATGTAAACAGGTTTCAGATAGATTGTAAGTGACCTGCTGAAATTCCAGCAACCAGCCATATCCCTCATTAGTTCCAATGTACTGTCCTATGCATTTATTCTGAATAGTCTCAGATAAAAGGAATGGTCTGAGCAATTTTTTATGTCGTTGCAAGTTTCACCATGTTTCTCTGTCCCCCAGAATTGAGAACATACTGAAATTTCAGCTTTCTGTAGCCTTAATTATTCTTATACGTCTGTTGACGTATTTTCCCAGACTATTTTTTTAACCTCTTACATTTTACAGGTGGGATAATGCTTCCTCATTTTGTGTACACTACAAACATACTGGGTAGCCCCTGTTTACCCACACTATTCATCTTTAGCATTCCTTGTTTTCTGCCCCTTGAAGCAGATGCAGTTGCAATGCACTTTACCCTTTGAGATGTGGTAAATACTTTTTTTCAATTCAGTCTCTTTTAAAGGCTGTAATGTTAGATTTAGTTTCTGTAATCTAGGATTCAGCTCTCAGTTGAAATCTCTCCACGGTATTTAGATCATATTTATTTTGGGCCCACAGGTGTATAGACTGAGAAACAACAAACATGTAGCTGTTTTCTTTGGTAAATGGGACATGGTAAATTTACATAAACTAGGTCTTATAAAAATGGTCGCATCTCCATCAAGTTCTACTTTTCATCCATAACATGCAATTGGCTGTGGCCCTTCAAGCACATTTGACAAGGGAAAGTCTTTAGCTGAAGGTATTCCTTTAATGCAATGATTTGGAAAAGACAGACATTAGTGTATCTTTCAAACAAGGAAACTGAGTTAGTAGAAAAGACAAAACAATGACCAAAAGCACGATAAAGATTGTACTAGAAATACAGGTAGTGAGAATTTATTCCATTGTTATAGCAGGAAAATAATCTTTTCCTCAAATTGATGTCAAGAGGAAGACCAATTTTTAAATTTTTTTTAGGGTTTTTTTGCTGACTCCATCAAATAATATTAAAAAACCATTCTGAAAACCTTGACACTCGTTAGAACAGATTTTGTTTTCTTCCATAAGTATGTTTTGGATATGGCTGGGCTTGAATGCGATAGTGCACATTGAAGCACTGTTCCTATTAAAGTCTGCAGAGCTTTTATAGAAAGTTTAAGTGTTCATGTAGACATTTCATATAATAAATTGCTTAAATATCCCCCCTCTGCCAGTACTTGGATGCGTGTGTATACACCTCTGACTGGGACTTGGGTGTAAAAAAGGTCACAGAAATGTGTAAGCTGTACAAAGTCCAAACCAATGTCAAACAGGGCTGCTTTTTGGTAGGTGACAGACCAGCAGTTGATTTTGCTAGTTTTAAAACAGTGTGTATTGGCTCAAAATCTGGTAGTTCTAGTTTTTGTTTTATATTTAACCACTTCTCAACAGGACGGAGTCAGGAGAGTGGATTGTTTTTATTCACTGTTGGTGAAGTGAAAATGGAAGTTCTGATTAATGTCAGTTACTACTTTCAGCATATAACAATGTATCTGATTTGGACCTCTATTTCTAAGCAGTATTCTCTTCATGTAAGGTGGGATCAATGGTGAAATTCCATTTCTGCACTGTACTAATTTATTTAGTGGCTGCAAATAAGATGAAACTGATGGAGTAGGAACTAGTAGTGGGCTTAAATCTGAAATTCCCCTATTCCCCCTAAGGGAGTTCGGTCCTTCAATGTGATAGATAGAATTAGGTATTTTTGGAATTTAATTATATGATCTTTCCCATCTCTTCCTTGAGGTAGCAATTCAGGCATTTATATTTGACAGTATTTACTTAATATAAACCTAAGTTCATTTATTATATCTTTATTTTAAATTCATATACACTCCAAGAAAAAAACAAGTCCAGAAGAAATTCCACCACAAAAAACTGCGTTAAGATGGAGTCAAGTTTGCTGATGTCCTTCTTACAGAGCATTTTGGAAAAGACAGGAAGTCATGAATTGAGGTTCTTTCACAATCTTTAGGAATTACTTCCTCTTTTGGAAAGATAAGTGAATCACAAGGAATAAAAAAAAAAAAAATAGCAAGTTCACACCTGCAACTCCGACCATATAGATGTTATTTTTTGTGGTACTGTGCTGTAAGGTATGTGACTAAGTCTGTCAAATGTCTTAGGAAGATATTGCCCTAATACGGTGTTTACTCCAGATTAACGCAGTATTTTGTTTGGAAATATGTAGGTGTACAGATAGAATATGAGAGATAAAGTTGATGAAACAATTGTTGGACATTTCTCTATTTTTATATATTATGAAGGGCATTTTTAAAATTTTTCTTGCAGTTTTAGTAATTATTTAGTGTGGTAATATACATATATTGTGACAACATTTTCTGCTCTATCCATTACTTTGGTGTAATTCTATTTTATGTAGCAAATATGTGTATATACAAAGGAGATTATGTAAAAAATATGATTAAACGATAGGCTCAAGCCCTTCAGAATAGAGACCGTCTTCCTCTGTGTCTGCAAAGTACTGAATGCCTGGGGGTCCCAGCCAGAGCTCGTGTCTGAGAACCGTGGTGACCGAACTGCCAAGCGATGAGTGGGGGGGAAGCAGCTCCTCTGCTTTCCACGGGGAGCCGCAGTACAAAAGGTGCTGTGAAGCTCACCTTGCCAGTCCCTGGTGCTGGGGATGTGCTGTTCCTGGTCATTCCCAACACCGCCTACCAAGCAACCCAGAGAGCCCAGAGCCCATGGTCATGGTTTGCTATGGTCAGGAGGAAAGGAAGTCTGAGAAAGAGGTTCAGTGTCATCAGAGAATCTTCCTTGTTAGCCGGGTGACCCTTCCAGAGCTTGCTGGGTCCGCACGCAGTGTCCTTTGAAACTGAATAAGTGACTCATGTTGACTTCAAGGGCCACTGAATGTGTTCCTACAAGATCAAGTTCTGCTGGGTAACAGCTCTGTTACACCTGAGGACCTGGTTGCTCAAGTTCTTCAGAAATGGTCTAAAAATACTGTAAAAATATAAATATATTTAATTACCTGTACTGAAAAACAAATCCTATTTGTTGTGGTCAGAGTTCAGATAATTACAGGAATTTTGATTTCTTAGTCATACTTGCATTATATTGGTTTAACTATTGTGTATGAAAGAGGAAGTGATTCTAAAGTGTGTGAAAGATCAGGATTGCACCTGTTTATTTTTAATGGTCATGTTATTTAGGAATGGATGTCTGTGAATTTAAGTCCATAATAATGCAGTTTTTTGCATTAGAACATGTGTGTATTTCATACACCCACATTTTATATTATAATATATATTTGGTACTAACTTTGTATTTTCCCTGAAATATTGCCAAATCGCGAACACAGATGTTCTCACCTGTAAGACTTTGGTACTTAATAACTGAATGTATAAGAAATGCTCTGGTATGAAAGGAAAGAGTGTTGTATGGTGTCCCACAGTACAGAGGTTCGACCAGCAGGCACGTTGCCTTTTTCACGTCTCGCTTCGTTGCAGCATCACCTTTCGTCTCCTCAGAAGCAGGTCTGTGTCTCAGCCAAACTGCAGACCAGCTGAATACCACGCTAGCATGAAAGCTGACTGGTAGGTAGTAAGAATACAATAGTCACCAGTGTGCCACAAATGCATTATTAAATGCAGAAATAGACATTTCTACAAAGGCCAAAATCTTATGTTGTATGTTCCTTTCTTGTCATTACATTGTATCATATTGTAAGATTATTTTATGTCCTAATTTGCATTATAAAATGTTTTTTCCTACTTAAAGGCATAAATATAGCAACTTTGTATAAAGGTAGCTTTCTAGATTTTTATTTCTTTTATATAAAAAGTCTAAACAGTGGGAGTACCATTGCCAAATTGTTTATAGAATTTCAAGTAATTTTCCCTGTTAAATGAATTTGTTTTTACAAACATTCCGTATTTCTTATACTATGCAGAAAGAGTGTATTTTTATGTCATTCCACATTAATCTTAAAAAATTAATTTCAATTGTTTTAAGCTGCCATTATTGAGAAAGCTTACCAAATGTGCATTTTAAAAAAAATGTGTTATGTATTATGACAACATTTTTCCCCTTTATCAGTGCCAACTTCATTTGAAAAAAAAAATAAAAATTGTAGCATGGCAATAAACTATTGATTTTACATTAAAAATTGTCTGTGGGTTACTTCAGCAGTTCTTAGTGTCACTGTGTTGTGAGGTTTTTAAATAACATTTTTTGCATTTCTTTAAATCACTCCTTCAGGTACCTATCTCTGCCCTCCTCCCTGCCCCTCTGTATTGTACTCATTGCTCAGCAGTAAAAAAAAAAAAAAAAGCCCAAAATTGATCATGACCTGAAGTCTGTAGATTTGTCTCCAGTCTTTTAATTTCTGCTAGTTTTCTGTCACATCTTTGTCAAGTATGTAGATATAGATCTTTTTGTTGTGGTAGTACTGTTGCTGTCGACTACTGGCTAGTGAATCACATGCCAGGAATTTCAATGTGCTACGATTTCAAAAAACCCAAATAGAGTTTGTTAGCGGAGTACTGATAAATTCAGAAAGAAAGAAAGAAAAGAAAATACACGGCTGAAGTCCTGTTCAGATGGCCTTTTGGCTTTCTTCTGGAGACTATAAAATAATAGTGGTGATTTATCAAAACTCACTATTTCCTCTTTAATCCTTTCCAAATAANATAGAGACCGTCTTCCTCTGTGTCTGCAAAGTACTGAATGCCTGGGGGTCCCAGCCAGAGCTCGTGTCTGAGAACCGTGGTGACCGAACTGCCAAGCGATGAGTGGGGGGGAAGCAGCTCCTCTGCTTTCCACGGGGAGCCGCAGTACAAAAGGTGCTGTGAAGCTCACCTTGCCAGTCCCTGGTGCTGGGGATGTGCTGTTCCTGGTCATTCCCAACACCGCCTACCAAGCAACCCAGAGAGCCCAGAGCCCATGGTCATGGTTTGCTATGGTCAGGAGGAAAGGAAGTCTGAGAAAGAGGTTCAGTGTCATCAGAGAATCTTCCTTGTTAGCCGGGTGACCCTTCCAGAGCTTGCTGGGTCCGCACGCAGTGTCCTTTGAAACTGAATAAGTGACTCATGTTGACTTCAAGGGCCACTGAATGTGTTCCTACAAGATCAAGTTCTGCTGGGTAACAGCTCTGTTACACCTGAGGACCTGGTTGCTCAAGTTCTTCAGAAATGGTCTAAAAATACTGTAAAAATATAAATATATTTAATTACCTGTACTGAAAAACAAATCCTATTTGTTGTGGTCAGAGTTCAGATAATTACAGGAATTTTGATTTCTTAGTCATACTTGCATTATATTGGTTTAACTATTGTGTATGAAAGAGGAAGTGATTCTAAAGTGTGTGAAAGATCAGGATTGCACCTGTTTATTTTTAATGGTCATGTTATTTAGGAATGGATGTCCGTGAATTTAAGTCCATAATAATGCAGTTTTTTGCATTAGAACATGTGTGTATTTCATACACCCACATTTTATATTATAATATATATTTGGTACTAACTTTGTATTTTCCCTGAAATATTGCCAAATCGCGAACACAGATGTTCTCACCTGTAAGACTTTGGTACTTAATAACTGAATGTATAAGAAATGCTCTGGTATGAAAGGAAAGAGTGTTGTATGGTGTCCCACAGTACAGAGGTTCGACCAGCAGGCACGTTGCCTTTTTCACGTCTCGCTTCGTTGCAGCATCACCTTTCGTCTCCTCAGAAGCAGGTCTGTGTCTCAGCCAAACTGCAGACCAGCTGAATACCACGCTAGCATGAAAGCTGACTGGTAGGTAGTAAGAATACAATAGTCACCAGTGTGCCACAAATGCATTATTAAATGCAGAAATAGACATTTCTACAAAGGCCAAAATCTTATGTTGTATGTTCCTTTCTTGTCATTACATTGTATCATATTGTAAGATTATTTTATGTCCTAATTTGCATTATAAAATGTTTTTTCCTACTTAAAGGCATAAATATAGCAACTTTGTATAAAGGTAGCTTTCTAGATTTTTATTTCTTTTATATAAAAAGTCTAAACAGTGGGAGTACCATTGCCAAATTGTTTATAGAATTTCAAGTAATTTTCCCTGTTAAATGAATTTGTTTTTACAAACATTCCGTATTTCTTATACTATGCAGAAAGAGTGTATTTTTATGTCATTCCACATTAATCTTAAAAAATTAATTTCAATTGTTTTAAGCTGCCATTATTGAGAAAGCTTACCAAATGTGCATTTTAAAAAAAATGTGTTATGTATTATGACAACATTTTTCCCCTTTATCAGTGCCAACTTCATTTGAAAAAAAAAAAAAAAATTGTAGCATGGCAATAAACTATTGATTTTACATTAAAAATTGTCTGTGGGTTACTTCAGCAGTTCTCAGTGTCACTGTGTTGTGAGGTTTTTAAATAACATTTTTTGCATTTCTTTAAATCACTCCTTCAGGTACCTATCTCTGCCCTCCTCCCTGCCCCTCTGTATTGTACTCATTGCTCAGCAGTAAAAAAAAAAAAAAAAGCCCAAAATTGATCATGACCTGAAGTCTGTAGATTTGTCTCCAGTCTTTTAATTTCTGCTAGTTTTCTGTCACATCTTTGTCAAGTATGTAGATATAGATCTTTTTGTTGTGGTAGTACTGTTGCTGTCGACTACTGGCTAGTGAATCACATGCCAGGAATTTCAATGTGCTACGATTTCAAAAAACCCAAATAGAGTTTGTTAGCGGAGTACTGATAAATTCAGAAAGAAAGAAAGAAAAGAAAATACACGGCTGAAGTCCTGTTCAGATGGCCTTTTGGCTTTCTTCTGGAGACTATAAAATAATAGTGGTGATTTATCAAAACTCACTATTTCCTCTTTAATCCTTTCCAAATAAGTGTTTTAAGGCATAATTTCAATAAAGGTGTATATAGCCAACAAATGAACAAACCCCTAGAAACATCAGGAGATGTTTTGTTTTCGTAGCTCCATCATGTGGTCCATGCACAGTGTTGATTAGATAACTTACACATCTGAAAACTCAGTTCTCACAAGGTTTTCATATCCCTGGCCAACAGTTCTGCAGCTTTCGTAACATCCATTACATGTAACATTTCCCTACTAGCATGATGCAGAGTTCAGTAGAAACTTCGGTTCTCTGTTTTCATTTCAAACAGGCAGAAAACCTCCATGTTTGGGTGAAATGCTTTCATGAACCAGTATGTTGTGACAGTAAGTAAAATATATGCAGTTAGAGGACTAACTGCAATATAATACATAAAACACCATGCAACCAATATAAGTGATTTCAGTTAAAATGCACATGCTTTGCATTCTTGACGTAATGATGCTTTGTTCTGAAACGGAATTTTGAAGACGGCTCAAAATAGCTGGTGTTGAACAGCCAAGCATTAAAGATCCCCAGCTATATGTGCCTAGGACTAGCATTTCCAATAATGATATGAATTGGCCATGTTAAAATCCCTCTAGATAAATCACAACAAAATGAAAATTTTCAGTTGCGAGCTCCTGAAGAGTTAGATTTTGTGAAGAGTCTTGGTTTTCCTTCCTCAGTCAAACTTGTACCTGCTCAGAGGCTTAGGTGACTGGTCAGACTGAAGCCTCAAACTAGATAATGTGAATGATGTCTCAATTACTGGTCCTCGAGGACTCTTGTTACTTCATTATTCCTACATCACTACAGCTTGTCTGCAAGTACGAGGTCCTGATCTGAATTGAATTGCTGTCAGTAGATAGTGAGATGTGAGGAGGTCTGATTGAGAATTCATTCCTGAGCAATGAAGCCTGTGCTTTGCTGAGCTGTCTGGGGTGTCAAATGGTCTTTGGGACTGAAACATGCTCCGTTTCTTAACCTTGAAAGAGATGAGGTGATTTGTAGAATCACAGAATGGGTGAGGCTGGAAGGACCAGCAGTGGGTCATCTGGTCCAACCTCCCTGCCCAAGCAGGGTCATCCCAGAGCACATGGCACAGGACTGCATCCAGACGGTTCTGGAATATCTCCAGTGAGGGCGACTCCACAACCTCTCTGGGCAATCGGTTCCAGTGCTCAGTCACCTACCCAGTAAAGCGGTTCTTGTATTCAGGTGGAACTTCCTGTGCATCAGTTTCTGCCTGTTGCCTCTTGTCCTATTGCTGGGCACCACTGAGAAGAGCCTGCCTCCATCCTCCTGACACCATCTCTTCAGATGCATTGATGAATTCCCCTCTGTCATCTCCTCTCAAGGCTGAACAGGCCCAGCTCCCTCAGTCTCTCCTTCTAGGAAAGATGCTCCAGTCCCTAGTCCTCTTTGCAGTCCTCACCTGGACCCACTCCAGGAGCTCCATGTCTCTCCTGTACTGAGGAGCACAGAGCTGGACACAGCACTCCAGATGTGGCCTCACTAGGGCTGAATAGAGGGGCAGGATCACATCCAACTTCTTTCCTTCATTTACTCACAGCGTGACTTTAAAAACTGCCCTTGGCACAACAGAGGTGAGAGCATTGTGCAGCTGAAAGGGGCAGGAACCCAGAACCAGGGCCACTGCTATGCTCTTCTATTCTGGTGTTGCTACTTTTACACATTATAAACCGTAGCTTAGCAACAGTCAAAAACCCCTTAAACCAAACTTAACTAATTTGCTGTAGTAAGTTTTTCCTATGCACATTTGATATTCCAAAGGTTATTTGCCCTAGGCAAAACTTAAATACTTTTCTGCATAACTATGAGGAAAATTAAAGATGCGAAAATTCAATTAGAACTCTAGTTCTCAGAATAAGTTTGGGGGGAGTAAGGGGGGAACATATGTAACTCAGTGAAGAAAACAGAGCAAAAAGCCCCAAGTACTCAAGAACTACGCAGGTGAAAGTTGGTAGTTTTAATCGTGTTCTTTTTTGCTGTCTCCACTGGGACCGATTTCTGCCTGTTTGATTCTAGAACAAACAGCTTTGCATATATCCCAAGAATTTTGTATCTGGCAGCAAGAAGAGGAATACCAGCTGGAATTCATTCTCAAGGAATGAATCATACAAAACAAGCCTCGGATTTTTTCATGTGACCAGGTAACTAGCAGGCTTTTTGTGTGGAGGAAAAGCAGTGCCGAAAGCAAGGCTTGGATTTTGTCTGACATTGGCAAAGCTGCCAAGGGAATAGTTACCAATTTTTTATTATTGAAATGAAGAGGGTATTGAGTGGGATTGCGCTGGAGAGTGTCCTGTTCACTTCTTTTACTGGCGACATGAATGATCCAATAGCAGCTATAGGGGATGGTCAGGCGAGTGCACTGGAGGCCAGGAGCAGTAATAAAAAATGCTTTTGGCCTGTTTGAGAATTACCTCCAGGAATATTACGGAATTGTAGAATCACAGAATAGCGTGGGTTCGAAGGGACCTTCAAGATCTTGTTCCAGCCCTCCTGCCATGGGCAGTGACACCTCGAACTAAATCAGGTTGCTCAAAGCTGCATCCAGCCTGGCCTTGACTGCTCCCGGGGATGGGATCCGTCCATCCATCCATCCGTCCATCCATCCCTCCATCCATCCCTCCATCTGTCCGTCCATGCATCCATCCGTCCGTCCATCCATCCGTCCGTCCATCCATCCGTCCGTCCATCCATCCGTCCGTCCATCCATCCGTCCGTCCATCCATCCGTCCGTCCATCCATCCGTCCGTCCATCCATCCGTCCGTCCGTCCATGCATCCGTCCGTCCATCCATGCAACCATCCATGCATCCCTCCATCCATCCATCCCTCCATCCACAGCTTCTCTGGGCAGCCTGCTCCAGTGTTTCTCCACTCTCACAAGGGAGAATTCCCTCCGAGTCACGGAACCTGCTCAAANGGGGCCGGGCCCGGGCCCGGCAGGAGCGACCCCCGCTCCCACCCGCGGGCTCCAGAGCGTCCGTGCGAGTCCTCTCTGGGTGTCTGGGCCGTGGGTGCTTGGCACGTGTTAGTCCTCCCTATTTATGCCGCTGTACTTAATTTTCATTGATATGTAAAACACCCCAAAAAAAATCCCCCCAAGTAAGGGGGGAAGAAGACCTCCAGGAAGGAGCCAAGGTGAATTCGTCTTGAACATACCATTTATGGGGGTATAGAAGTAATTCCAGTAATAGAAACGTTGTTTAGGTCGTTAGTGCCAGGGATTTCCTTTTAAAATGTGTGATTTTGTTAAAGCCAGATGAATATTCTTATGTTAATTGCGTTTTAGGCATCCATTTCTCTTGCTCCTGTGAACATTTTCAAGGCAGGTGCAGATGAAGAGAAGGCGGAAACAGCTCGGTTGGTAAGTTTGGTTCTCTTAAGAAACTGGTAGTACTGGAGATAATTAAACATTGTCTTTTCTACTGCTAAAAATACTTTCAGTATGTGATGATGTGGAATTTCTATCACTGTCTTTCCTTGTTGCGTGTCTGTGAACAGAAGGGAGGTTGAATCGTGTTTATAGTGACAATTGGATGAACTTTGTTGTTCAAAAACTAGGTAATTCTGTACTGTAGCTCCAAACATTGGTGTTTTATTGCAAGGCATTTCTTCTGGCTTTGGGGCAGGCTTTTTTGGTTTCTCTGAGAATTAAGTATATTTGACCTGGTTATCAAAATGTAGCACTTAAGGAATTTGGACCCAATCTCCATGGAAAGAAGTGTGGCTGTAGAAGGGTTGGGTTAAAATGTCCTCTTGAAAGCTACCTGATAGTGTATAATTCTTGTATTACTGTAGAAATAAATTGTTCTCTAACGTATATTTATTTTCATTTCAGTCATCCTTTGTTGGTGCCATTGCCATTGGTGACCTAGTCAAGAGCACCCTGGGACCTAAAGGCATGGTAAGGCAGCTGCACACTCTCAATAGTCATACCTCTTAATTTAGCTTTAATACTTACAGTACATTTTCAACTAGTTTTCTAAATCTTGCGTCTTGTAGGACAAAATTCTTTTAAGTACTGGGAGAGATAGCTCTGTAACAGTTACCAATGACGGTGCAACCATCCTGAAAGCTATTGGAGTTGACAACCCAGCTGCCAAGGTCTTGGTTGGTGAGTTCTTAAAGTCTTGGTATTCCTTATTTGTAACTTTATTATGTAGTTTTTATCTGTT
Source organism: Sclerurus mexicanus (assembly GCA_013396755.1). Lineage (NCBI taxonomy): Eukaryota > Metazoa > Chordata > Aves > Passeriformes > Furnariidae > Sclerurus > Sclerurus mexicanus. The sequence goes on along the minus strand of VWZF01006235.1, from coordinate 631,308 downwards.
CTTAGAAGGGTATTCTTGAAATACTGTGAAAAATTGAAGAAAGGGGGAGCAGAAATCCTGAACTAAGGAGTGCAAGGTTCTGCAAAAGTAAAATTAAGGTGTATGCTGCTCTTCAAAATTATTCAGGTGTGTTCTTGTTTTCCCTCAACCCTGGTTTGTCCTGGGTGTCAGACGGGACAAAAGACAGCTGTGTGCCCCTCTTTTTTCCCTGGGAAAATTTGGAATGGAAATCTGTGGAACAGAGCTTCTCCCTTGTTCTCCTTCATTTAAATCTTTCTTTGTGACTCAATGAGCATTGTACTCTGGACAGAGTTTACCTTTGCAGTCAACTGTCTTGCTATGCCAGTAGTCTGGTTCTGGTGACAAGCAGAAGAACAGTTGAGTCTCAAGTTTCTTAATGATTTCATGTTTGCTGGGTCCCAGTTTATCAGTGGTTCATGTGGCATACTTGGTTATTGTATAGTCTCTGATGTATGTTCACTGTAGAGCTTCTGTCTGGCTGTACTTCCTTTCGATGACGACCTTTAGGATTGGGGGCAGAGCAGAGTAACTGTTGACCCTCACCAGGCTGGAACTGGTGTCTAGGTTGCAGATAAAGAGCAGGAATTTGAAGGACGCTAAATCTGATTTGCAACTCATGTTTTTTTGTGGTTTTCTTGGACTTCCCTCTTTAAATAAATAATAGGATTTGTTTTTCTTCTCCAAACTAATGTGAGAGAAAAATAATTGTATCTGGTACTGGTGAGCATGGTGTTTTGAATCAAAACATTAATATCATCATTTCCTTCTTCAGATATGTCAAAAGTTCAAGATGATGAGGTTGGCGATGGAACTACATCTGTCACAGTGTTGGCAGCTGAATTACTGAGGGTAAAACATATTACAGTTTTTCAGATGTGTTTCTGTTTGGCAGTGTACCCCTGTGGTGCAAGCAGTAGGAGGTGTGTTATCCTGTGTTTGTGAAGAGGGCTCCCAAGGTATAGGAAGGAATAGCTTGCTCTGTTGCTGTTGAAATTGATAGGGGAAAATACAACCCATAGGTATTGCATCATCAATTCTTTTATTGTTTTAGACTGTTGTTCCTTATTACTTACAAACGTTCAAATATTGGTTGGTTCATTTTAGAAAATTGTCTTCTGTTATTTCATTATGCAAGTGAAACAGATAAACACCACTCTTAGAGGTCACTTCCTGGATATTGCACTGGGCAGCACGCAGCACTGCTTAGTTGTGATGCTTGGTCCCCTGAAATTCTTTTCCATAACATTAATGAGGAAAAAAACCCACCCTGGTGAATTCTGTTCTTTGGACCTGAATTCATAATGTTCCTTTAAACTCTGCATGCGTTTTATGTGTATGTAGGAGTGTAAAGGTTTACACTGCAAACTCTAAACCTGAAATTAGTATGAAAGAGTTGAGAAGTGAGTAATTCTTGTTAGCAGAGCTCTGCCAGAAAGGCTAATCATCTCAAATCCAGGAACTGGGATCAAGAGCATCTTAGAAATGATCCATCAGCTTGCCAGGTTCCTCAAAAAAATGAAGATAGTTTTTTTTCAACTACATTTTAAGTTGCTTCTATAAGAGAACAGGAAACTGATCTCAAACATGAAGTGAAAGATTGCTGTTTTGAAGTATAAGTCTGGTTGCTCTTCATACTGGAGTTAATTTTTTTTTTTTTTTAATGAGAATTTTATGATGGTATTCCAAGGGCAGATTATATTTGCCTAGAATGGAGAATACCTGCCAGTAAGGTGACTTTAATTTTGTTGTTATAGCTCTCTCTGCCTTTTAATTGCTATTCAGAATTCTTTGATTATTTGGAAGTGTCTTTCCTACTTAGTGTAACCGTACCTTGGAGAGAAAAAAATAATTATTCGTTTCATTTAAATAGGAGGCAGAATTACTGATTGCAAGGAAGATTCACCCTCAGACCATCATTGCAGGCTGGAGAGCAGCCACAAAGGCTTCAAGAGAGGCACTGTTGAAAGCAGCTGTGGATCATGGGTTAGTAATATCCATTTGCTGTAACTCTTTATAAAAGACTACTCAAGATCAAAACATCAATGAAAATTACAGACCACTGGTAAATTTTCTCCTCTCAAGTAGTATAAAGACTGAGTTAATGAATTTTAACAGTTAAGAAAGAAATACTGCTTTTTTTTTTTCAGGTGAATTACAGAAGCTTTATGATATTATTTAAAAAACTTACAATGTCCAGGAACAAAATACAAGCAATAATTTGCTCCCTGGAACAAAAATCTGAGCTTGTGATTTCAGATTTCATACTCAGAATTTAAATGTGACTATTTACCTTGCCAGACACTTTGAGAGCACAGACTTTGTAAAATTGAATGCAAAAGTTCTCCTAATGGAACTCGTATTTCAAGTAGAAGGTTATATTGTGGGACAGTGGGGGGATTCAGTGCAGTGTTCCTCAAAACGGAGCTTGGTACATGTAGGTACAGGCTGGAAGAAGGGGGCAGGGGCTCTCAGTGGTAGCTAATGATAGTAAGGCTTTCAGACTTGCCACTTTTAACTGAACTGTCTTTATTTTAGTAATGATGAAGTGAAGTTCCGTGAAGACTTGATGAACATTGCAGGAACAACTCTTTCATCAAAATTACTTACTCACCATAAGGACCACTTTGTCAAGCTAGCTGTAGAAGCTGTTCTTAGGTTGAAAGGTTCTGGTAATTTGGAGGCTATTCATGTCATTAAGAAACTTGGTGGAAGTTTGGCTGATTCCTACTTAGACGAAGGTAAGTCTTTGGATGTTGGCTGTATTTGCACTCAAGAAGGAATAACTGTTAAAAGTTACATATCTCTATGCAAATTTCTTCCAGGGAACATTACATTATTATTAAATTGAATACTAAATATGAGGGGATTTTGCAATAATTTAAAATAATTGTTGTCCCTTTCTAATTTGAAGTCTTACGAGACCTTTCTGTTACTACAGGCTTTTTACTTGACAAGAAGATTGGTGTAAATCAGCCAAAAAGAATTGAAAATGCAAAGATTCTTATTGCCAATACTGGTATGGATACAGACAAGATTAAGGTATGTGACAGAACTATTGTTGTGAAACTGTGTTCTTGTAAATGGAATTTTGAGACTGAACTCTGTTTTCCTTGATGTAGATTTTTGGCTCTCGCGTTAGAGTGGACTCTACAGCAAAAGTGGCAGAAATAGAGCAGGCAGAAAAAGAAAAAATGAAGGAGAAGGTAGAGCGTATTCTTAAACATGGGATTAACTGCTTTATTAACAGGTATGTATTTCTTGGAAAAAGGTGAGAGTTACAGAGTAGCATTATTTTAGTATTGTATGAGTGTGAAGAACATTATTTATGCCTGTATCTGTAGTATTAAGTGCTCTTGCCTGGTGTTTAATTGATTCACCTGACTGACACCAGTGTTACTTTCTGTGCTCCCTCTTATGAGCTGTGGCCCCCCCTCTTTTTGTTCATTTTAGTTTTGTTTTGAAGAGGAAGAAATTATAATATTTATTCAGGGATTTGTGTTTACTTCCAGTTGAAGCAAAATCACATGCTTTTATACTAACAGATTTATCTAGTTACAAATACCAGCAGCGTTGTCGATATCCTTGTGTCCCCTTTTGGGGGAAAATTGCTGTTGAAAGAGTCTGTGGTGCTCAATGCATTTAGTTCAGATTAAACCTGCTGTGCTTTCTCCTGCATTAAAATGCTGGTTCTGGAGTGTTGCTCAAAGTTCAAGAGTGTTTAGCATGTGCCTATGACACTGTCATGAACTTTTTCTTTTATACATGTCTTTGAAAGTATGAAAGATAGACATTTTCATATCTAAGTTACTTTTTCATGTTAGTAGTGTGCTTCTTTCTTAAACTGTCACAGTGCAAACCCCCAATTTTTTAATGATAAAAAACACTTCTGCCTTTCAGTAATTCTCATTTGAGTGAAACTGCCATAGGTGCAAGCAATTTGACACCTGGTGGTTCAGTGCAACATATCCTTTTACTAGGGAGCTGATTACCTAGCACTACACCACAAGGTAGAAGTTATAAGAGTAGCACTGTTTTCCACAATAGCAAAAATTTGCTCTCTCAGAGCATGGTGCATCTTCTAACTCAGCTTCAAAATTTGTGTTAAACAGCTGTAAGAACCACTGTCAGGCTGATGACTCTCTTAGTCCCCCCATCTGTGCCTTCACATGTACTGTGTTCTAATGTAGGCAAAATGAGCACTCTGTCCGGTGAACGCGGTACATATGCAGAGTCCAAGAGTCCTGTTGCCAAATTGATGGAAGAATCCTTTCAAGTATGCAAAAAAAAAAAAAAAAAGCCTAACTTCATCCCTTACACAGGTAGTGGCTCTAAGGAAGCTCATGTAGCCAGGCTATGGGTATTGCAGTTAGATTGACTCCTGACTTTCAGACTTATTTCTGGGTAAATTTGACTTCTGCTTATAGGCACGTAGATTGACTTCACATCTGCTACTGTAAATGTTACCCAGGTAAATAGTGCTGAGGAGATGCTTGACAAAGGTCAGGATGGATCCAGAGTAGGAAGAATCTTCTCTGTGCATACCCAGCACCACCAGTTGTCCCTTTTGAAGATGGATTAGAAGCATCTTTTTTTTTTTTTTGACAGACATAGCTTCTCCCAGCTCCTGCTGATCCTCTGCAACCCTCAATCTCTGATTTGAAATGGAAAAGTAATCTGGCATAGCACTCCTGAATGGTCATTGACCATTCAGCTTTAGATGACTACTTCATTCTAGAGAGTGGTACACATATTAATAAAGGAACATGTACTCTTCTTTGGTCTATTTGTGTACATTACAAAAGTAGCCATTTATTGTTCCCGTAGAGTGGTATACTGTTTGGATTTTTGATTTGTGAAGGAATTAAAGATGTTACTTCACACATCGTTCTGGTGCACCCTGTTAGAATAGGCAGTCACGTGCCCAGCAGGCACTTAGGATCAAAGGACTTAGAATGTAAAGCATATGGCTCCCTGTGCTTAATATGATAGTGTTTCTTCAGGGGAAGGGTATTTCAGAAAGTATCATAGTTTGCATTAAATTTTTTGAGTTTGGCTTTGTACGTTTTCCTGTCACTGCATTTGCTTCTGTGTGATGTAGCATTCTGTGTGTGGCAGGTTCCTCATACACTGATTGCTTTTGTAGCTTTCAGAAATCTGTCCTGTGTCCATGCTACCGAGAATCTGGTGTCCTTGTTGCTTTGGTGTTTTAGAAGGTCAGTTCTGTGTGTAATGGAGATGTGTTTTAATTGTAGGCAGTTGATCTACAACTACCCTGAACAACTCTTTGGAGCTGCTGGTGTCATGGCTATTGAACATGCAGATTTTGCTGGTGTAGAACGTCTGGCTCTTGTCACAGGTGTGTAGAGTATCTCATTGTATGAAACTTTGGGGGGCAGGTTATTTGTTTGATCTTTAAACATCAAACTTTTTTTTTTTTCTTCAGCATCTGTGAATAAAGGATCATAATGCTAACTGGGATATAATTTAGCAAGTTAGTGTCAGTTACTAATTTTCTTTCATATTTTAAAAATATTTTCATGTAAGTCCCTGCTTGATAAGCTTTTGAAATGCTTGCTTTCTAGGCAATAGAATAGAATAAGGCAATAGAAAGAATAAGATGATGACTCCCAAGTTAGTACTTGTTCTTGATTCTATAATGCCACCATGTTCTTTTGATTGTGATGATAGAGAAGACTAAAGAGTCATCCTTAGTTAAAAATGTGGGCCTGAGTCATTGACTTGAGGTGGACCTCAAATGACAGGAACAACCTGGATATTTTGAAGAGTTGTCAGCATAAATGTGATTCTAGTAACTAATGGAAATTAAACATCTGGAATGCTTCAGATGATTCTTGTTGCTGAAGTTAGAGATAGGTAGCTGGAATGTCATAAAAAGTTGATTGTGAACGTGGTCTGGAGGATGGAGAACTGCTTTGCAGGGAGAAAGGAAAAGACACTGACTTGTTTAGCCCAGCAGAACTGAAGTAACAATTGTGCATAACTGTCTGTAGGCACATTGACACACGCTAATGCTTGATTGAGAGGAAGATTGCTCATATTCTGGAACAAATTAAACCAAATTTTGTAGGCTTTGCCAGACCACGCTGGATCAAGCTGAAAAAAAGAACAAAATAAGCACAAACTCTACTACAAATGTTGTTTTTTCTTGTACTGCTACAACTACGGCAGTGCTGCAAATTAATGTGGAGTAATTGAGCATGCATTGGGAATGCATACATGTAAATAGTTTTCTAAGAGGAGGCCGAAAGTACTAGGACAATATTCTGTTCAGAGGCATTTTGGTCTTTGTAATACCTGTTTTGTTTAGAATATGTCAGTTTACAAATCTTGCACAACATTTCTGCTACATCATGGCATGAGACTTGTGATTCAGGAGAATGGTAGCCACTGGTTCTCAGCCATCATCATGCAGGCAAAATGAATACCGTCACAAGCTTGAGTTTTAAAGCATAAGAAACTTGTTCTAGTATTTTATAAGCACTTCATCAGTAAATCCTATGAACATTTGAAACATAGTGACATTTTAGTTCCAGCAAAGATGAGCATTTAGTCTCTTATCCAAACAGAATTCAAAAGCACTGTAGTCCTTGTGATGTGAAACCAAATATTGGTGTTTTAAGGATTTAGCAACATTGGTTGAAGGTTTCTGGTGCCATGTGCTGACGCGAGAAAGTCTTGATCTTACATTTGTAGGTGGTGAAATTGCATCAACCTTTGATCACCCTGAACTGGTAAAGCTAGGAAGCTGCAAGCTTATTGAAGAAGTCATGATTGGAGAGGATAAACTCATTCATTTCTCTGGAGTAGCAATGGGTAAGTGTTTAATCACTATTGGCACGTTGTAAGCTTTGTGTTAACCCTCTGCTAACGCTGTTCAGTTACCAGTATGGCATAGGAATTTTGGAACCATGGGAATTTCGTGTAACCATTTTTGTTAAAACCTTGCTCTTCAGTAAAACCCCTTAAAGATATATGAACGTAACCATTTTTAAGGATGGGAACCAAGATTTCTGCTTTGGGAGAATAAATTAACAAGAAAAGTAGCAACATGTCATACTCAAAGAACTTGTTCTAGTAAATGCTAATACTGTAAGTTTTTGAGGGGTTGTTTTGAGGTGGTACTAATTTTCTGTTAAATCAGGTGTTGTGGAATGAAAGCAGTAGCAGAGCATACATTCTGTCTGTGAAACGTCATCATGCTTTCTTTTCCCCCCCAAAACTGAGTGATACAAAACATGATTGCAGTGATAGCAAAACCTTTACAAATGCTTTGTGATAGCCTCTTTTTGTGTCTTTGGTTTCTTTTTTTAATCTTTCTGCATTTGTGCTTTTTAGGTGAAGCTTGCACCATAGTTTTGCGTGGAGCAACACAGCAGATTCTAGATGAAGCAGAGAGGTCTTTGCATGATGCTCTGTGTGTTCTTGCCCAGACTGTGAAGGACACTAGAACCGTGTATGGTGGAGGTGAATATTAGATTCTTTGTACTTTGTACATGCTACACATTTTGTATTACTGTTCCTCAGATATATAACCCCTGTATGTCTTCAATTAATAGGTTGTTCAGAGATGCTGATGGCTAATGCTGTTGCAGAACTTGCTGTCAGAACACCTGGCAAAGAGTCTGTTGCGATGGAGTCATTTGCTAAGGCTTTACGAATGGTAAGTTTATTTAATCAGAATGCTGGATTAAGAGGCAAAGTTTCACAAAGTTTACTAATTTGTGACATCAGATGGTTGCTTTAAAAATTTTGGTTGGTTGAAGTAAAAAAGTGAAGTTTAGGAGCACATCTTGGATGAACAAAGAGGGAGAAATGTCTTAGAAAAAAGAGTACTGGTGGTGTAATAATGCTGCATTTTACAGAATTGTGAATGTTCATGTGTTAGCGCTTCTCTAATTGGTTTTTGCTCCTCTTACCTGCCAGCTAAAAGAGCTGCAGAAATAGCACATAAAAATCTCATCTTATTTAGTTGACAGTTGATATAGAAAAGAGCTAGTGCTCTCTAGTGCTATTTGTGTGTGTTCATACCCTAGTACTATTAGAAGCTTTTAGGCTTGCATTAGAGATTCCATCTCAGTAGGAAATATGAGTTCAGAAGAAACATTTATAGAGTTGTGCTATTTGAGAAAAAATTGCCGCCTTATAATTTAAATTAGGGAAACCCTTTCTTAGAAAATGAAAGACTATAGGAAACATTTCTCCCAAGAAAATGAAATTCAAGAGCATGGTAACAGTTGACATCCTTCTTCAGTCAGCGCATGCACATTTGCACTGCTGTCACTGAAACAGTGAATGGAATGATCAGGTGGTAAATGCTTACCAGCAGTCTTATGTTCTTAAAACATTTCTCCAGTTGCAGTCTGACATGATAAAAGACAAGATTTCTTTTTTCTTCTGTCCAGTAAAATGAACTGACAAATCTGCTAACGTGCTTCTGTCCTCTCAGCTACTTTCTTACGACAAGGTCTTAAACAAAATTCTTAGAAAGGTAGTTTGGGTTTTTTTATTTCCCTTCTGATCACTCTGACAGATCATTCACCATGGTTTAAGCCTCTACTTGAAATTCAGTTGTAAACTAGTAATATCAAAGTATGTTTCATGTTTACTAGGGATCAGTCCCTGTGTTAATTAAAATCAATGTGTGTTTATCGTCTTAGATCCCAACAATAATAGCTGATAATGCTGGCTATGACAGTGCCGATCTGGTTGCTCAGCTCAGAGCTGCTCACAGTGAAGGGAAGACTACTTATGGACTGGGTAAGGGGCTCAGTATTACTTTCTGTGATTGAATTGGTGTTTGGCAGGCTGATTAGGCTCATTAAAGTTGATCACATGTGTCTGTCACATATATTCAGCTGGGAGAACCGCGTTAGGTTGATTTCTGTTTGCCGGGCATGGAACTTATGCGTACGGTGCTACATGCCTTTATCATTCTGCCAGGCTTTTGACATCAGAGTGAAAAACTTTGGTTTTGAAGTGGATGGTTTCCATCTCTAAAAACCATTTTCCTTGAATCTAGTTATATCAAGCTTAGAAAGAAAAGTATTGTTTTAAAACCAACCAACCAACCAAAAACCCAGCAGAACCAAACACATCCTCCCGCCTGCCCTCCTTCCCCCTCCCCACCCCAACAAAAACCCCAAACCAACAATGACAAAGTTATGGAGAAGAACTCTGGACTTAATATACCTCAGGAAATAGTGCTGAGAGTCCTGTTGGGTGCTTGTTTTCTCTTTGCAGTGTATAAAGTTTTCATCATTACTTTTTTGTATGTAATTACAAGATTAGGCTTAAATCAGGAGCCTTGAGATGAAAGACTTTATTTAATACTTCCCTTATTATCAATAGGGTTCATTTGAGCAGGTAAGTTACTCTGCTCTCAGCTTCTTGTAATTTCCTTAAAAAAAATGCCAAGTTTAAAAAAAACCCCAAAAACCAAGAACAACCTCTTAATATGTTTCTTCTTCCAGATATGAAAGAGGGTATCATTGGAGACATGGCAGTTCTGGGAGTAACAGAAAGTTTCCAAGTCAAGAGACAAGTTTTGCTGAGCGCAGCTGAAGCAGCAGAAATGATTCTTCGTGTAGATGACATTATTAAAGCAGCACCAAGGTATGATCTGAGCATCTGCATGGTCAGTTACAGTGGTATAGAGTAACCTTCTGTGCAAGAGTAACAGTGCAGAAAGGGCTTGTTCTAAAAATACTTTATTTGAAATGAAACATGACATCTGTCATGCTAATGTTCATATTAGATGACTTTATTGCTTTAGCAGTGTGACCAGGCCTTTAGAGCCATCAGTGAGCTTATAGTGGTGTGCCGGAGTAATGCCTAGCTAATCTTAGGTCACCAGCTACTCTTGTCATATATAGCATTGAAACATCTGCAAAAGTGGCTGACCAAAATGTAAGGGATCATGCTGCCTGATTGCCTCTGAGCTAGAATCTGCAGCTAAAGCAAAAACATGTTTGTTAAAAAGTTTGGGAAGAATTGCTGCTCATGAGTGGGTTATCCCTCATGTGCGCCTACTACCAAGTAGTTAGCACTGCTTTTTGAATCACACACTTTTTTGCCATGGTCATGGCTGGTGTGTCTTTGAAGTGATACTGCCTTTTGTGCTGTGAGATAAAGCTGGCACTGAACACAAAATAGCAACTAAAGATTAAAAATAAGGGTGGGTGGGAAGGGGCTTGTGTGGGTGGGAATTTTCTGATTTTTCTTTTTCTCCCCAGAAAACGTGTACCAGACCATCGCCCGTGTTAAATTTTCTTTGGTACCTGAGGATGTGTGGACCAGATCTCACTTAGTAATTTTTTTTTTTAATGATCTAGTTTTTGTGAGGTTGTGGAACAGAAGCTTAAGACAAGTAGATCTCTGTCAATGGCCCTATCTTCAGTTGGTTTTAACTTACTGAGACTTACATGTGTTGTGGGGAAGAGTTCACTTTCAAGTAAAATAGGGGTTTACACAACCCTATTCCTTCTGTTCCTTCTAGGTTCCACTTAAAGTACACACAAATAAAAAATTAAAAAAAATTCAGATTCAACAAAGTTGTATTTCTTTGTGTAGAAACCAGGAAGGGCAGTTCCTTGAGGACAGCTGCAGAGAACATGAGTCCTCAGACACTTCAGGCAGTGACCAGGCCCTTGTGGCTCACTCGTTCAGGTTGAGCTGGTATGTTTAATGTAAGCGGTGTATTCCAGTCCTGGCTGCATAGGTTTTCAGTTGTGATCCTAGGAACAGGCTTTGAAGTTAGACTGTATTGCTTTCTAGTGATCCTGAAGTATTACTTGAGGTTTTTTAATGAAGAGAAAAAGCTGAAATCTTGGTCAATGCTCAGAACTACAACTAGGTTATTTTACAGCTTTTTACACTACAAATTTTAATTACATAGGAGTTCTGCTGAGGGGAGTTGAGAGGAAGGTGCAGTTTGGGAGAGAGCAACATTCTGGAACAACAGTCTGAGTGTTTAACTATGAAGTACTGGGCTCTGGCTGACTTTACAAACACGTATAATAGAGGGCAGTTAGCAGAAAATACGCCAGGCTGCATGGCATTCACTGCACACACACACTTGCCCCTTTCATGTCCGCTGGAGCCTGTCTTTGTATTCTTCTTCCTAATTTAGTAGTTGCTGCAAAGGCAACATGTTTCTTAACTGGACTGGTTTCTTTATGCTTAGGTTGTAAGGAAGTCTGTGATGCTGCAGCTGTCTGTACACGGATTTTTGATGACTGTAAGCACAGACCAGTGGAGGCCCTGTGTGTGTGGAAGCCCACAGGTGCTTGCCAGGCGTTGTGACTCTTCTGGCCTGTGCACATATAATGCAGCACCTGGAAAACACCCAGGCAAGTCTGCCAAAGCAGAAACATTAATTTGAAATAAGGAAGTATCTGTACTGCAAACATTTTTCTTGCTTAGGTTTCATAAAATGAAGGGAATCTGCTTACAGAATGCTCCTCTGAACTCTCAACACAGACTCTCTTCAGCTCTCTGAAAGTGCCAATACTGCTTGCAGAGAGCTGTGTGAAACACAAACCATTGACAAGCCAGTGAAAGCACCTTCTTTCCATCCCCTCAAATAAATACAGTACCAGGTCAGTTCTGCAGGAAATAAAACATTGACTGTGGATGTTAAAAAAGGCCCAAATGCCTCTGCTTTCCTTCTGTAGGCAGAAATTTTCAGAACAAGACTAGATGAAGAATTTGGAAAGAGAATTCTGTTAATTCCAAAGAAAGATGGTACAGCTTGGTAAAATGCTAGTATACTTTATTTAATTTGACTAGTAGCACACTACAGGGGTGCCAGCCAAATCCAGATTTGAACTTCTTTTAATACGACAGCAAGTACTAGCAGAGTGTGTATTTCCAGATAATTTTTCAGGCATGCAGATGACATTAAGCAGTTACAAACTGACATGGAATCAGACCTTTTCTGGAAAGTCAACTGATGCTTCCGCAGGCTGCACTGGTGAGAGAGTTCCACTTGAGTGCACCACCAAGGGCTCTCTACCCTTGATACAAAAGCTGTCTTTCACTAAATTCAATGAATTAGAAGTTTAAAATGTAATTTAAGCCGGATTTGTGTTACTTAAAGCTTCCTTTTGAAAAAAATTTCAGTGCAGTTTGAAGGGGATCTAAACTGGTCGGAGTTGCAACCTGGAGAAACACCTGGCTGAAATCAGCCAAGTAAAGTTTGCTTCAGCTTCAGATTATGTGCAAGCCTGTAGTGGCAGGCTCCCAGCCCTGGGTTTTATTCATGCAACTTTACCTTTGCAGCTCTTGTGGATTTTGTGTTTTCATTGGGCTTTGATTTGCTTCCTTGTTCTTCCATGAAAACTCATCCTCTACTGCTGCCCTCACAGGCAGTGTTGTCAGTAACAAAAACTAGCTTTCCTTGCTATCATTTGAAATGCTGCTTGGCAGTAACAAAAGGAAGCTCTTGCAGATTTTTCAGGAAGAAGGCAGCAGCAGTAAGAGGAGAGCTCCTGGTACATACGTGCTGTTTCCTTGATAGCACACCCAGGGCTCCACTACCACTTCCCTTGTGGCAGGCAGGGAAAACTTCAAGCTGTTGCTGCATTTCAGGTAAGTCATTTGAGACAAACTCTGTGGGATGCTTTAGAGCTGTGACTCTCAGCAGTGATCATCTTGAACAGTGGCTTCCAGCTGAGTTCGGACACCTCAGCAAGGTAAAAGCGAGAAGAGTGAGCCCACGGGTGAAGAGCAGCAAATCCATACATGCTCTGTGCAATCCGTCCATGGAAAACATCTAAACTGAGTTTTCATCTCTACCATGAACTCTGAGTAGTCCTGTCATGGGAGGAGGGGGAAAGGGAGGAAGTCTGCTCTAGGGGGAGTGCTGGTTGCTGTGCAAGAGGGAGTGTCTGCCCAAGAGTTTTGTGTCACACGGCTCAAGCCACTGCACTTATCGAGGACTAGCCAGCCGGTGTGGTGGCGCCTGGGCACCAACAAGCAAGAGAGGTAGAGGTTGGGCAGTGGTGTGAGTGCACTGCCACCTTTGCCAGAACAGGAAATTGAGCATCAGCAAGGCTCAGCTTCTGGCTCCGTCCTCACGGCAGGAGGTAGCAAGGGTCTCTCATCAAGCGTGATATCTATCACTGCCCCGGACCGCTTGCGGGGCTCAGGGGTCTCCTCTGACCACCTCCCCACCCTGCGCACTCCTTTGGCCACTTTGGGTGCATTCCTGCAGGGGTTGTGGTCGTAGATCACCAGCTTCAGGCCAGGGAGGTGAGCCAGGCTGGGGAAGAACCGGATGGAATTGCGATCCACGTCAATCACCTCCAGAAACGGCATGTCCAGGAGCACGGGGGGGAAATCGGACAGCAGGTTGCCTGACAGCCAGATGGTGCGCAGCTCCTGCAGGCACTGCAGCTGGGGAGGGAGCGTGCGCAGCGCGTTGGAGCCGGCATGCAGGGTCTTCAGCAGGCTGAGCTCGCACACCACCTCGGGCAGGTACTGCAGGCAGTTGGACTCGATCCAGAGGGTCTTGAGGTTCTGCAGGAACCGGAGCTCGAGGGGCAGGCTGCAGAGCTTGTTGTTGCCCAGGTAGAGGATGCAGAGCTGCTTCAGTGTGCACACGACTAGGGGCAATGCTTTGAAGTTGTTGAAGTCCAGTGCCAAGATCTGCAGGTTTTGCAGCTGCTCCAGTTCGGGGGGCAGATGGTTCAGGTTGTTGTCGCTCAGGTACAGCTTAACCAGTTCCCTAAAAGAGCAAATATGCAGAGGCAGCCGTCTCAGCTGCCTGCCACTCAGATCCACCATTTTATCCACTGGCATCTCTTCTAGGTCTTCTAGGAGGTACTTCTGGCACTTGTTGGAGGGCACAAAAGCAACTATGGTTTTCAGGTTGTTGCCCATCCCCGGATTTTGTTTTGGGATGGCCGGGACTGCGAGGCATAGGGACCTGCCTTGGTCTTCTCCTGCTGTGCACTGGCCTGCCAGTAACTTCCCAATATAAGGCTGTGTTTACATGGCACTAACCATTAATCTCAAGGGCTCTGAAATGTTTCTGATAACCAAGTGAGTGTTTGGTGATGGGGATTATAGACAGGGCGACTCAGAGCACAGGTCTCCCTCTCTCACCCACACTCCCACTCACCCCCCTGCAAACATTCCTTCTTGCCTCTTCTTGCACACTAAATATTCTCTGATTTTGCCCCAAGCAGTCATCACAATGCCCCAGCCCCTCACCTCTTGCTCTGACTGTGCAGCCAGTAAGGACAGCAGGGGTTGGCTGGGCAAATCCCACAGAAGACCAAATTTTTAAACTCAGATGTTTAACCTTTAGGAAACTTTCATCAGAAATGTCAGATAAATCAAATTGTTTAAAATACCTGTCAATATCTGATTGACTTTCCAGATGAGTGGCACTTTCAGGGATGTATTTTGCAAGGTGCCAAATACATAATTTCAGAGTGTAACTTGCCACCCAGCAGTTATCTTAAAGCTTTAAACTTGGCAAACTGCTATCTTGAGCTCTTTTGCTCTTTACATTCTTAATTTAATGGTATTTACTGTGGGCTCTGGCACTTTTGACTCTGTAGGGCCATTTTCATTACATAGTGTTTTACTTCTTGTCTGAATCCCCATTTAATGTGCTATGACAAACTGCCAAGGCTGTCTTCCATCCACCTTCCAACCATGCTACTGCAGTTCCTGTGTCTGTACCAGAATCTGTCAAGAAACTCCCATGGATTTAATTCTAGCAAGATTCTCACTTGTTATGAGTGAGGTAAGTATGATGTTAAAAAGTTATGTGACAAGGTAAACTGCTCTTCTGTCATCAAGACCCATTTCGCTATTCAGGGCAGGAGCACCTTTGATTTCTAGGAGGAGTATTCTCACGTGTAGAAACCTCTGCACAGTTTGACTTCTTGAGCTGCTGCTCTTTCAGGCTTAGGAATTCATCCATGGCAGGGGTGTTGGAACTATATGGTGTCTAAGATTCCTTCCAACACACACCATTTTATGATTGCCCTATCTGTCTGTTGTCCGTGGCTGTACCATGAACTTTTGGTGTGAAAGCTGGCAGAGTGTTCTCAAGTCAAATAACCTTTCCAGCACCTGGCTCTTTGCTTCGATATCTATAGCCCATGGCTGTCATTTTCCACACTTACCATAATCTAGGGCGAATATTTTCTTCAAACAATCCACAGTTGGTTTCTGGGCATTAGGTGCTACACTACCAAAATCTGTGACTGCTGAGAGCCATGCACTCCTGGAAAAACAAAAGGCAGAGCAAATGGAAAACTGAGAAAAAGGCAGTATCAAACAGTTAAGGTGGCCTCTGGATCTCTGGTCAAATCTAATAGACAGCTCTCTACTATCACTTGTTTTCAAATGTAAAGCAGGTCTTAGCTATCAATTGCATATAGGCTATAGGATGTTTACTAGGCTTTTCCTGGCGAGATGCGTGGCTGTGACATGCAGCAGTGGTGCTATGAAATGTATGGAAGGCTTCCCTGGGCAAGGAGAAGAACAGGACATCTGGGAACCATTATTGCAGCAGGACAGAGAACAATGAGTGCTGAGACCTGAGCACCGTAAAATAGGTTTTGGATGGAGAAGCTGGGCGGAGTATCAAGCCTGGAGAACAAAGATAATGTCGCATTCATCTGTGGTGGTGCTGTGGAAGAGAGGTGCTGAAAATTCCCTCTCTGGTGCCAGAGGGTGGGACATGCTGTGCTTGGCATCCCAGCAGCAAGAGGCCAGCTCACACTGAACAGGCATCTCCAACCGACCGCTTCTTTACTGCCCTGTCAGGGGACCACTGTGGGGAATGCGTCATTCCTGGATTATTCAGGGCGTCCTTTTCCAAGCAGTTACCCTGGAATGTGATCTGACATTTCACAAAATATTCCCATTCAGCAGGTTGTTGTATTTGTTTTCATTTCTAAACAGCTGTGGCACCTTCTGAAGGCAAGGGCTCCTCCCTTTAAGGCACTGTAGGCTGCAGTTGTGGAAAAGCAAGTGCATTTGGCATAAATAATAATGAATTTACATTCATGGCAAAGACATGTCCCTTAGACAAATCTTTTCAGACAACCTGCTAATCAGAACAACAAAAAAGCATAGGTACAAATATATTAACAATATAGTTTAGGCATGTTTTTCTCAATAATCCATGCGTAGACAAATAACTTCACAATGTGCTTCATGTCTATAGAAAAAGACAGGGATATTTTTTCTACTTGAATTATTTATACTTAATGGAACTTTTAAGCTGCAGATAACTATTTCTTAGGGATCCTCTGCATTGTAGTTTAATCATTATTCCAGCTTATCAAAAAAAGTCACGATGACCTTTTGTTGCTGTATTTTGTACCTCTGTTAGCTAAATGAATGTCTGCTTGGGTCATACTGTGAGATCAGAGAATTTGGGAAAGAATAACCTTTGTGTGTGGATTAATAAAAGGCTACCTTTGCAGTAAACTGAACAATCATGTTCTTTCTGAGAATCAGTGACTTAGTGGAGGCTCTAAGGCAAAGGCAGCCCCCCCAGTAGACCCAGGCGGTGCTTTGAAAGTCACTTCCTATCTTCAAAGTTATCATGATGCCCTCCAACATGAACATTAATGACTTCCCAGAAGCATTTCTGGCATTTGAGGAAAAGTTCAAGCGATAAAGACGCTCAGCACAGACCTTGTCTTACCCTTGTCAAAGCAACACTGCCTTACCCATGGGGCATGACATCTGCTTGCTGTGCATCAGGTGACAGGTGGAAGCTCCTTGAGAGGCGCCTTTGCTTTCTGGAAGTTCACAAATGGCCACATCTTTTCTCACCAATTGCATTTCCAGCACCCAGCTCCTGCAGCTCAGTGGCTGGGATGACTGTGGGACAGAAAATAACTTGTGTAAAACCACTGAGTCCAGAGTGGGGAACATTACTCAGAGCCAGATAATTGGAAAAAAAAAATCACAAAAAAAGAAAAATCAATATCCATTTTTGAAAATCTATTAGTTCATGAAACAAAATATTGGGATAGAGATGCTGGTGCTTTTTCAGATCCAAAGCTCTGCACACATCTGTGTGATGACAGCAGGCTCAGCCTTTGCTGGGTTTGTTTAGTTCTCACAATTTTGCAGGTATGTTAGAAAAAGCAAACTATGTGTTTCAAAATCCAGGGGACTAATGAATAGAGCTCTAAACTTACTGATTTTGAGGCTCTCATGCCCCTCCTCAATCAGTCTGACATAACAAGGAAAGAGACTAAAAGGAACAATTTTTAAGAACTTTTTTAGTATATACTGATAATGGTTTGCTTGGCATTTCTTTAAAGTCTGTGACAGGCATTTAGACCCTGTCTTTTCTCACAAATGCCATGTGTTTGGGCTTTTTTCCTGTTTTTTCTTGACTAGAGCATCATTGCTAGAGTGGATGATTACTCCTGCCTCCTCCATGTCCTTGACATCCACTCTTTTCTACGCACTGTCACACATCCACTCTTCGGGAGGATTACCCAGTTCCAGTTCACATTCATGTGGTGAGCAGTTTATTTTAAATAAATGATGTGTTGCCAGGGTCTTTTCCCTGGCATCCTACTGTAGTCTTTTGAACAAAAATGGCTGATTATTCAAATTTAGCTTATTAAAGCTATATGCTAGGCTGCAGCTTGTGGTTACTTACTGCACTTCCTTGTGCAGAGGGGAAAAACTCTCAAAAGTAAATTGCAGGCTCAGTGCTGAGCTTCCTCCCAGGCAGCTAATGGGTTTGGGGTTGCACTCTGCCAGATCAGACTCTCTTTTTGACACCATTATTTTTTTGAGGACTTGACTTTAACCCAACTGTCAGGCAGGGGTGGGAGCCACTAACCTCAAGAAATTCTCAGGAAAATAAATACAAGTAATCTCTTCCAAATGGCTTGCTGAAAGGTGCGCAAAACTACTGGCCATTTATTACTGTATGTTGTGGGCTGTCACGTTTGTCACTTGGAAGACCCATTTTCTGGGGTGGCAGTGACATCATATTTAGACTGGAGTTCTCCCATAAATAGGGAATTAAATGTCAGTTGTTGAGGGGTGACTTGTCACAAGTCCATCAAATGTCTGTCTGCTCAGCCCTGCTGAAATGTCTCTGTGCAGAAGAGAAATTGTTATATATTGTGTTCTCTTTCTCTGTGTTGAACACTTATGAGGGACTTCTCACTAAAGCAAGCTTGAAAAGCAGCAAGTCCTTGGACCGCTTCCTCTTTCCCAGCTACCAGGAGCCAAGCTCACCCCACGTATTGTAGTTGTATAAAAGACATTAGGGACTGCTAGTAAAATGTCTGTTTGGTCTAGACTGTGCCCTGGTTATCTGTGCCTGAGTAGCTCCACTGGACACCACTATTTGCACAATCCAACAGTTAGTCTGAGGGTAAATTCATCGTTTTCCTGCCAAAGCACTGACCTCCTGTGACTGACTGACCTGGCCAATGGCCCTCTGCTGACAACAGGCCATAAAAAAGGGACTTCTGAGCAAAGGAGTGTCATTAGACTCTGAACCACTTGGAACCATGAGGGTGATACTGTTGGCTGTGGTCTACATCCCATTCATCTTGGCCATGGAACGGTAAGAAAACGCGACTGGCATCACTGGTGCATGTGTCAGCTGGCTTGCCGGGGTGCCCTGTGCTTGTTAATATTTGAGGTCTCAAAAAAGAAACTTTTTTTTTTTAAAAAAAAGAAGAGTCTAGGAGAGTTCTAGAAGGAAAAACCAGTTATTTTTTTGTGTGTTTCTTTTATTTGCATAGAATCCCCCTGATCAGATTCAAGTCTATCAAGAAACAGCTGAAGGAAAAGGGAGAATTAGAGGAATTTTGGAGGAATCACCACCCTGATGTTTTTGCCCGGAGGTACCTGCATTGCTTCCCTGCAGATATTGCTTTATCAGTAGGAACTGCTTCAGAAAGGCTGTATGATTACATGAATGTAAGTACAGTTCTGGTAATGCCATCAGTAGGACCCATTGTTCTATTGAAGGCAGATTTTTCCCCCAGCACATTTCAAATCTAGTCTCACAATGAAACTATAGGGCTTGAGGTGTCTCTTTGCTCTATGCTGTAAATATTAGATCATACAAAATCAGTTTGCCAGTCTGCAAAATGAAGTACATCTAGATCTAGGTTAGCTTGGGACCTGGGTAGAAAGCTGATGTAGTCTAGCAGTGGTAGTCCTATGACAAGTTTTATTTTTGTATAGCTCTGTATTGGACTTGGTTAGGTCCCCCCCAAAAATAATGAGTTTTACTCTATCAGTTTTGGTGAACTATTCAGTGTTTCATAGCAGAATCTGATTCTTTCATTTAGTCATGTGCTATTTATCAGAAACTTGGATGCTTGTGTGTTATAAAAAAATCCCCCAAATCTCATTTATTTGATTACATGGAGTCAGTAACAACAAAGACTTAAGTAGAGGTTTTTATTTTTCCAATTTTATCCCTGGAATTTAATACTGGAGACTGACCTGGGACTCACACTAACCTGGCTGAATTTACCATCTAAACTTAAAAAGAAAATATATGAGTTTCACTGGATCTCAGACAGGCAAGTCAGCAGGTCAACCATTTTGTGTCTCCCCTGGGTTTAGCATTCTGTCCATTTGGATGATCTCTGTTTTCTGTTTTATTTGGTTCTTACGCTTATCTAAAGAAAAACTAAGTTGCAGAAATGTTGTGAAGGCTGCATCTGAACAGGGAACAGAATGGAAGGCCAAATTTATTCAGCAAGAACTCCTGACACTTGAGGGCCATAAAGAAACATATATGTGAAGAAGAACAAAGGACACTGAAACATTTCAGTCAGCTTTAAAGCTTACTTCAAAGAGGGATAAATCTCAAAATGATGAAGCAAGCCCCCCTTCTCTAGCATGTCCAGGTAACACCAGGAACAGGTTTTATTGCAGCGTTTGTGGTTTTTTCTGTTCTATTTTTTTTTTGTTTCTTTCTTTGTTTTTCAATGAACATCCCTTAGAGTTGCTGCAATTTACAGATTCATTGATAGAGGTTTGTTTAATACAGGAAGGAATAAAATCCTACTGTATAACTGGATATTCTCTTGAATGGCATGCTTGCTTGCCTTTTCAAGATTATCTCATGCAGATCGTAAACTGTGGGGTCAGAAACTTCAGTGTATTAATTAACAAGTATGCACTTGAAGGTACATATTCAAATATTTGTATTGCTGCACAAAGCTTGGCACTAGCTATTGCTTTTCTATCTGCGGTTGAATTCCAGAAATGCCTCTTCCTAAAAATAGGTCTCTTAATGCTGAAGTGCTCTTCCAGGGCCAGATAGGAGCACTTAGACACTTGTATATGGGATATGGATAAGCACTGCACTCCAGCAGTCACGTGTTCACAGATTCTTTCAGTCTCAGCTGGTATCCAGAGATGGTCAGTGGTTTCTTCATCCACTGGATGAACTTTGTTCAGTACATCAGGAACAGTTTGTGCAACAGAATACTTTTTTGACTTGCTAATAACTGCTAACTACGAAGGAAAAAGGCCAGGCACATATGACACTGCGTGTGCCACTGGTCGGAGCCCTCTGAAGCCACCAGAGGCAGGTTGTGCTGGCTTTACAACACCGATTTCTTACTGACATCAGGAAGGAACAGCCTGGAAGACTGTATGGTCAGGTGACAGCTTCATCTTGGGGGTGACCTTGCCACCTCTGAAGCCAGTGCAAGAGGATTTGTTGACTCCACAGGGAACCCAACTGAATATTTGCTTAAAAGGCTTTAAAAATGCCTCACCATTGTGCATTCAGCTGCAGTGAAATCCGCTGCCTGTAGCCACTTGTGGAACCAGACAGCGTGGTGTGCATTTATGTTTCAATGAAATGGCACAGAACCCCCTGAGAAAGCACTGAGTGATGCTCCCAAGGATGCCTCTTCCCCAGGAACGGCTCTCTGGAGGCAGCTGGGGGCTGACGGGCTGTTCCTCCCCCAGGCACAGTACTATGGAGTGGTGAACGTCGGCACGCCGCCCCAGAGGTTCACCGTCGTGTTTGACACCGGCTCCTCCAATTTTTGGGTGCCTTCAGCCTACTGCATCAGCGAGGCGTGCAGTAAGAAACATTATTCTCCCTCTTGCTCCTCGTGTCTTGGGTACCTTGACCACTTCTCCTTGCCCAAGGAGCTCACCTGCAGCAGGAATTTGGAAGGAAACTATTTGGAGCATCTCTTAGGGCTGCTCTCCTCTCCCCGGTTTTCTCCTCTGTCTCTGCCCCTCATGTCATCCCACAACCAGGGCAGGTGCCAGCTGCAGCTGCCAAGTGTCCCTCCGCACCACAAGGTGCCTGATGTAAAAGGTACAAAAATAGACCCGGGAGAGCTGCCAAAAGTGGTGCAAATGCCCGTTTTTGTTTTACTTTGTCTTTAAAATGCAAAATAACCTCTCAGGTACAGAAAAACTGATGTGCCCTGCAGGAGAAGTGAGGTGCCTGCAGTACTTCTATTGACACTTTTCTCTTAAAAGAAGCAAAAATCTGGCTCTTCTACATCTCATCTGATTCTGCAGTGGGCATCAGGTGCATTGTTGGGCCTCCCCTCAGTGCAAAGACGCAATTTGTTTTGTGTAGGGGTGCACCAGAAATTTAAGTCCTTCAAGTCGGATTCATACGAGCACGGAGGGGAAGCCTTCTCCTTGCAGTACGGCTCGGGGCACCTTCTGGGCATTGCTGGCAGAGACACGCTGCAGGTGAGCATCCACCTAAAATGGGTGTCAGCCCTCCAGGTCAACTCTTTTCAGGGAATTCCCATACTGGCCTTGCCCTGGAAAATCTTTTCTGGTTTAGGCAAGGGCAGGGTGCCTAGCCGTGTATTGAGAGGTGTGGGTGCTGCTCCAGTTTTGGACTACCAAGACAAATCCCTAAGATTTTATTTTAATTTCTGTTTGTCTTCTTGGGTCTTTGTCTGTTCTGGGTTTATGAACAAGCAGCCATGTAATTAAGGCATTTTAAGGAATTGGTGCAGCCTACCTGCCAAATGGGCACCTACGATACTGATGCAAGTCACACAAAGATATCCAGGTTTTATAAACTGAACGAGTCCTTTGATATGGATATGAAATGTGGCTAATTTCTTGTAATTGATGGTGTCACTATTTTCAAATTTTTTATGGATATTTTAAATTTATTTATTTTCTTTTTAACCCAACAGATAAGTAACATCTCCATCAAGGGACAGGACTTTGGCGAGTCGGTGTTTGAGCCAGGAACAACTTTTGTCCTTGCCCACTTTGACGGTGTGCTGGGCTTAGGCTACCCCTCCTTAGCAGTGGGCAATGCTCTGCCTGTGTTTGACAGCATCATGAACCAGCACCTGGTAGAGGAGCCAGTCTTCTCATTCTATCTGAAAAGGTCAGTCTTTAAAAAGACATTACCAAAAAAGAAGCAATTCTGTTCTAATTGTTGATATGGAATAACTGCACATCTGTATAAAGCTTCAACTCTCACAAGTAATTTCCTCCATTTTTTTGGTTCTTGGTGTTGGGGAGTTTTTTTCAGTTTGACATTGAAAAATATGGCATGAAAAGATCTTATGGGAGCTACCATGACTTTTTGGACAGAGATTTATTCTTGTTGAGCTGATCATAAAGAAAAGCTCCCAGCTCAGACTCACCATGTCTGATGCCAGAGGTTTCCTTCTGGCCCATGGAGATGCACGGAAATGCTGTCCTACACCCCAGTAGCCACATTTGAGAAAAATGTTGTTCCCTACTCTGGACCTATCCACAACTCCACCAATTGCTCTAGTGTTTATTCTGAGGTGAGAGTAGCAACTGGTTCAACCTGCTCCTGATGCCCACCTTGGCAGCCTGCAATAAGTCTTCTCAGATATTGTTTGGGACATATGCAGTGATAATTTAGGGATAATCCCTTTCAGCCATCCATATCTGAATTTAGAAAGGGCTGTGATTTGTCTTTTGCTTTTTAACTGTAACCTCATTGGTGCATGCTGGCACTCTCCCATGTCTGTGTTAACCTGCCTTTTGCTTTCAGGGGAGATGACACTGAGAATGGTGGTGAGCTGATTCTGGGAGGAATAGACCATTCTCTTTACAAAGGTTCAATCCACTGGGTTCCAGTCACCGAGAAAAGCTACTGGCAAATACATGTGAACAAGTATGTATGTATGTATCAAAAACCTGGAGAAATTTGCCTCTCCAGGTAAAACCTGCAGAGACAGAAACACCTAGCGATGCAGATGCAGAGGTCTCAGCTGCAGTATTTTACTCTTGTGCCCCTCAAAGTGGGGGTTCACCAGGATGAGATTGGGGTTTGTTAGCTTTCTAAATCTGCTGTGACATGGGTAGGAGGTTTCTGGAAGAACATGTTATGGTAAACCAGTGGTCAAGCTGAGTTTGGGTGGACTGCTCAGTTAAGAGGTTAAGGCACCCAGGAACTGAATCCAGCTCTGGGTCACCTTTCCTGCTAACTTTGGTCAAAGCAGTCAGCATTCCTTTGTTCTTCCTCTAGTGTGCTACCTACATTGGTGAGAACACATACCTGCAGATGAGGACAAATTCATCAGCAGGAAGCAAATGATTAGGGCTGTAGGAGTCCCAAGAGAGAAAAGTGGATGCACAGACATTTCTGTCTTTAGCAAAGCTTGGCAGCTAGTTTTAATCATAAAATCATCAAGGTTGGAAAAGACCTCTAAGATCATCAAGTCCAGCTGCCAACCTACACCACCACCAAGTGCACCACTAAACCATGTCCTCAAGTGCCATATCCACATGTCTTTTGAACACTTCCAGGGATGGTGATTCTACCACTTCCCTGAACAGCTTGTTCCAATGCTTTACAACCTTTTCTGTGAAGAAGCTTTTCCTAATATCCAGTCTAAACCTACCTTGGTGCAACTTGAGGCCATTTCCTCTTGTCCTGTTACTTGTTACTTTGGTGTAACTTTAGTCTGTACTCTGGTTCTTTAGCTAGCAATAGTGTGATAATTCAGTCAAAGTGTATATGCCATTTGCTTAAAGATGCTTTGTTTTTCACTTGCAGTGTAAAGATCCAGGGCCGGGTGGCATTTTGCTCCCATGGCTGCGAAGCCATCGTTGACTCAGGCACTTCTCTTATCACTGGCCCCTCTTCACAAATCAGGCGATTACAGGAGTATATTGGGGCAAGTCCATCAAATACTGGAGAGGTAAAAACTGTACAGATAGAAAACAGCCAGAGAGGAAGAGAAACTGGTATTGGGTGCAAAGAGCTTATAGGGTGGGAAAATAACCAAAACAATTGCTTAGAAAATCCTCAGTGAAAGCCTTGTTTTCAGGACAGCACTGAACTCAGAGCCAAGCTGATTTTGACCTATCTGCCTTGCTGCCCCAGGCCTCCTCCCAAATGTTCACCTCCTCTCCCATTCTCAGAACTGGTGTGTAAGGAAATAGTGAGTACATCTGCTTGAGGAATCGATTTGTACTCTGCATGAGAGATAATTATCTTTTGGAAGATCTCAGCTGTAGATGTAGGCTCTCCCAAGCCAGGAGGCTTTGGTGCTGGTGACCAGCCACGTCAGCATCAAATGGAAAGGGAATGGTATTTTAATGACAACCCTGCAGTGGCATCACTGTCTGGACCTCTCACTGTCAGCCTGCCGTGGAGCAGGTGGTGTCGTGCAGGGCTCCTGGGAGGGGTGCACATCAGTGTCACTCACAACACTGGCTCTTGGCAGGGGTGCACATCAGTGTCACTCACAACACTGGCTCCTGGCAGAAGAGTCATGGGGTGCAGGTCAAGCCTTGCTGTCTCTTATTCTTCCTCCTAAACCTTATTCCTCTGATCCCTTGCTGGTTTTCCTCTTTTCCCTGCTGCTCTCTCCTGCATCCCCTTTGCTGATGCTCCCCACCACTCCTTCCTCTCCCTGCCTTCAGGGAAAGAGCAGCTTACTTCTCCTGTGCCTTGTTGCTGGCCCTTGGCTGACTCCCACAGATCACTAGCATGTTGCCACAGCTCCAATGCCCCAAGCAAAGCCACCACGTACAGCTTCTGTTAACTTTACATTTGTCTTCATCTTGACCCAAAAATGCTCTTGGAAGAAAACTAAGAGTATTACAGTTGCCCAGTGCACTGGACAAAGGATTCTTCGTCTGCCTCACTTTGTAAGAGGAGAACTCCAGTGACATCTGTGTAACTCCTGAAGCTTCTGATTCTTTCTCAATTAAACCTTTCATTTTGATTTTGTTCAAATTTTCAGATACATGCCAAAGATGACAAGCTGATTTTATAATGGTACACACTAATGAATATAGATAAAATATGTATTTTCAATATACATATGCTCACATAATATAAACAAGGAATGGGTCATTGCAGTATAAGTTTATATACTCCAGTGCTGATGTGAGAACATTCAGGTGGCATCTCAGATTCTGCAAAAAAGTATCCCAAAAATAAGACTTTCTCCAACTGATTTTTTAGCTATCACAGACAGGCAGAGTATATTGGCTCAAATTTATCCCAGTAAAAGTGAGTGTATCCATTAGTGATTTTACAAGAAGTTTTATCTTTTTCCAGCAAGGATTAATTTTTTCTGGATATACTAGCTGTGTAAAAGAATTATGTCTTGTTTCTTGTATCCTACAAGCCATTATACTGGCTTTTTTACCTGTGTCCTCTGTCTCCCATGGTTTATTTTGTTCTAATGTTATGACACCTGATAAGTGTACATAAGATTTAGGGTTATGTTTTCATAAAACAGATTGAAGAACTGCAAAAATCAGATTCTTTCTTCTAGGGAGCCTCTAAAGCAATGGCTTTAAGCACTACAGTTTACAGTAAAGATCCCTCTGAGACTTAGAGCATTCTGTGGTGCCATTTAACACACCAGTTATTTCACGAAATAACTAGAAAGGCCAGGAAATGATCCTCTGTGTTACTATAAGTGAATGTATTATTTATGGAAATTAATGATCATACCAGAGTTTAGTTCTTCAGCTCTTTAAATCCCGCTCTAGAGCAGAGTATAAGTATAAAGTGCTGTATTCCTCACTAGCTTTTTTTCCCCCTAAAATGATGGTGTTATGGGAGGACCTGGGGTGAAGTGCAGCCTTGGGGTGCTCCCCTTGTGGCTGGAGGCAGCTCCTGCCCAGTCGAGGCCAGAGCATTGGTGGACTTTGCTCAGCAGACCTTGCACATGTAGACTTGCTGGGGCTCACACACTCTCTTTTCCTTCTGAGTTGTACAGGGATGACATCAGAGTCCCCCTTCACCTCCTTCCTTTTGGGACTGGCAAGGATTTTCATCAGCCCTGTGTCCCTAGGGGCTTTGGTGCAGTGGTCTGGGCTGCTAGGCTGGTTTGACCGAGTACAGGAACTGGAAAGCCGGAGGGCACTGTTGGGCTATAAGTCAGACTGATGCTATTTCTCTTTAGTAAATTCCCTATTACCTGCTGCAAAAGTCTTGAATTCAAAAGGCAATACTTAAAAACCCCCAAAAAACCGATCCCTGTCTCAATCAGTGTATCGCATACAGTTTCTCGTAGACTGCAGAAGATTGTCAAGCTTGCCTCACATAAGCTTCACCATTGGACACCACGAGTACAAGCTGACAGCAGAGCAATACGTCCTGAAGGTGAGTATCTGCAGCCTCCCTGCTCCCTGTTCCTCGCTTCCCAAACTGGGGCTGGAGCAGGCTGCCGCAAGGACACGTGCTTTCCCTTCCAGGAGTCTATCGACGACCAAACCTTCTGCATGAGCGGCTTTCAGTCTCTCGACATCCCCACTCGTACCGGCCCACTCTGGATTTTAGGAGATGTCTTCATGTCTGCATTTTACTGCATTTTTGACCGTGGCAATGACAGAGTGGGATTTGCAAAAGCTGTTCACAGGAAGGATTACTAGTCATAATAGCATTTATTCTGTCCTAACTCAAATGTTAATGTAATGATTTTCAACAGTGTGTGAAGAAGGGCTTTTACTGAAACTTTGGACCTAAGTGCATGTTGTGTTGCCCCTCTCCAGGTTTTAAGGACTTTGCAGTGAGTGATCTTTGTTTGGTGACCTATGTGTTTACAACCAAGAAACAATTTTTCCTGAGTAACTGATGGACACCACAGCTCTCATGATAAAGGGGAAACAGCTGAGCACTCAGATTTGAAAAAGATCAAGAAGAATAAAAGTGCTGAATGGTGCCAGGCTGACCAGATAGCACTTATAGTGGGGGAAACCAATCACAGTCCTGCCTGGTCTGGCTATCCTTTTGTATTTCTTGTTTTCTAGTTTCCACCTCATTTCCTACAGCTTTCTTTTTCCTCATTATTTTCCATGGCTTGGGTTTTGTTCAGTTTTGTTTCCTTAGTGCCATGAGAATTCTCTTTAAATTAGCTTGCTCCAACCAACTTATATAAAGGGGAATTTGACTGATGTATGTGTGACCACTAATTTTCACTACTGTTTCTTGCATGCAATTTCCTGTTCCTTACACCATCACTCAAACCTGCTTTTTCCCTTGGGTTCATTGTTGCTTGATATTTTTCTATTCCTCTTTTGGGTCTCAGCATTTAACATCTGTGTCTTAAGTCAGATGCTGCTTTTAGCATCTGACACCTCTGCCCCTTGGCAATGTGAGCAGCTGGAGCAGCATCTATTCACATTACAAAACCCAGACCACGGCCCATGCAAAGGCATAGCACAGTTCCCTCCACCTCAGACGAACTATGGAACCAATGCACCAGCACTAGACATCTATTGCCCCTTGCTCAGCCACTTCTTGACAGCAGTGGCAGCAGTTTCAGGTGAAACAGCCAGAGGTAGTTGCACTGATTAGGCACTGAAATTCACTAAAATTGTACCCACTGCAGTGTTTGTTTGGATTGCTAAAGCTGATACTGCACCAGTACACATGAATAAAACTTAACCAAGCAAAATGTGCTTTTGTCTTAGTGCTGTTTCAGTTCCATTTTGTGTTTTCGTACAGTGGTTCCAGTGCTGAAGGGGAAGGGGAGAAGAGGGTGTAACAGCAATTGATAACTTGGATTGCTCTATGTCCTGGAGAGGAAAGGTGTGCTGTGTTGGCATGTGTCTTCCTAAAGCCAAGAAATGGCCCCAGCCCTGTGCACTGGGCAGCTCTGCAGCAGGGCAGAGCCATGGGAGCTGGCGACTGGCCCCATGGTGGCATTGCTGGGACAGGGGTTGGTGGCCCCCAGGGACTTGCTGCTGCTGTCTTTCTGGATGTGCTTAGCAGAGACCAAATTCAACATCCATTGCTGACCTCGGCAGCATTACAATCAGAGCCCCTTAGATTTTAAGGCTTCAGTTGTAAGACTGAGTAAATATTACTGAAGCAAGACAGTTTGACTGTAGGTACCTCTGGCATACTGATCTTGCCTTCCAGTAGGAAATAGTCCCTCTCTCCAGTGCCTGTTTTCATGACTCTCTGTTTGCAGCCACGTTGTGTTATGCATTTGGCATCCAGGCTATCAACCTCCAGCAAAGGACACCGCTGCCAGCTGTCTCCTTCTGCAGACAAGGCTGAGCTGTACGGAGTTACCACGTATTTCAGGTCAGTCTTGCCTTGATTCCCCTTTGCTCTTATCACTGTTTAAGAATGGATAACTTCTTTGAGCTAACTTATTTGTCTAGAAAATGTCATTCATTTGGTCATAAACCAAGACAAACAAACAGCCCTATCCCTCATTTAACAGCAGCAGTACTTTTGTTTTCCCTGCCGTGCAGCAGACTTAACACTCTGGTACATTTCCACTGTTTCTAAAATACATATATATTCCTCAAACATGTGCTTACAAGTCAGTTAGAGATCTGCTATTTATGGCAAAGGTTTTAAGGGTGCTGGGACATGTCCCTGCAACCAGTTGGTCCCAGCACTGACATCTTGGCTCTATGCATTCCAGTGTAGAGTGTGATCACATCCTAGAAACAGGTGGAAAATCAGGCAGTGCGTACAGGGACTGGCCCTCTCTTTTTGTCTGATATGTCTGATTCTGCTCAAGATTAACAACATTTGATGGGGGCAAGCTGCTGCTCTGATCTATTTGTCTAACCTGGCCCTGTTCTCTCCTTTTGCAGCTTTGCCAGCTTCTGTGAGTCTGTGTCCCTGTTCCTGGTGGACATCAAGTTGACTTGCATGATAGGTCAAGCCATTGCCAGAAACGATTCTTGAGAGTTCAATACAATCAAGACAATGTGTTTCTCAAAGTGCATTTATTCATGCAGTAATTTCACATTGCTTGTACCTGTGAACATGAATTGTAGACTGTTGGGTTTGCTAAAATAGTCCATTTACCATACTAAGGCAAATAGTTCACTGAGAGACGTGCCTAAGAGAGCACATAATCCCAAAAGATAATTTAATACAAATCAAGAGTCCACAGATGTTTGCGAAAGTGAGATAACAGACTCAGTGAGGAGAGGAATTATTTCTGGTAACTCATCCCAGCACTAGCTTCTTTACAAGCAACAGAGCATTATAGCCAGCCTGGAGCTGGCTCACTGTGTGAAATGCTAGTTGTTTATTGCAGATTGCATTGAGTGACTTCAGAGCTGTCGTGCCTAATTTAACATGTGTCTACATGTCTAGCAGACACCTCCATAGGACTTAATTGAAGCTTTTATCTACCTAATGGCTGCTGTGTGGCCACCCTTTGCCTCCATCAAAGAATGAACACAGTTGCAGTGCCAGGGAGTGCTGGCAGAGTGAGTGGGAGAGGTAGCAAAATCATTGCTGATCAGACATGTAATTTCCTGGTGGAAAGCAGTGGTGCACATACTAGGCAGTGACCAGGCTGAGAAGATGATGGACAATAAGCAGAGATGGATGATGAGAAGCTAGGAAGGCTCTTTCACACTTAGTGGTGCTGGGATGAAACATGCTGATGTCTGGGTTGAGGAGGAAGGGCACCTTGCTCCAACACCTCAAGCCCTGGTGGAACCTGTGTGAAGGATTAGAGTGAGGAGGTGTGGTGGGACTGGACTCTCAGTGCAGATTCGTAGTGGACACTTGACAATCATCTCTAATTTCTGCCTTAAATTCCTTTTCAGTGGGAAGCACAGTTCCTCAGGCTTATGCACTGTAAGGAGAAAGCTTGATAATGGGCACATTTTCTTCACAGCTGCTGCAATACCTTCCTATGCACTGTGTATGGCCAAACTCCCCAGAAACGTGTATTACTCTCCTGACTTCAACGAAGCGCTACAGAGAGCAGCAAATACTTTTACTTTGTTTCTAGCTGTGTTACTGGAGCTGTCTGGGTATCCTTAAATTGCATTGTTTATTCTCAAAATTTACCATTTAAGTTAATCTCATTTGTAAATGAAGTTCCTCGACAGTTGCAGATGTAACTAAATTGAGAAAATACTGAATAGAAAAGTATGGCTCCAGAAGAAATAGGGAATTGTGAGGAAAGAAGTGATGCTTCCCAGCAGCTGGGCTGCAAGAAGAAATAGGGAGTTGGCAGGAAAGGAGATGCTTCCAGAAGCTGGGTATTGCCTAGTAAGGGCCATTCAGAAGATCAGACTGCTAGGCTAAGGTGCTGTTTATTTCAATATAATTTCACTTGACAGAGTTTCTCATTTTGTTGGTCAAACCTGAACACAGCAACTTGATTTGCCTGAGGACTCATTGTGGAGGCGCAAGGGTGAAGTTGCACCAGAAGGCCCTACTTCAGAGTGTGATCAAACTGCACTAAGCTGCTGTCAGACACCAGTGTCGCCTCATCTCAGGGTGTGAAGAAGTGCCTCTGTAGGTGCCTGGGAAATCTGTGCTTGGTTTTTCTGCATACCTAGAATTCACATAAGTTTAAACAGCATTTCCTTGGGCCAAGTGTCCTCTGCTTCCTAAACTGATGGGGATCCATGTGCTTTTCTAAGTGTCTTTGAAGGATTTGAAAGGGTGGCTCTGCTCAGACCATGCCTAATGTACAACAGCAGGAGCCAATTCCCAGATTGAAAGCTGGAAAAAGTGGGGAGCGTGGTTGATTTTTGTTCAAAGCCTACACAGATGAGACAGCAGAGTTCTGCTGTATGTGATAACCTGCTGGAAGGGCTCCTCACCTAAGTTGTTGGCCAGAGGAGCAGTAGCAGGCAGGTCTGTTTATTCCCTTCGCAGCTCCAGGGAATCCTAAAGACTCCCAGAAGTCACTGGGGCTACAGTTACCTTGTCAGAGATGCTGGTTTATTGCCTGAAGTGCAACCTTCTGGGCAAGAGAGCTGGGTGGACTTGCTGTCTATACACTCCATGCTACTTTTGCTGGCTGTTGCAGACCCATAATTTTCTGTGCCTCCCCTTCTCTCTGTTCTTTCCAGCCCCTGAGCTACTTTGCCTTTCCCTTTTCTGAGAAGACCATCTACTTAGATATTTACTCATGGGAGAATGCTGGTGACGCACTCTGGACTGTGTTTTTGTAAATGTGGGTGAGAGCTAAAAACAAGGAGCTGCTGCTGCTTTGAGGTGTCTTGCAGGAGTGACAGCTGAAAGGCCAGGTCACTACCAGGAGGATAAGGGAGGTGTCTTGGCCACCCCTGGAGCAGCAGAAGCCACCTAATGCTGGTGCAGGTTTGGGTTAATGGAGAATGTGTGTGGTAAGTCTCAGTAGCACGGGAATGGTGTCAGGGTAAAGAAGTGGAGAGCAATTTTGCTAGCGGTCCTGGGCCATTTTGTTGTCTGCCTGGGATGACTGCAGCCTGTGCACTTTCATCTGAAGATCTCCACAAGAATGGAGCCCTAAGTTCAGTTGCTCCTGCAGCTTGAGAGAATGCTGCAGCCCTGTCATCACTAGGGAGGCCACGTGGGAGCCTAATTTTACAACAAACAGCCACTGGGCATGCCACCTATGTGCTCCAGGGAACAAAGACCAAGACTGAGATCTCCCATGCCCAGCTCATCAGCAGTTTTGCCTCTTCCATTTTTATTAATGAAGTTAAACATTTAATCCTTTTGTTTTTCCACTCTATGGAAGCACAGCTTCAGCAGGAACGGGGCAGGCTATTGTCCTACACAAATGAGGAGCCTGGTTTTTCAAGTGTTCCTCCAGGCAGTGAGAGATGGTAGGCTGAATCTCTCCAGGCTGAGGAGGGAATTGAGCCCACACCTCGCCTTTGAACCACTTGAGTAGAAACCAAAAGTCTTAGCGGGTCTTATAAGGATGTCACGGACCTTAACCTAATGGATTGGACAAAGGCAGCAGTGTTCAGCATAGATCCAAAGTGGACAGAATCATCTCTCTGCTCTTCTGATAACCTTAGAGTTTCTTCTAGTTGAGCCTAAACAGCTCGCTACTCTGTGCACTAGATGGTTTGCATCCACTCCTGAGGCTCCCAGTTCTCCCTGTAAATGTTTTCCCCACAAGGTCACAGGTTTCAAGCTAACAATCAAGTGGCTTAAAGTATGTCATCAAAATGCCTCTTAATTTAGGTGCCCAAATCCTCTGTTGGATCTTGCTCAGGACTTGTCTGAGCATTGAGTCTGCCCTTCTGCACTTTCAGTAAGTCTGTGTGAGAACCACATTCAAGAGAAGACAAGAAGTTCAGTCAAACCCAGAAGGAGCAGGGTCAAAGTTTTCTTTCACGTTCGTCATTAGAAAATTCTACTATGGCTGTTTCTTTACCGTCCATGTTTTCCCATAAGTGCTGCATCTCAAACATCTCTGGAGCAGCAGCAGGAGTAACATTTTTCCCATCACTGAAGGTCCTTTGTTGTGAAGTTGTCCTGGAATCTGTTAATGGTGGCGGAGCGTCAGCATTTTGTGCTGTACTAGGACTATGGAAGCTTGGTAAACTCCATCGCTGAAGGTTTCTCTCATGGTCTGTTATGAGACCAGCTATGTTACTACCATGAGGCTCATGTTTGGGCTCCCCTATCACACTAGGAAGTGACTGATGCACCTCTGAGCTTGAGAGGTACGTAGTCATTTCTGGGGGGAAAAAAGGTTGGTTCAGATGAGCCACATTTGCCTCAGCTAGGATCCTCTTGAGCGTCTCTTCTGGCATGCTTGCAGAGCGCTCTGTTTGCAGCTCTGGTTTCTCCAGCATGCCAGGTGCATTCTCCTCGGCTTCAGAGATGATGACCTCGGGAACCGGCTTGTTTGTCTCGGATGAGGTGTCACTGTCGCCGAACTGTGCCTCGCTCCTTGAGGTTTCGGTTATGGGCCCTAGATCTCGGCTACTATGAAGCCTGTTACTTCTGTCAACTCCTTCATGTTTCTTCCTGAAGCTCGAGGCAGAGCGCCTCCCTCTCGTGTGCATTTCCTGCAGCCGTCTGATGTGCCCCTTTTCATCTGCTGGGAAAAACACCGAATTCTCGCTTGTCTGCCGACTATAGCGCCGGTGAGCTGGGTATGAAGGACCCTCATGGACGCTGAGAAATCTCTTGACTCTTCTCAACACTGAATATTGTCGTCGGTGTTTCTCCTCTTCCCAGGGCCACTCTTCCCCATAAAGGAATTCGGTATCAGCCAGCCTGCCAAATAAAGCCAGGTAGTAGGTGTCACTTACACATAGGAACCATTAGGTCTCTATGTACATATATCCCTCTGTCTCAGCAGGAAGACATAGGAACCAAGGCCCTAGTCTACCGCCAAAGAAGAGCATGAAAGGGATGACGGTGGCAGGAATAAAGAGACTGTGCCTTTGAACCAGCCAGATCGCACAGAGAGCTCTCCACATCCAAGTGTCTCTTCTCCTGAGGACCAGGCCGGGAGGGCATCCAGCCAGGTATCTGGCACCATTTCCTATTTGGGCTGCAGCCCTTTGAGTCAGCTCCACATGGTTAGGCTTGTGCTTAGGGTGAGGGAAAGAGGAGAAAGAAGTCCTGCTCAGTGCTGCAGTTACTTTTTTGGGAGAATCCTTCGGGTAAAAATAACAACAGTGAAAAAACTACTGCTGGAAGCAGGGTGCAAAGGTGTCAAAAAATATTGGAATTACTCAGATGGCCAAATCTCATATCTGGGGCATGACAGAGTGGCTGAAAATCTCACCTGTACCTGGTACTCTTCTCCTGCACAGCCTCAGTAGTTCATGAGAACAACTGTTGCTGCACCTGCCAGTCAATTCAGGACACATTAGTGACTCAGTGCACCCCAGAAAACAAGCCCAACTGGCCTAGTTATCTGCACTAAGGGCAAGAACTGCAAAGGGGCTTGGGCCAAATCTGAAGTAAGGAACACAGGGAGCCAACACTAACCCGGAGGGCAGAGGAATTTCATCCAGCATTTGTGAGGATTATACAATTGTTTGTGTTGGAAGGGAATTTTTGTGAAGATCACAGAATAGTTTGTTTCGAAGGGACCTTTAAAGGCCATCTAAACCAATCTTCCTGCAACTAGCCGGGACACCTTCAACTAGATCAGCTTGCTCAGTGCCCCATCCAACCTTAAATGTTTTCAGGAATGGGGCATCTATCACCTCTTTGGACAGCCTGTTCCTGATGTCAGCTTGGATTTGGGCTCAGGTTTTATATATTCACTTTGGACTTGGATCAATCTTTAGAGCTTGTTTTTGAAGTCTGCGTAAGGACTACCCATTATTTTTAGAGATATGAACAAACAGTTCAGATGAGAAAATAATTACTAAAAAGTGAACACATTAGAGCTGTTTGCATTTCACAGGGCTAACAGGGAGCTACTTTTTATTCACTCCTTCATATTTTGTGAAGTGCATATTATAAAAAAAAATACTTGCAGACTTAATAATGTTTCTTCTTTCCCCCTAGGAATTGCAGTAAAGGAAATTATATTCTGTGAGTTTTTATTTTTTACTTTTTTTACTTTCTTCTTCACTTTTCTCTTTGCTATTTTATAGTTTTTCCATAAGTAAATAATTCTGAAAAGGCTGATTGTGATAAAAAGAAATAATATAAACCATTGTCCTTTATAATAAAATGCATGCAAAAATGAAAAAAATAAGAGGCATAATAATGAGAAAACACCAATTTCAAGGCCAAATGAAATACAAAACTAAGCATGTTTTATTTTGACAAAGGCGGGAAATTATGGAAAAATTGTAAACATCTTGAGATAATCTTTAAAGTTAAAAAAAAGGCTGCTGTAAAGTTTAAAAAAGGATTTTTCAGATAAGAACATCTAGTTGCCTGGTATTTGTTCAGGTGCGATGTTATTTACAACTTACTGACCTGTGTCTGTGACAGTCTGTCACAAGTATTTAAAGTAACAGCTTCTAAGCTAACTGGCCTATCACTGATTTCTCAGATAGATTGCAACAAAAGGGGACAATCCTATATCCTCTATACCTTTCTTTGTAACCATGGTTCTTGTGTTGATCTCTGTAAATAAATCCTCTTCATCCTTTCACAAAATCTGACCACTCCAACATCTATGCCTAGATTACTAGTCAAAGAAAAGTCATACAACATTTAGGATGATTTTTTGTTGATCTTCATAAAAATCTGGACTGATTTAAGCTGTCATCTGCTAACTAAGTGAGCAAAGAAATAGCTATTTCGCTAATTGTATGTATGAAGCAGCTGTAGTGAAGAAAGTATTAAGAAAAGTCAGTCACTGTCTTCAGGTGCCTTCCTATTCTCAGAGACTATCAACAAACCATCCCTGCAAACATGCTCTATTTATTAATTACACAATTTAGCTATGAGTGCACAATCTGTAAGCACACAGCAACCAGTGGAGATATCATCCCACCAACACCAGCCTGTCCACTCCCTCCTAACATCATTTCCCATTTCCATCTTCCCCACTTGCAGTCTTGTCACAGCCTGCATCCCTGTGCTGACTGTCTGTCAGTCATCGTGGGCTGTAGGGGTGGTGATCTTTTCCATAGCATTAAGGACCTTAGTGCCACTCACCCCATTTCAATAGTTGATCCAAGAAATGAAGGGATGCAGTAATCAGCAGCTGCTTTTGTGTAGGGTGGCCGAGCAGAGGAATCATTCCAGTAAATATCTTTCTCCATCCTTGGCAAGTTCATGTGCATCTCATCCACCGCCAGAAGTGAGACCTTAAATATTTTTTTTGGGTATAAATCATGTCACTTTCAGCATAGTACAGTATATGAAATAATCTGCTTTATACTCCATGGGTCAACAATTCTTTCAGAAACCTTTTAACATAAGCCGTGTATGATGGCTTGCACATTAGGAAGAGACTCAGTATTATAAAATAAACCCCTTATACCCACCTATATTCATGAAAACATAAATTTTATTGTAACTTGAATCTCCTGTACTGCAAAGATATTTATGTCAGACTGAAGTCCTTTCCACACACATGATGTAGTTAAATGTGATCCTCCACGTGCTATGGAAAGTTTGTGTAAAGTATTTCCTGTGCTCCTTAAAATGTCCAGAGGTCAAGGCTCTATAGGCTTTATCCCCATTTTAAGACATTTAGAACCAAATATGTGACAATCCTCTTCTAGGGCCTTCTGATATATTTAATAAGTGAGGCTGTAAGGCACCCTACTGTGACTGCCCTGAAGTAGTGCTAAGGCAGAGAGCATCTTTGGCAGTGTGAAGTCCTTTCCCGCTCCTGTGCAACCTGCAACACTTAACTTTGCTTCATACAGTGGTTTGTTTGGCCTCCCTTGCTCCCTCTAACTCCTGGGTTCTGCTCTGCTGTCTCAGGGATCCCCAGCCAAAGAGGAGTCTGAGAGCAGCTCAGCCAGCCCTGTGCTTGGCTCTGTGCAAGGGGAGCAGCGGGTACTGCGGGACCTCCTCATGTCTCTGAGCTCCTTCGTGGCACAACAGACAGGGGCTGTTTGGGAATCAGGGGTAACTGCAATAAATGTGTACCCTGGACGTCTCACAGCTCCTGCCACTAAGGACACTGGCTCCTGTGCCAACCACAGATGCTGCTGTGGGTGGCAGCATCAGAACATGAATGGTACTGGCTCTGCTTATTAGTTCAGGGCCATGCTTTAGCTTTTGTAACATTTTCACTGCCTATTTTTTTAAAGGAGGGTTCATATGCAATATTTTAATCCCCAAACATTCAGATTAACAAATTGTGTTCTTATCTATGTGGGAATGGCTTTTCGATTTTGCAGGATTGACCAGCATTGTATGTTTTCCCAGGCATAAAGGGAACTTATAGTTTGAGGTTAGCTATTTGCATGTTTAGTCAGGTATCATAAACACCAAATAACAAAATCAAGACGAATTAGCTTGTAGAAACAAACTCTGGGGATCACACCTGTAGGTACTCCTTCAGGGAAAGAATTTGTTTTGCTGACACTTGCTTCCCTAATTTGTCCCTCAGTTTAAGAAATAGGATTAAATGTAATGATGACCTATCTTACAGTAAAGGTGGAAGTAGAAATAACAACAGCAACCTGTAAATTTCTATCGATGCACCAATTAGTTTCAAAATCATCATCATCTTCTCCAAATGGATTAATAAGTTGTTCAGCGACCTGAAAAGAAAATGAGACAGTGAAGAGAAGCTGGCATGCTATGTCAGGACTATTGCTACATGGAAAGTAGGATTGGATTTTTCTCTCTCTCCCTGCCTGTCACTTGCAATCATAGCTTCATCTCCTGTATGATGGGCTTGCCAGCCTAGTGAAGGAACAGCTTGCTTTCCCTATAGATCCGTAACTCCGTGCCTCGCTGGTGCTGTCAATCATGATTG
This sequence comes from Sclerurus mexicanus, assembly GCA_013396755.1. Classification (NCBI taxonomy): domain Eukaryota; kingdom Metazoa; phylum Chordata; class Aves; order Passeriformes; family Furnariidae; genus Sclerurus; species Sclerurus mexicanus. Next base: position 593,701 of record VWZF01006235.1, on the reverse strand, counting down.
TTGGTGCTGGCCTACTGGGAATTGAGACATGTCTGGGCCAAGGTAATTGCCACATAGGATAGTCATTACCTTTGCTTACTGTTGTCGTTGGCTCATTTAAATGAATAGTTCAGCAGCTAGGGGCTTTGTTACTGCACTATTGTCTACGATAGTCTACCAGCCCATTGGGTTTATATTCCCAAGCCTTGCAGCTGGACTCTGCTGGATGGAGTAGAGCTTGTCTGTCCAGCTCAGCCCTCAGACCCTGCTTCTTTATTTGGGTTGATCCTAACGGCAACCTTCCAAAACTTTTCAGGAAAAGCAGCCCACAAAAAAACTCAAGTGGACTCTGTGCATCATGCCAGCCAAATACAAGACACAGAATCTGCGTCTGTTCTTTAATTCAGCCTCCTGACTTGGGTTTCTCTATCTGAAGTGACTGAAACTGCAGGGCACAAGCCCATCCTGTGGAGGAGAGAACCAGTGAGCTCAGGCATCTCTGTGGCAAGGCACCGTAGTCTGGGAACTAGGCTGGGAAGGGAACCCTCTCTGGCTGCCCATATCCAGTGGAAAAACAAGGAGAAACTGTCCCTCCATCCCCATGATCACTGAAGTACTTTGTGGGGAGAAAGTACAGAGGTGCTGAGGGAGGGGAAAAAAAAGATAAAACAGGAAAATTAAAAAAAAAAATGTTTTAGGAAATGCAGACTGCTTCTCTATTTCTTACTTCCTTGGTACACTGAGGTTAAATATCCTCTCCCCTCTATGCTTTTCTCCTTCTGTTTATCTTTTTAAGCCCTGCTTTTAATGCTGATGCCATTCTTGATGACCTTTCCAAGCCTTCCTAGTGGTCACTAGGGCCATGCAGAGGAGCAGCAATCAGGTCCTTGGTTTAATGTGGATGTGGGTAAAGCAAATGCATGATTAAACAACCCTGCTCATCAACATCACTATGAAGAGCTATGATCTAAATAACTTATAACAGTAAGGCAGTCGTTCCCTGGGTATTTTTCCTACGTGCCATGGGGAAGCACTTGCCAACTCTCCCAGGACACCACTTCCCAGGCCAGCACTGGCAGACAATAAAGGAGCTGCTGAGTAGACTAACCCGACAAAAACACCTATAAGGAGGAATGAGGGAAGACTGGGGTCACCTCTGCTCACATGTCGACCGGGCCTATGGTATTAAATTTTGGGTATAGCTATGAAAATGCTGCAAGGGGAAGAAATCAGAACAGAGCCTTGTGTTGTGGCTTTCCAGGGAAAACACTGGATCAGCTTCATGTAAACCAAGAGAACACCACCCAGAAATCCACTGTAAAACTTATCACATGAGTTTAAAAAAGTGAGCAGGACTGGCACAGAGGGAACAGCAGTGGTGGCCTTTTCCGTGGCTGACCTGGTCCTGGAATGTGAGACACAGCTTTATTCTCCAGAAAGGAATGTAGTGCTAGACAACTAAACTCTGTATTTGGACAGTCCATCTATCCCTGTAATGAAAATGGGGATTTTGAAGTGTCTCACATGATGGGAACCTTTGGCCCTGTATTGTATGTATAACAGACCAGGCTCGAGGCCAAGGAATGAGCTCAGTTTAGCCATTATTTCTGAGGAATTGCCACATTACTGGAAGTCAATATCTCAGGGCCCTTTTTGCTGCCTGGCAGCCAAAGCCCAACACACTTGGCAGGAAATGGACTGTAACCTTCAGGACAGAAATATCCTGACTCGGTGCACTGAAGGTTTGGATGAACCTCCGGCCTGAGGAACACTTCTGATATTAAATTAGCTTTTTAAAACTTCTTCTCCTCCCTTTAATTCCCTTGTGCAGAAGATTTTTCAGTTACAATGGCATCTCATACCTGCCACAGCCAGGAGTTGGCTGAAAGCCCTGAGCCTAACTGGAAGAGATGCTATTAACATCCTTGGGTGCTGATGAAGGGGAAACCATTTCCCCTCAGGAACACCAGAAGGCTGGTCAAGAGGAAGACCTTATAGTTTTGTAACCCACTAGTAAAGCCCTGGAAGACACTGCCTAGAGATAAACCCTCACTTTTTTCCCAGGGGAAATTGCTACCCTCACTGCACCAGCCTCCCTTCCTCTCTCTCCCACTCCCATCTGGGCTGGTCCCATTGTGGCAAACCCCTCTGCCCCCTGATTTCCTAGGACACAGGACTAGAGGAGCTTGCCCTGCAGGCACTTTCCTTTTCCTCACAATCTGTCAGCTCGGTGTGCTGCATCCTTTACTCTACCCTTTGGAGCTGTGGGAAGGGGGCTCTAAGACTGGCCAATTTTGTGCAGTTTATATTCTAACAGAAAATTCAGATGCTACCAGCCATGATAAATAAATACAAAAGGAAATCTTAATGTGCACAGACCCTCATGTACCAATTTACTTTTTATTTGAAACTTTTTTTCCAGTTAGTCTGCCTTAGAGGAGAGAACCACCTTGAGGTATGTGGCTTTATTACTGAGCTACCAGACTGATGGTGGTATGTTAACCTAGCAGTCACCAATGGGCTGATGGGCAGCATCCAACTCCTTCTATAACTCTTCTTTTTAATGAACATTTTTATGCAGTGGAGTTGTAGCCAATATTGGCTGTCAGTCTTTCATAGCCCTGGGGAACTGAAGACTTTAATGTCTTGCATCTGATAAGTTTAACAGCAGATACTAAAGGCTGGCTTTGATCATAAGGAGAAAGTAGGATTCGGTCCTTTTCAGCCGATGCCAGGTCTGTAGCAGAATTTTCCCACTGCACAGTAGAGTGGGAGAAAGGTTTCTTTTGTCTTTCATCTGTCACTTTATAGGCCAGGTCCTGAGACATGATTTTGCTGGAGTAATACTCCCTTCGGGAGTTGTGGCTGCACCGGTGCTGCTAAAATCAGCTCTTTCAGGCTCATGACCGTTTTTTACAAAAACAATCTGTCAGGTGGAATTAAAAATATATTGCATGATGTTTCTATATGACCACAGAACATGTGGGGCTGAATTCAGCTTTGGTGTAACTCCAGTAATCTTTGGTGATTTTACTGTGTGTCACAGACCTGACACCTTGACCACTCCCCCAGAGAGGGTTCCCCCATCACCTTTCCAGAAAGGTAATTTACCTTGAGCCATCCTGCGTAGAAGAAGAACTGTAACAGTGTGAAGATTGGAATGTAAATATCTAAGTCATGTCCCTGATACCCTTGGTCAGTATCCAAAAATTGGCGCCCTATCAGGCAGGCAAAGAAAAAAGTATAGACTGCGAGAGTAACAACCTGAAAAGAACAAAACTTCATTGAAATAATGGGATAATACAATCTTATGCATATGACTTATAAATCTGTAGGGAGGTATGGCAAATAGAAAGGCCACAGGTATAATGATGGCCAGGAAGAACATCCAGGAAACATAAAAACATTTCAGTACTTCCCTCCCCTCTTCCAAACTATGCAAGATTTTCAAAACATCTCTGCATTCAATATGACTTAAAGAGTTAGCCAGGCCTCCATGATCCTGTGGGAGTGAACCAGTGCTCCATAGATCAGAGATTCTGGGTGAGACTATGAATGTTTTGTACCAACCTCCCTTTTTTAAAGAAATTGTATTTTGAATTTACTAAAGGAAAATAGCTCAGTACCTGGGTATAGACCAGTGGAATTCCAACCCAGTCATAACCAAATAAAAGACTACACCAGGACCGATACTTATTCATCTCCTAAAAGGGAGAAAAAACAAACGAAAAACCACCAAACACCAACAAAGCAAAATTGCATGGGGTTCCATTCTGAATTATAAATATTTTGTTACAGTCTATTTTTGCACATATAAAAGGACAGGGAGATATGAAAGTATAGTACATATAAATTGATACCATAACTATATCCAGCATGCCTTTTGAATATTCACTTGCTTTGTAAAGTTGGAATGCTTAGTATATTATGTGTTTCTTCACAAATTTTCTTCTATTTTATCCCCAGTCTTTCTGATACATGAAAGAGAATATATTATATCATAAAAAGGATGTTTTACCACTTAATGAAATATTCGGGGAGATTATCTTCCCTGAAACTGATATTAAAGTCTTCAAAATGCCAGATTATTCTCATTGCTCATATTCTCAGCAATGGAATAAATATGAATTTACAGTGATGTTACAGTAATTTTTTACTCATCAATTTGTTGCTTCTTTTAGCACCTTCTCAGTCATATAAAAAGAATCCCAGTGAACTGTTGCTGTGTGTGTTTGAGTGTACATTGGTACACAAGGAAGAGTGGGATAAATCCTGAGTAAGATATTTTAGATGACACAGGAGATCTGTGCACACAAAGTAAAATCAATTATGTAAGTGAAAAGCTACGACATAGCTATTTCAGATTAGTTTTCTGCAGATTTACTTGTTTTACTTACATTCATCAGTGTCTGCAGATCTACACTGTCTCGAATTCTTCCCTCCTTTCGTGCCTTTGATGCCAAATTGCCAAACCAGACAAATGGGACCCAGTATTTCAGGTGGGGAGACTTAAGGTCATCAAAAAGTTTTCTTTCATATCTTGTCATAAAACCTGTTTAACAAAAACAAAATAATTTATTTAATTTATTCTGTGCTTTCAGTGCTACTGATACTATAAATTTTGACTGTGTTTGAACCTCTTTATTTGATATTTTCATATACTTCCATAGAACTCTTCGAAACATAATTTATAATTCTAACTAGTAGCCTTCTTTTTTGGTTTTTTTTTTAAGATTTAGTTGCCAGGATTGATGTTTCTTGAAACAACTTATTTTTGTGTTAACTTCATATGCAGAATTCATCTTTCCCAATACAGGCAATAATTTGCTATTACTGTGCTCTCCTATCTGACTGCTGACATACTGTAGATACATATAATACTAAGAATTGTACAAATTACTCTCTATTTTCATGTTCTGCTTTCAGAAAATTAAGGAACAGCATATATCAGTCAAGAAACTATCACTTTTCAGCAATGATGGCTTTCAGCAGCATCTCAAAATATGTTGTAAGGGCAGTTATGCGACCTTCTGATTCTGCTTATTTTTTTGGTAAATTTGCAAAGCAGTGAGCAAGCAACAGCAGATACGAGTGCGTTCACAAAACAGATCTCAACAGAGAGCGTGCCTTCTGTCAGCAAAACACTTCCCTGCCAGATTGTTTCATGTTTTCTCTGGGGTTGTGAAGGCGTGCAAAGAGATGGAGAGGGAACCAAGCACAGGAATCCCGCTGCTAATGGGACACCAGGCCAGGTGACTGTGCTCTGGGGCTGCAGGCTGAAGCTGCTCTCTGCCCGGCCATTTGCCTCGCTGGGCTGCTGGGAAGGTATTATGTTTCCTGAAGAGTTTTCCTGCCTTGTGAAGCCCTTCTTCTCCCTACTGCAAGCAAATCCAAGGTCAGATAGCAGGGGAGCCGGCGCTGTGTGTGACAAAACCTGCATCAGAGCCAACCGCTGCCTGGGACTGGCAAGGGAGCAGCTGGCTTTTGAAGCAACACCTCTACCTCATCGGGGAAGAAAGCTCTGCTCTGCTGTCCTCCTTCCACCCAGCCTTTGAAAAAAGCAACCTCAGAAAATTCACATTTTCCTTTGTCCAAATCCTGAATTTTCTGGGATCGGAGCAATCTTCAGGTTTGGAGGTTCTCAGTTTTCGCTCAGGTGTGTGTCATCCATCAGGGTGGGTATAAAGCTGTGTTGACATTTTTTCTGAAGCAGGACAAAATTAATAACATGACAGCCCCAAAATAAGTGGCCCAGCCAATCAATTACAAGTTTAAATGCTGAAAGTTAAATAAGGGAATTGAGAGTAGACTCCAGCTAGTAACTAAGGATATGTCCATGGTTGCTAACGTTGCTAAAGATACATGAGGCAGCAAAAAAAGAAATATACAGAAACTCAGTTTTGTTGTATAAAAACATGAATCACGATAAAGGAGATTTGCTAAACACAGTGACCTTCTTAAATATTCTGTTGTTGAGGAAGATGTCACTGTTGTACAGTTGCAACAAGTCAAGATCTGAAATACTCTGGCTCCTGAGAAGGAAGGTAAGGACAAGACAGAATATTCTGTGATTGAGGAAATGTTCAGCAGCATGACACTACTCCTGCAGTATCCTGGAATTTGAGAACAGAATAAGATAAAGCTTTTAAAAGGTCCTTGGGCAGTTTCCAGCCACCTCTCACAATCAACTACACAGAAATAATCAGGCCACCAGACAAATTGACCTGCTAATTGTGATTCCTGACGCTTAAAATTCAGTCTTTCAGGCTGCCTTCAGTTTCTATCTGGCCAGCCTGATTATTAGGAGAGGAAAAAATATTTCTGTCAGGCTGAAACAGATAGGCAAAATAACAGAAAATTGACAGTCTGGAGTAAACACTGGATGAAAGTCATTTGGGAAGTCATGATGTGGAAGGACACAGCCTGAGGGGTGTCGTGAAGAACAGCAAAGCTCCAACAGCTCCCACTGAAACTGGGCACCTTTGGTTTAGGAAAGCTCAACAAAGTCTTGTTCTTTTAACAGCAAAGTTCAACTTCACATTAGTTTTAAAGTTTAGATGTTTGTGTTTATATTATTTAAATATTGTCTTTGATGAATAACACCTAGTATTCTTAGTGCAGAAAATACTAATTCTGGATTGCTCTTACTGCTGGTGAAGGTTATGGCAGTACAGACAACAGGAGGCTCAGAACCACTTGCTGTTATTGCAGTGGTAAAGGAACAGTTATTATTCCATCAAATAAAGGGGAGAATATCAAACCTCAGTTAATAGAACTACATGGTTTCTAAATGTGGTCATACTATTTTTTTAGGAGTATTCAAAGAATTAACTGAGGAACTCTCTAAGCAAGAACATTGGTTTTGACAAGCACTGGAAGACTGGAGCAGCTCCAAAAAACCAGAAATATTTGTCAAATATTGTGCCAAGATCTTGAAAAGAATGATCTAAGGAATGAAAGGGCACTGAATCCTTGTGAAAGTATGGGAAGATTGACATGGGGTGCAATCAACACTAATGTGAACAGTGTCAGCCAAAGAGATTTTATGGGAAAATTATTGATGAGAACACAAGCCTGGCTGGAAAAATCACTTGTGCTTCCATAAGTAATGCAAAGAGTATTCAGTTCTCCTGTCAAAACTGAATGGTCTGAGACAAGACTGGTTCAGGGTACCCACATCAAATATTCTGAATACTAGTGCTTGGAGAAGAAGGAACAACAAGCAAGTAGATAGAAATTTCACTTTCTGTTTCTGTGTTATGTGGGCAAGGGTTAATTTATGTGCTTCCTTCCAGTAGAGGATTTAGGACTGCAGACTTCAGCCATCCATAGATATTCATGTTGTTGAGCTCACAGCTCACGTTTCTATTCATTTCCTACCAGCTCTTTGGGGCTGCTCTCTGCCCAGCTGCTCACTCTTTACTCTGTTTTTTAAGACTTGTGTTCTTGAGCATCCAGCTTCCCTCTCCTACCTTGCAGCCAACAGGAGTGCTATGTTCAGGACTGCTGCTAGGCACTTGACACTTATGGCATATGTGCTGCAGCACTCAGCTTCATAATGTCAGGAATCTACCTGCATCTACTGCCTACAGTTCCACAGAGAATGTTAAAACATGAAAAAGAGTCAGGAGGAAGGTCCAGCACTGACGACTGTATCCTATAGGGAGAGACTACATAGGGTAAAGCTCCTGAGTTTTTTTCAAGCCTTTATGCACTCTGCTACCAGGTCAGAGAAAAATGGTATTTTCATCTAATTGAAAAAAGAGAAGAACCCAAACCCATTACAAAATCCAGTGAATAGAAGATGACTCTGTGCAAGTTCAGACTGAGGATAAAATTTCCCTCTTCAACAGCACATTCACTGAATGTCTGTTCACCTAGGATACAGTGTAGGCTCCAGCATATCCAGCTGAATTTTAAATCTGGGCTGGTTATATTCCTAGAAGATATTACAGCTCAGTCAGAAATTGCAACATGATAAAGGATGCTGTTAGTAAGCTTTTGTGCCTTGTGTTATGGATGACTCAGACTAGATTATCATAATACTGTTCCCAGATTTAAAATCTATGAATTTAAGCAGTTTGTTTGCTGAAAAGAGAAATGCACAGCAATAGTTACGCTGTGGCAGTTCACAGTTTGACAGCAAAATGCAAAATCTTCACAAGTTGTTTCAATGATGACTGTGCTGTAGGTATCAGATTCTGCTGCTCGCGTTCATATGAAATGCCTCCCTCCCATGCAGTCTGATATGTAATGCCATAGGGAGCTGGGGAGGGGATGATTGCAGAGTATGTCTAAATCACTGGATGTTAATAGGAGAAAAATATACCCTGAAATGTTACTGCATCAGTAAAAAACCTGCAGCACAATACTCTTTAAAATCTACAGACTATGGACTGAAATGCAGAGCTGACTATCAACACTTAGATATACAATTTATAGTAGAATATTTTCCACTGTTAAAAAAACCCAACAACCAAAACTTGCTTTGCAGTCTACAATTTTTGTATAACGCTGTGACATTCTGTCTCTCTTGGAACAGATTGTCGTTAGCAATAGGGAGGCAGAGCTGGATTAGCTGCCTGGAAATGTTGTAATTTTCCAGTGCGTGGTAGAAGCAGGTTGCTTGGGAGAGTGACAGAAGCTCCCTTGGCCTCTCACAGGCTCAGGTAAACACTGTTGTTGAACAGCACAAGGAAAAGAGCTTCAAAATCCAGTGAATCAAAAATAAATGATGGAGTTTTTTTCCATAAGATTGGTGCATTCTGCCTGATTTTTTTTTAATATCCAAAGCTTCTTACACATATTTGAAATGTGCATACATATATAAACACTGCATATTTTAACGTGCTACAACTTTGCTTAAGTTGTTTCTGCCAAAGGAAGAAATTTAAGAAATAAAAGACATTCAGTAAAAAGCATATGACTTCTCCTATTTGGAACAGATCCCCACATCTTTGCACTGGTGTTCTACCATGTCAGTCAGAAGGCACAATGTCACACCTTGCCTTTAAATACTCAGTGGTCAGTCCTTCACAGACAATTAAAGTGTTACATGACTGAATTCTCTTCACCATCACCACACTCACTGTGTTATCAAAACAATCTGAAAATGAAGACATGCTTAATACTTAGTACATTTATCCCTGGAAAACTAAGTTTAAGGTAAGGTTTTAAATTTAAAGAAAAAACCCTTGGAGTTAGGGGTTTTTTTTAAGTAAATCACAACATTTAAAATGTGCAATCTACTTAAAATGCAGTGTACTTAAAATAAATAGGGATAAAGCTGTACTTGTGAAGTGCTTGCAGAGATCAGCCTCTGATGCAGGAGACAAAGTTATATGCTAGACATTGAGGCAATGCCATACAAGTCACCATTCCTGCTGCATCATATTATATTAGAGCTTTGTTATTTTTCCTGTTTTAGAGAATGTTATACCTGCTCCATATGCCTGAGTGTTTGGGGCAGGCCTTTTGGCTCCACGGTGTCTGAAAGCAGATTCACGTAAGAGCCTTAAACTCATCTGATTTCTACAGTGTTGCTAGATGAAGACTTTAAGAACATTAAAAAGTCATGTCATTTAAGTCACTAACAAAAACGTGACTGCTTTTACATGTGTTAGCATGAGGCAGACGTGGGGCCACAGAGGAAAGAAAAGATGAGTCTGCCTCCTTCTCTCCCTGTGCCCCCACCTCTGCAGGAAAGGATGGCAATTTTGGGGAGGAGGACTCCGGTACCTGCTCCTACCACGTGGTCCATGGTGGGGAACCTTTTGTACACAGCTGTGCTCACAGAGCGAAAGATCAGCAGAGATGTTAAATTCACATAACGCATGAGAGTCCTCCTTAACAAGCGCCCATACTCATCTCTGCCCTGGACACAGCTAGAGATGAGGAACATCAGACGATCTGGCCACGGCAAGTTCACAAACTGGTTCCACCAGCGATTCACCACCAAAGTAACGTAGAAACCTGGGGGTTAGAAGGGGAAAAAAAAGTTCAGTGCCTCTCAGGATTTCTGCTTAGGTTACTTTGATTTAGTTTGCGGAGTATTATTCATAAGCTGCTGCATTTCCCAGAATAAATGCAGTAAGTCATGTCAAACCCCAGAATACAATCAGTACCAATTATTTACTAGACGCTGCAACTTAATGGCACATTCCCATTGAGTATCTCAGATTCATGAACTTCCAAATTTCCTCTTCTGTAGTGAAATTTAAGTGGATTTAGTGCCTTGCAAGATCAGGTATAATGTATCAGTCTTAGTCGGCAATATATATACATATACACACACATATAAGGAAATCTTTTTCATTGATATATTAAGATCAAGCATAAATGTTGACTTGACAAAAGCAACTTGAGTTTAAGGAGACCTGTTGGAAGCTGATGATTTATTGTGAGCCTCTAATACCCCACATGCCCCTCAGTTCTGAAATGCTTCCATGCATGAACATTCACAAAATGCCTGAACAGGGACAGTGTTGCAGAATAATTTCACGTGTAACCGGTACTTACCGAGCACAAAAGTTACCGGGATTTGTTCAGCATATTTGTCACAGTAAATTGATAACTTTTCAAAGAACCGTTTTTGGCTACCTGTAAGAAAAAATCTGCAGCAAAAATAAAATGTATTTGTCCTTTCATAGTATTCTGGCACTAGCTACAAAGTGCAAACATGTATAAATAATCAGGTATGTGCAATGAGGAGCAGCCTTGGCAAATGTCTTCAAGCAAATTCTTAAAGGTAATGGGCTGGACACTTTTGGCACAAATTAAAGAAGCTGGAGGAGAAGACTATTATTCCCTGGTCTTTGCAGTTTTCTTATGACTAATTTGACTGGCAGTGCTAATTAGGATCAATACACCTGGAGGGAATCGGTTTGCTGCCTCATACTGACGAAAGATGACAGTAAGCTGTAAGTCTGCAAGCAGAGTTCGATCACCTTTTTCAGAAGGGTACTTAGTGAAAATGTTCAGGTCTGCTTGAATTGCAAAAGGTTACCAGTCTCTAACTGCTCTTTTTTGAAAATGTTATGTTGTTGCAGCAGTTCTTTTACTCCTATGAAATTTCTTTTCCACAAGATTGAAAACACAACAATGGTATTTGTTTTGCAGTGAGGAAAATATTCACCAAACTATACCAAATGAGTGGACCGTGGCAACTTCTGCTCATGGGAAAAGATACATAATGACATACAACAAGCTTAAATATAAGCATTCTTTTTTATCTGTATAGATGAGTATATTATTGCAGTTATTCTTTGACTTCATAGAAAAGAAACCTGTAATAATGATTTGGTGGGGTTTGTTTACAATTGTGCAATAAAAGCTGGAGCACATATAGAAAGCTTTCCATATTGTATTTACCATGGTCTTCAATTGCCTGACATTTCAGTAAAACTAGATCAATTTAAATAAATGCATATTAATACTGTAACTTTCTTTCTGAGTTTACAGGTGTAAATTACTGAACATTTTGGAAAATTAGTGATTAATCACAACCTGAAGTTAATTTTCTCCTTGCTTCACATAAAAAGCAGACATGGGTATAAGTACAGGGCATGGTAAGAGCTGAATCATGATTTTGATACTTCTGCGTAGTGTATTTCATCAGTTAAAAGTTTCACTGCACTAATTGATGCATTGCATCTGTCATACAGCTGTTTAATTCACACCTTGGTGGAAGAAGCACCTCTTCTAAATGATCCTCTCAGGTACTGTGTGATGCACAGATAATAACCATGTCTGGCTTTCACGCTGTTTTCCTTCGCGCTCTGCAAAGCCTAAAAATAAAGTTTGCATGCTTTCCTAGCTCTAAGCAAAACTTTGCTTTTCCTGGCTATATAACCTGACTTTCAAACCATTGCCTCTTGGTGTTGTTAAAGAAATTACTACTGAGCAACTGAAGAGTTCTGCTAGGAGAACAAAAGGTCTATAGTGATCATCTAAAGCAGGGAGGCACACTCACCACCTCCAGCTCAATGTCAGAATGACAAAGGCTGTATAACCTAGGCTAGCTGTGAGTGTTTATTTAGTGCAACTTCAGTAGAATAGTTGCTTAATGCTGGGCTGAAAATACAATCAGCTGAATATGATAGACAGCATTTACACCCTACATACTTTCTCTGGAACAGTAAAGTAAACATGGGAAGGAAAACATAGTAGAAAAGGTCCAAGGAAAAGATAATAATTATGCAGCAACCTCCCCCCATAATTCATTAGCCTAACACTAGGAAGTGTGAAACTTCAGTATAACATTTAATGAGATGTGAATTGGAAAAAATGTACCTGTATAATACACTTATCACTGTGTAAAGAGTAGCAAAAACAATAAATTCTCTGTACAGCAATTTGTAGATGCTGCCTTTCCACTTTAGGAGCAATCTGTGAAATCCAAAGAAAGTGGCATTTGCTACTTTGCTGGAATAAGTGACTGTCATCGTCTTGGCAGGCTGTGCCTAGGAACAGTAGAAGAGAAGCAGGAAGTCAACAACATTTTAGACAGCATATCCTAACCTGAATGCACCCTTGTATAGACAGATACATAGATATACACGCACATATAAGTATACAAAAGTATGTGTTCATAAATACATGGGGTGTGTATTCATAGATATGCAGAAAGAGAGAAATAAAAGTCTTGTAGTTACAAGCCCTGTTGAGACCTGTAGATTGGCTGCTGCAAGGCTTGTATTTGGGCTTTACCTCAAAGACCACCCAAACCCAACAGTTAGCACTGAATGTCAGTATTTTTAGCTGGCTTTGGTAAGTATAATAATCTAAAAACGAAATGAGATTTGGAGACTGCCTCTTTCATTAGCAGTTACGACAGCAGCTGAGATCAGCTGGGGAACCCTGTTGGCTGCCAGACTTGCTCATCCATACTTCAGCATTGCATGGCCACGCAAAACAAGCCATAGGATCGCTCAGGTAGGCAGCGTGCAGCACAGTGTAATTAAAGTACTACTAAAAGTACACAGGTAAATACTTTATTCTGGGTTTATTACTTGCATACCCAGCACAGGAAGATGCTACAAGAACTTCGATGTGCTTACAAAAAACTCTTAACTCCAAATGCAGGTGAAAGCAGTTTTATACAGCATGCAAGAAAGGGAGTAACTAAGACAAGCACAAAGCCTCAAGAGAGTTATTGTGCATTGCAAACATAACTCTTGTCTATATTTTCTTGATGCCACTGTAGGGCATTTATACCCAGGGGAAAAAAATCTGACCCCCAAGTTAAGAGATGACTTGCTAGTATTTTATGCAGCTTGGCTGTGTCTCTGAGGCAAAGCATAAAGTATGCCATTAAAATTCAGCGGTAAAAGTGCTACTTTTTCTTTTAGCCACCAAGGGAATCAGCAGGGAAAAGACAAGGTGTCTCTTCTTCTCTGCAGAATGGCTGCTCAAGGTTTGCCAGGGTGGCATTGGAGATTATTTTTTGTTATTGTTTTTTTTTAAGAGAAACAGATTTTACACTTTAACATCCAAATGGTAGTTTTCCTTTTCCTGAGCTTTGGCACAGACCTTTAATATTTTCATTGTCGTTGTTGTATTCCATGAAATTCAATTCAGGAGTCAAACTGGCTGACTGGCATGCAGAAATGCAGTGCTGTCTGCTAAAAATCCTGTGGTCAGGATGCAATGCTTAAGAAAATGGAAAAAATATCCATTCTCCATCAGAAATGGGGCTTTATAAACAATGAAGGAAATCTCTGGCTGGGCTATAGGGGAGGAATGGGATAAAAAAATACTCTTAAAAACACACCGAGTTTCCTGGGATCACCCGAGGAGGCTTTAGGCCTTGCCCGTTGATGCTGTGGAGTATGTGTGTTCAAGCCATATCATCAACAAATGTGTCTCTATCTCTCCACTGATCTCCAATTTATAATGGAAATCTCCAGTGGGACCGACTGCATGTAGGAACGTAGATCTTGAAAAGATGTCTGATAATGTGAGTGCTTATAGCCCAGCTGGAACCCAGACCCTGAGTGTAACACAGCGTCACGATGAGAGGATGAAGTCAGACAAATGCAGAATGAAGTAAAACATAAATTCCTAACTGTGGGGGCAGCCAAATGTCAGAACACAGGACTAGAATGACAGCCAGTGGTTTAGGGTCTTAAGCTGAGAGCAGAGAGTTGGACAGAAGATGACCTTCAGGAAGAATTCACAGAGCTGAGACATACAGGGTTGGGGCTGAGGGCTCTGCCTGTCTCCACTGGTATCTGGGCACCTGTTAAACTTTCCATGTGGTCTCTTTTGCTGTGGGCCATGGAGGGAACAAGATTGCTTGAAGCATCCTCATAGCATCTGCATCTCTGCAGGATGGCATGATTAGTGTCAAAACCACAATTTTCAGTTTCTGCACGTGGGGTTCAAGAAGGATTCGTTCCTCCCAATGACTGGAAAGTGCCAGAAACTGGTCAGTAGCTAATCTGGACAAAATGAGTCCAGCTCCTCTATAGAGCTGAAGCAAATCCTGTTTTACAAGGCCTAGTGGATGGGTTTTGGCCACAAATGCAGTTGTAATGATAATGGGATTCAGGATTAAGAATATTTCCCCCTGCATGGGACTGGGAGAGGAGAGTTGTATCCATGAAGTGCAATTTGTCTGCTTGATTCAAGCAACTATATTTCACTTAATCACATCCCAGCCATCTCTCTTAGCACTTCACTCAATGCTGTTTACTCTGAATAGAAACTCTTCTCATTAACTTGGGAGGTACTAGCCCCTGCTTTTTCTTTCTGCGTCTGAAATGGGGCAAATTAAAGTGGGACTGTAAGAGCAATTTCAGGCTTTGGTGCCTAGGTTTCCTCACCCTGCCTTGCCTTAGTGCACTGTGTTTTCGGTTCCTGCTAAGCAAATGCTTTATTTAGCATTTATCATTAGGTTCATATAGGGACTTCAGGATAATATAATTCAATGTCCTAAAATACACATTAGGTCAGATTAGGTGACTATAGAATACTTTGGACTGTACAAAACTATAAAAGACAGCTATGTGTCCGACTAGTTTTCACAAAACAGCAAAAAAAAATTTAAATCTGCATTTGTGTTTTTTTTTCTGGGAACAACTACAACTTGGGTATGGCCCCCCCGTGCAATGGGAAGTTTTAGTGTAAAGCCTTGTGCTGAGCCTGGCACCTGCACAGTGGTCCCAAGCCCTTGGTTCATGGGCAGCACTGAGAGTCCTTCCAACATTACTTACGGCCACAGGAAATTTAAAAGCTAAAACTGAGACAAACAGGAAGAGCAAGCATAATGATGCCCCCCAGCACATTCCTTCCTGAGCACTGTTTTGGCCAGGGCTGAAGAAGGACAAAGCACATTAGTTTAGATACCTGTGTTATGAAAAACACTCCTATTAATTGTGTTGCCCTTAACTTCATTAGCAGATATAGGGCTAAGCTTTCTGCTGGTATGGATTTGTGAGTTTTGGGGACATAAGTTATGCCCATTTGCTGCCTGAAGAGACCTAGACTCGTATCTATGATGCTGCTTTTTCTTTTGCTCAGTGTTTATTTCCTCGCTGAACGTTTCTTAAGCACAGGCTAAAATGTGAGTGATCTATTACTCCACTTTTGCTAAGATCATCACAAGACTTTAGGCATAAACACTTAAAAATATGTGTGTCGCACCCATTAATATTGAGCCTGACTGTAAATGGCATTTTTGCCTGAGAATTTCAGGATGCATTAGGATTCAGAGAGAAACTGCAGTAAAAAATAACAGCCATCAGTGTTCCCTAACTAACCATGAAAGGCACATTAAAGAACGTATAAATAAGTAGTGACTCTCTGCAGACCTAACCCTTGCCATTGTATCACCTTATTTCTTGGTTCATGGCAAAGGAGAGAAAGTGAGTGAGAGAGATTTGAGTCAAGCCAACTATAAAAACATATTAAGCTCACGCTATATCCACTGACCTGCTATCTTGATTTGGCAATCCAAGCCCGAAAGTAAATCCTGGACCCTTCCTCTTTCTCAGACGTCCCAAACAAAGTCCCCTTCAGATCTGCAATAGTCACCTTGCTCTTCCCTTAACCTGAAGCAAGGGGTTGCTGCTGCCGAGCCCCAGGAGGAGTGGACTGACAAGAACAGGGGTTAAAATGTCTTTCCACTTCTGGAAGTCTGTTTTTGCCAAGTACTCTGTCCTGTCAGTTACAGAGGGAACAAACGCAAGCAGCAGCAGCAGCAGCAGCTGCTGATCTTGCTTTTTTCTAGTCTATAATTATAACACCACTTGCCATCGGAAGGACCTCTTTCATTTGAATAAAGAATCTTGCAATGGTTTGGCTGGCATATACAGGTTTTTGCACTTTATTTTCCTGGAAATGGGATGGACAAGAAGGGAGCATTTTGTTTTCAGACTTCTCTAGAAAAGTGTGGTCTCTCTAAACCTGCCCTGTGAAGACACATCAGTGAATAACACTGACTAACTACATCTAAACAGGAAGACCAGGGACAACCCTGCCAAACCTGAGAATGTGCCTCAGCAGCACCTTGATCCCACCTTGGAGCACACCTTTTTCTACATTGCTGCTTTGCTGATTCGAATGGGCAAATCAGGACTCTGGAGTATGCTGCAGAAATCACACATCCCTCAAAACAGGTGGAGTTGCTGACACCGAAAGTCTCAGTGAACATATTCACAATGGTATATTTCAGCACGTGAAAACCTTTCTGCAGCTGGAGGATCTACATAGGATTTCTTTCCCCTTCCCCTTTGTAAAATGAGATGAACTCTGTCTTTTATAACCCATGGCATTATGAGGGATCTGTAGAAGGTGACAGACTGTGAAAGCCCAGGAGATGGCATATAATGTTGTCGTAAATCTCTACAGAGAATGAAATAATGTGACTTTGAAGTAAATAAAAAAAAATTGCAGGGGGAGAGACTAAGCAAGATTTATAGATTTAATACATTTTATGATGAAAGGTTTTTCCCCCTGCCTTGGTCCCACTAAGCTATTTGAGACCATTTATTTAATTAAAACTCTCTCAGAAAGAATAGAAGTTGCTGCCATTGTTTGCCTTTCTTCTTGTTGGTAATGGCCGAAGGAAGACACTTTGATGTCAAAGCAGGCGAGACTGTGGCATGTGTGTCTCAGGCAGTGGCCTGTGGCAAAAGATGACAAATCATTTTAGCATTCAGTGACTTGGCATGAAGAAACATACTGCCTGATCCTATTACAGAGACTGCCCTCTGCAAGCAAAAGTCCTAACAATATTTTAAGGGATATTTTAAGGTCACCGGTAAAATAATTGCTTAGTCCTAAAACATTTTTCTTTGCTGAGTATAATCATTTGCTGGTCTCACTGAGCAGTAAATAATAGCACCTCAGTGTGTCAGTGGGATCAGGTGGTTTTCCTGGCAGCTTTTCAGTTTTCCTGAAGATTGAAGTGGCTGAGATTGCTCTACTGGCTCTGAGCTGTTTTGCAGACGAAATGAAATTTAGAGCTCCTATGTTTTCAGAGGCAAAAATAAATGCAAGATTCCAGCTCTGTAGCTCCATTGTGACTGGATCCGTAGGAAGTACCCCTTTTTCTATTATTTATAACTGAGGTGTCCCTAATTTCTTATTGGATATTTCCCAAAGACAAGCAGTGCTTTTATCTCTCTTCCTGTTTTCTCCCTCCCACAGATAAGCATACTTGAATGGTGTAGAGCCCTTTCTAATAGAGGCTGCTGTGTGGTTTACTGCACTCTCTGACTTGGCTGGATAATGATGTTCCCATTTTAGGGTTACCTGGGTCCCCCTGAATGTGGAAGGAAAGGGGAAGAGAATAACAGCTTGTAACTGCTATGGCAAAGTTCCCAGTTAATGAACTTACTACCTTTTCTAGCTGATTCTCGTATCAGTGCTATCATGAGTGAGTGGAGATTTTTACTGTAAATTTTAAGGCAGTCTTAAATTCTGATGCAGCTCTTCAGTTTAGCTTTGTATTGATATTTTGAATCTGCTGCATTAACAACACCGGTAGCAGGGTTTGGAAGTGAGGTTTTTTGGTTCATAAAGGACTAGCTAGAGAGTTCTGCAAAACTCCATTTTTTTCCAAGGCATTAGAAGCTTCCTTCTGCTTTAGAGACAGAGGATAAAGACAGGGACTTGTGAGGAAGGAAATAGCTGTGAAAGATTTTCCCAGTCTCTGTCAAAAGTCTCAGCTAAAGCTAAGGATTGAGAAACTGTTGGTTAACGATAGTCACACTCCTTTGGTTCTGGATGATGCTGATATGTGCAATTGGAGTGATCCCCGAGCACTTTAATAAACTACTTAGTGAAGATGCATATTTAAAAAGGGTGCCAACTGATTAACAGTCTAATAGGCAGCTGATGTGTACTATAAAATAGAGGAAATCAATAAATATATATTTTTGAAGGAAAATAAAGAAAAATTCCTATAAGGATCTGTCTTTGTATTGCCTATCCTCTGTGTGGCTATTTCTACCATAAGGAATAAGGATACCTATGATCATTTACTTGATTTTTAAACATAACTGAGTCCACTGCAGCAAATGAAGTTCTATAGCAAATCCTTACAATTTTATAGTTATAAGCAAAGACCTGCAAACTGTTGTTGAAACTCCAGTGCTCTATACTATAAACCACTATAGACCATTTAAAAGTTATACGTAGTCTTACTATGGACAACAAATGCAAATGAAGATCTCTTCAAGCCATGATAAGTGAGTTATATTTTGTTAAGGTATTCACACCTTTCCTATCACATGTAGTTATCTTTAGCACGTGTCATATTGCAGACAGCACGCAGAAATTCTGTTTGTATATGCTATGTTCCCAAAAGGCCACCAAAAGGAGATGAATTTGTGAAATGTGTGAAATAGTATTTCCCATTTGCAATTAATACCTTAATTTTATTACTCCTTGTCCTTTTTCTGACCTTTCCTGATGGACATCCTTAGCAAATGTTGCATTATCATGAAATAGGAGAAAAAGATGTTTGTTTTACAAGTGAATAAGGTGGATAAGAATTTGAGAGGTTTCATCCACAAAAATAGTTTTCAGAAATTCCTTTCTATATGTGGTTCTACTAATACTCACTGATAATCCTGTATTTTGCATTCATTTTCTCTTGATGTACTTTGAACATATACAAATCACACAGACACAAAACCATTTTAGTGCTGTGTAACTAGACAGGTTTCCACCAGCATCATCCACGGGTGTTTAACAAGACAGGTCAGTGCAACAGATAGTAGAAATCCATCAAATAAAAGTTACTTAGTTTATTTATGCTTCTTGCTTCTTTTTCTGCTTGATTTTTGCACCCATTTATACTCGAAAATTTCTGGAAGAAACACTAATTCATATTGTGTGCTATTGAAGCTTCAAGCAAACCCTTCAGTATCTGTAACAACAATGTGTAATGCCAATAACCAAAGAAATGCCATAATAACTAGGATAAAATGTGGTCTGAACAACATGAAAGAATTTTCTTATTGAGAGGAAGTGAATAATTAAAGTGCTGGGAAGAGAACGGTATTAAAGAAGCTGCTGTCAGATTTTCTCAGATGAGAATATATTGAGTTTTGCTATACTTTTCTACTTACTGTCACTTGCTGCTGAAATTCTTGTGTTAAATAAATCAGTAAATTAACATAAAGTGTCCTCTGCTCATAGGATGAATATGTAGAGAGCTACTGTGCTATATTACAGTCTCTTTCATGAGAGAAATTGCAATAATTAAAAGTTAATCTAGTGGGACAGATACCACTGTACTTAGCATCACTCAATGTGGGTTATGGAAATATACTTTAAAGGAGGCTCTTTTATCTCCGGAAGTCACATGGTAGAATACTTGAGAGGATTACAAATGAATGCGTCTGCAGCACAAAGCCTGCTGTCCCGACAGATCAACTCTCTGAGTAGTGTAAAACTATAATCAGAAACATTTCGCTTTGCAACTTCCTTGTCGTGAAATAAACATCATTTGTTATGCAGTAGTGCTGAGTTTGGTATTAGAAATATTATTATTGTGACTGTTACCAGCCTTAATGCTCCTTTTATTGCCAGAAGGCACAGACACATGAAAGCAGAGTAATGTCACAGCATGGGACTTATCAGACAGAAGATG
The DNA here is from genome assembly GCA_013396755.1 of Sclerurus mexicanus. Taxonomy (NCBI): domain Eukaryota; kingdom Metazoa; phylum Chordata; class Aves; order Passeriformes; family Furnariidae; genus Sclerurus; species Sclerurus mexicanus. The sequence goes on along the minus strand of VWZF01006235.1, from coordinate 573,618 downwards.
AGATCAACAAAGTATCCAGGAATGAGGCATTCAGGAACTGGGCTCAAAAAACAACTCGACTGGGAAAGCTTTCTTCTGACTTAAGATCTACATCTCTGAAGTGCCCCTTATTACATTCATCTGAAATGGTCAGGTGCATTATTTAATATATGCTAACAGCTTAAGTGAAAGCCAAATGGTAAAAAGGCAATCACAGAAGGAGAGGTGCTTGATTTCACTCCATGGACCGGCTTTTTTGAAATCAGTATCATTCTGCTTTGCAAGATGACCAAGGTTTCAAAACTTCTTGCACAATGACAAGCATTGGACAGTAGATAATTTACTTACCTAAAAATGCAGCTGATTGCACAGCCATTTGCATAATCACCCTTTTGTACATGCAGGATGCTGCAAAACCGTAATTTCTTTTCTTTTTCATGAAGGAGTTATGCTAACAAAATCCCATATTGTTGTGGACATTGAAGAATATTGATGGTAGATGGTCTGTGCTTTATCATATTTACTAATGTCTCCTGCACTTCTTAGGCAGTTACATTTGAGAAAGAAGAATCTTTTCTCCCATTTAAATGTTTATTTTATAAGAACAGTAAAAGTGTTTATTTCTACTAGAGATAACAATGCAACTTTGTACAACAAGCATGTTTGTGCTCAGTCAAGGTTTTTGAGGAACACTGGAAGCCTCATAAATTCATACTCTTTATGGCTTAAGGGTCTGGGTTTTCAGTGAGTGATGTTACATCTCTGAGAATAGCAAATGATAACCCTTGTTCTTTGCTAACTCTGACTTTCCTTCCTTGCACACTTCAATGCTAAATGTTTCCCTCAGAATTTCACTTGTTCACTTCTCTGATGTTGTTTAAGAGGACAAAAAGAGGGAGTATAAAGAGAAAAAGCAGCATCCAAGAAAAAGAATGAGTTTAGTGAGCTAACAGTAAACACCTAACCTTTTCCTACGGACAACAAGCCTGAGCTTTTCTACCTGAATTGGAACAAGCCCTCTCATTTTCTGCTTTCTGCAACTTTTCACTTAGAAAAAAATGCTTAAACAGCATGTAAAGTCTCATTGCTACTCCAGACATGAGGTTCAATCTGTGAGCCAAGAGCAGATCAAACAAACGCTATGCTCGCTGCGTTGCTGCTGAGCCAGTACGTGGCCCAGAAAACACAGGGGCATTGAATGGTGCTAGCTGGGGAATTTATCCTTCACTCTCCTCTGCGTAAATCCATGCTTTGACTATTTTAGTGAGGTGACGAAAATGTTTCCTGACACGGTGAGTGTGGGAGAACATTTCCAATCAAGCTAACACAGAGGTACATGATACTGGAGACTAAACTCCTGGAGGCCTAACATTTTTAAGGCCACTTTGGAAGGTGTAACAGTAATCACACTTTTTTGTGCCACTGGAACTACTCTGGTTTCAATACTACAATTTTTTACCATTTACACAACGGAGTAAAGGATTCAGATTATTTTGCAGAAATAACACTCTGCTGTGCTGAATTTGCAGAGCCTTGCCATCATGAGTGTACCAAGCTGGAGAAGACAGAGGGAGACAAGGAGAAGAAAAAAACCACTCTAAACTGGGAGACATTCCTATGCCCAGTGGAATGATGTCCATACCAACTAAATAATGGCGGATAGAATGTGAATAGAACACTATTTCTATCACACAGGGAAGTGGTTGATACCTGTAAAAACTTTTCCATAAGATCAATTTCCCCTTGCAGAGCAGAACACAGCAGTAAGTGGCAGCCTTGACTCAAGTATGGTTTTGAATCTCTGTGTCATGGAGCAAAAATGAAGAACAACCAGCCCATCTTCCATTTTCATAGCCACTTCAGTCTGAATGTATGAAAACCTTTGAAAATATCATTATTTAAACTTTCTCATGTAACCACGGGTTATGGGGAAGGAGGAAAAAGTTTCACGAATTTCATTTAGAGAGGGATAAATTAAGGCACAGGGAGGGTACCCAGGTCCAAAGCAGACTTGTGAACAAAACACAGAATTCTTGAGTTCTCACCCTATGCTTTTCACTGCTTTTATTTGCAGTATTTGGTGGAGCTGTTTTTGGAGTCTCACCAGGTAAAAGAATTCTTGAGTTTTAAATGCAGGTATGTCCAGGCTACAAAGTTTGTTTGGATTTTGGAGGGTTAATTGTCAGGTGAAAATGTATTTTGTATTTTCATTTTCTGATTTCTGAGTTCAGGTTTGGCATGTCTGCCATCTTCCAACCAGGGATGAACATGTTGTACTATTTTTAATCGCACTCTGGATCCGTCCCTGGCTTGCTTCTAAAGATAAACGAAACCACATGTCAGTCCTTACATAAGTTGGTAAGGCCATTTCAGTTTTTATGTTTCTTTTACTTAGTATTGTTACATTTGTAAGTACCTTCAGAAAACTTGGAGGTATGATTTATTTCATATTCAACAGCAGAATCTGTCCAGTTGGGCAGCTTGTTTGAAGAATCAATTTCACGGTCAAAGTAGACAATTGTAAACAAATGTGCTTGAAAAGGAAATTTCTTACTAATCCTTGTAATTTGATAGTTAGTGAAGAAATTATATTCTTTATTAATTTGTATCTTCCCGGTGTTCTGTGTATTGCTGTAACAGTGTATTTGTCTTTTTATTTTTTTCATTCAATAAAGAATGTGGCATTCTTTTTATATTGTGTCAAAGAGTTCTGTCAGCTGTGTGTAGATATATGATGTGTATAAAATGAATTTATTTCCCAAGTTTATATTTTTTGGTATTCAAGCCTTCACTTTCAATTAACTAATACAGGGCTTTAATGAGCATTCACATTTTAGACATCATTTTAAGCTCTTTTTTCTGACACTGATTTGGTGCATTAACAACAGAGGTGATAACACTGGTAATAGCAGTGAAGACTATGAAGCTGTTTGAGGTTTTGATGCTGCTACAGATTTACTGCATGATTTGAGCACATCATTTGAAGATGAATAGGAAAGAATCAACATATATGATACAGACAGAGTTTGGTAAGGCTTTTGAAATTCCTTCCTATGACACCTCATAAGAAAGGGAGCGATACACTGTCCAGCATACACTACTGCAAAGACATGGTTTTGGACGGCCAATTGTTAAAGAAGAGCATCTCAGCTCAGAGGATCATTCTGGTTCTGATAACATGCAATACTTTGATTAAAGATTTGGCTGATGAAATAGAGAGTGCGCTTTTCAAATCTGCAAGATATGAAGGGCCACAAACATTTTCTTTTCAGAACAAGATTAGAATTCAGTAAAAATCAATGGATGTAGAAGAAGGCTCACAAATGAAGTCACACACAGGCTGGAGAAGGACTGGCTAAGCAGCATTCTGCTGCCATAAGAGAAAAGCAAGGGATCTTTGCTGTGATGTGTAAGCAGGTGTGTGATATCTTAAAGCCAGTGCTGGTCAGAGCTCAGCTGGAGAGTTGTGCCCAGAACTGCACACTGTTCTGATGAAGACTCACAGGAAGAAACACAGAGAGATTAATAAAAACAATTGGAGGTCTAAAAAACATCACCTAAGAGGCAAGATTAAAATAACTGTTCATTCTCTGTGAAAATGTAGGGGACAGATGATGCTATTGAATACCCTGAGGATGGCTGCTTCCTGTACCCACTGAGATAAGCTCATTACCTATTTTCCTACACTGCAGCAAGGGAGATTAGGTTAGACTTAGGAAAATATTTCTAACTCCAAGGATAGTTCAGCACTGGAACGCACCGCTTAGAAAGGCTGTCTTCCACCACTGGAAGTTCTGAGAAGGAGCTTCAGGAACAGTTAATATCAATCCTGCTTGTTTTCTTTTATTTTGGGGCTATTTTAGTGGGTAGACTTGAAGAAAATCACAGACCTCACTGGTTATAACATTCTATCAGTTGAACAGGGACAGCAGCATAGACATAAGTTTTTAGGACTCCATAAGCTGGATCCTTTTTTATGCCAATGATAGATTTACTTTCCAAATGCTTTGTTAAACACTGAAGAAATATGCCTGATGGGGGAACTATGGTTCCCAAAACTGCTAGCTCTGTTTCAGTTGATCTAGTAGAAGGGGTGGGGGGGAGGAAATTTCTGAAATAGATAAAACTTATAGTCTCTGTACCTTTTTTGTATGTAGTGGATAATTCTGATTTCTTTTCACTGTACTATGGGGTTGTAATGCATGTGTGACTACTATTAATAGATTCATCCTTTAGTTTTCTTAAGTTTATTGTTTTATAACATCTTCATGGAAAGGGATGCAATAATTAAACTTTATTCAATATAAAAAATTAATAAAGTAAATAAGTAGGAAGTACCATAAACAAAGAGAAAATGAGATTTCAAAGTTTATTTGCTTTATTTATCCATGAAATTGTTGGGACATCCTCCTCTACCATACATTTGAACATCTTCTAAAAGAGAACAACCATCTCATTCTTTTATTCTTCCCAGCCTGTAGGAGGAAAAAAATCATTAGTTGGCATTTGTGCTTCTGTGTGTAGATGAAAAATTAAATTTAATTAAATTCAGATCAAAGAAAAATGATGCACATGATTTCTTTAAAGTCCTGCAGCCATCCTTGCCTTCAACAGAGAAACCTGCCATGGTCTGGGACTACCTTTTCCAAAACACCTTTGTGTTTTGCACTTTTTCCTCCCTGAAACAGGTTTCTTAGGTCCAGCAGACTGTAACTATTAGGAAAGAAAACATGAAGATACAGTCACTCAGACAGACGGTTCAAATGTGACAGAAGACATAGACAGAGATGCAGTTCATGAGAACTCCGCACAGTGCAAGAACTGTTGGCAATGATGTTTATCACGTCTTGCACCAGTGTGACTGGAGAGAAGCAACACAAGTGAGACTGACAGTTATTAGTATACACATTGCTGTGGCCAAGTCTGTGCCAAGATACCTATTCAGCTTTCTGCCTAGTCAGAGAATTTCTGATTTGGGGCATTTAACCACACCAAGGAGTTCAAAATAAACAGAAGAACTGATTTAACAAACTGAGTGAATGGATTTGATGCGAGCAGCAAATATTAGCACTCATTAGAAACAATGCAGTTTCAGCAAAGTCAGTCCTCCAGATTTTGTACATTGTGCAGTTGTGTTGAATGATCCTGTCACATTACATCTATTTAATCAGAGCTGGCACTCATGGCATATGTTATTCCAACAAAGCTACAAACTGTACATCACTTTCCAATGACAACAGTGACTTTGCTAACTTAGAACAGCGACACGTGGTTTTGTTTATGCAAAGAACTTTCAGTTTTCCTGATTGCTAGGGACCTAAGGGCACTAAAAGGTCTAAATTGCTAGGCTCAGCCTCATCTGGTGGCAGATCAACCTCCCATAGTGGGCAGGGACTCCAAGGCTTCATTTAAGCTCAGACCCTGGCCACCAGGATTTGCCTGTACTTTGTCTTGTGTAAGTTTGTCTTAGTTGATTACTCCTTGGATGGGCCTCAGACCTACATTACAGGTGTAGGTCTACACATCTACAAATCTGACTTGATTTGACATCTGACTCTGTGTGATGGTCTCTAGGTATAGGCCAAAGTTTGTTGCTATTGCCACCCTAGCCCTTGTCTTTCTTGACTGTGCCTTCGCTAGTGAGGTTACCCTTGGCTCTCAATTCATGATGCCTGGTTCAGTAGCACTGCTCTTTCAGTGACTTACAGCTCAGGAAGGAGCTGAGGGCTGGATAAAAATGCTCTATTAAAACACCATTTTCTTCCCCCTTGCACCCTGCCAAAAGCTACTTCTCTTATTTATGACTCTGGATTTAATTAAAATATATTAAATTTTTAATTTTAACGATGTAAGTTATGCTTTCTGTGGTTTGTTGCTGCCTGATTCTTTAGAGTATTACACACAGCAAAATATAGGAGTATTTGACAAAATAAATCCGTTAGTGATTAATTTTAGCACAGTCAAATGTCTTTGGAACTGTATTGTTTTTATTTCTTGAAATGCAAGATGTCTAATCTGGTTAAGACACCAGACTGTCATGCCAAGCACAGTCATTGTACAGGATTAAGAACTATAGGATTACAGATCCTAATTATAGACTCTTGTTGGTTTACTATGTCTTAATAGGTTGTTTTCAACTTCTGATTTCACTTGTCATGTCTCTTTTGCAATCATGTTTTTAATGAACTTTGACGCATCTTCTAATTTGTCAAACCAGTATTCTGACAGCATTGCCTGGGTCCTATTGCATGTCAATATTAGCAAATTAAATAATTTAAAGGTTCAAGCTTCTTAAACTGAACGCCTCTGCTCTATGATGCTTTTCATGACAAACTTCAAATTGTAACTGCTATTTGAATACTCTACTTCTTGCACTTCTTGCTTGGTTTCTTGGTTTTCAGACTGCTTCCAGAAAAGCTATAGATGATTATTTTCTGTAGCCATTTTTTCTGCCTGAGCGCCCTTGTAGTTAGTGTAGATTTACATACTGAAAAGTAATTTAGCAGATAATACTATTTATAGGTATTGTATTTACTTTATGAGAATGGCATTGGGACATTTGCCTTTTGCCATCTTGTTTGTCATATTATGTTGCTCTCAATGAACTTCTTGCTGGATGGGCACTGTGCCACAGAGAACATTCTTCATCTGCTGTTATGTCCTGTAGAACTGGCCCAACAGGATTGTTCCACATTCAGTGGAAAGCTGTCGAGACAATTAAAGTTTCAATTACTGACTGGAATGCGGCCTTGATTCCTTAAGTGGTGGACAGGACAAGATTTTGTTGACATTAGTTTCTTGCTGAAGTTCCTCACCGTGCAGCACACGGTTCAGCTCGCCTGCACTGGCAGCAGGGAAAGTGCATTGTCCAGCCAATACTGCTGCCACTTGAAGCACATTTTTTGGCACTGTAATCAGACCAGTGGTAAAACAGAGCCTTATTTATAGCAGCTTTATAACATTGCGCCTGTTGTCCTTAAAGACACAGGGCGCACAGCGCAGTACGGAGCAGGGCTGGAGGGGAAGAGGTGACCCCTGCACATTCAGGCCTGCACAGCCGGGATGTGCAGTGAGCGCGGTGCCCGTGCCAGGGTGGCAGTGATGGTGGAGGGGGAGAGGTGACCCCTGCACATTCAGGCCTGCACGGCCGGGATGTGCAGTGAGCGCGGTGCCCGTGCCAGGGTGGCAGTGATGGTGGCGGCAGTGCCGGCTCCGGGCAGGCCGAGCTGAGGGGCAGCAGCAACAGCTCCTCACCACGCAAACTCCCGGAGCACCAAAAACACCTTTTTAGCAGGTGAGTGCTTTTATAACTCTACACGTGTCCCGATTCCAGAAATCTTGCGTGCACAGTTCACTCTTCAATAATTACACAGGTTAGGGGGGCTCAGCACCTGACCCAGAGCCACGAACGAACACCGCTGGATAATCTCCCCACTCTCAGCCGTGCGACCCCGCGCCGTGGTTACCGCGGGCCGCTGCACACAGGCCGACCAAGCCCCCCTGCTCCCCGCACACCCGCACTCCCTCCCTGCCCGCTTCCCGCCCNGCAGGGCTGGTGTGGCCGCGGGAGGCGCAGCCGGCGGCAGCGAAGCGCTCGGCCCCCAGTGCAGCCGCGGCCGAAAGCAAAACTGGGCGAAAGTTGCGCTCGGGGGTCGGCCCGGGAGGGGCCGGGAGCGCCTGCCCCGCCGCAGCCGGCGGCGGACAAAGCGCCGTCGCGCGGCCGGAGATCCGCGGTGCGGGGGCACTGGGGACACGGGGGACACGGGCGGGAGCGGGTGAAACCGGGAGGGCAGCGCTGCGAGGCGGGGCCGCGCTGGTGCTGGAGGCTTCGGCCCCGCTCCCACCGCGCTCGGGCGGCGGGGCAGAGGGGAAGGGAAGGGCAGGGCCGGTGCGGGCCCCTCGGAGCGTTCGCAGGTTTCGTGCCCCTGGAGAGCTGCCAGGGCAGTGTGGGTGGGGACCCGAGGGGCGCTCTGCGCGGTGGGACAGGGTAGCTGCGCTCACCTGTAGCGCTTCTGGTTGCTTTATGGGCTTGTCGAGCAGTATTGAGGGTCGTACCTGGTCGCCGATAAGTGATCTGAAGCTGCAGTAGTTCAGATTGCAGTTAGCCTTAATTTCTAATGCGGCCACTTCGGAGAGTAAGGCTCAGAAAGTACATTCACGGTACAAGTTGATTTAAAGCGATGAGCTGTGCGGAAATTTGTGCTGCCGAAGTGCTGATGCTCCACTATTTGCCCGAGTCTCTGGAAACAGGAGAACACGGAGCGGCCAAAGCCTTAATGATGCCCTCAGTGTTCATCTTGCTGACCGAAAGCAGCAGTGCTTTCATCAGTTTGAGAGTGGTGTCTGTTTTGTTCGCAGGTAGTATGTTAAGCTTCACGTTGCTTGTTTTGTTCGATGTGTTCATTTGTAAGCATGTTCTTAGAAAGTCTCAAAAACAGTGATCTAGGCAGGTTAATTATTTTATCTTCCACAGACTTGCTGTAATTTTGAAATTGTCAGGTTCTCTTTTGAAGCAGATAAAACGTTATTCAGACTAGAAACTTGCATTGGCAGCTACCATCTGTTCAAATATTTGTATTCCTCGCTATAGGGCAAAACCTGAAATCTTGTTGCTTTAATATTTTTATTGTTGTTTTTCTTAAAGATTCGTTTAATGAGTTCTGGGAAGGGTTAAAAAGTTAGGCCCTCTGTATTTGTGTCTTGGCAGTCGTTCATCTGTTGTGCTTGGTTAATGTTACCTAGTGAGGAAAGAAGGATAAATAATTTACCATTCTCATTATGCTTTTAATAAATAACAAATGGGAGTGCACTTCACAGCTGTGACTGGAATATCTATCTTGTACTATATTTAAAAGGTTTTTTTTAATCTATAGGAGAACAGTCACATAAGCCTTTTGATTATAGACTGCAGCTATCTTCATAGCTTTTATTGACTTGATTTAAAAATTCATGTAAAACACCAAATGAGCTCATTGCTCCCCTTAGGTTTATGGATTTTCCCAGAAAAGAAATGTGTACTTTGGATTTTTATTTTTAAGGCCCTTTTTAATGTGGCATTTAGGGTATGGTCTTACTGCAACTTGACTGTCAAGACTTGTATTAGAGACTTCATTGCGCTTCATAATACATTAACAATTTTTTTCATGAATTAAGAAAATATTTCTTTAAATACATTTGCAGATACAAGGTCATGAAAATCCTAGCAGTTTTTACTTAAGTTTACTTACTGAATGTTTTCAGTGTTAACTGAAAGTGAGAGGGTCTTTAGGTCCAAGTCTTGGCAAGAATGAAACTACCGTCACTGTGATAAGGCTTAAACCTGAGATGGAATTGTGAAGTTATTTCCAAGGCAAGGCTCTGCTTTAAAAAGAACAACATCTGCAGAGAGAATCGTATTTTCAGTTTAATTAACTTGGTTTAGTGAGTCTTTTTGAACAGAACAGCATTCTTTAAATGCAGTTTACATTAAAAGTTTGCAGCATTCTCCTTTGCAAAGCACTGACTTTTCTTTCTAGTAAGAGGTGTACTATCTACCAAACTCTAAACCATGTTTATTTGTAAGTTTCACAAGCACTTCGTAAATATAGGTCATTGAATCTTGTGTGCTGCTTGTTTTCCACAAGAGGAATACTTGTTATCTGCACTTGTATTTTTCTAGTTGAAGATATAATAAAGTTTTTAAAAGATTTTTTAATCATCACTTCATCAAAACAACAGTCCCTTTAACTTTATAAAATCCTGCTATCAAGTGGACTATGTGTTTCTTTTAAAATAGCGTGAGATAGTGTTTTGAATGCCTGAGAGTAAAGAAAAGGAAAAAGACCCACATCATAGTATTACATGACAGCACTACAGGGAACACAGCAGAGAAGTACTCTCATGTTGAACCAAGTGTAGTTTTGCTAGCTGTTAAATTGTGTAGATTTACCTAACTTACAATTTACCATCTTGCCTAATTTATCAGGTTGGTAAATATGTGGTGTAATGTCACTTGTAAATAAAAGTAGAATATGTAAAGACTGGAGTAGTTCACCGCTTTCTGTTCTCTCATATCTTAAAGGCTCAGAAAAAATGTGTTGCGTATTTTCGCTCCTAAAGTAGAATTTTCTATCATAATAGTGAAATTGTAAGGTTGGGATTTACTTATTGCAAACTAAGGGAATTCTTATGCCAAATCTTGAATTGTGTTTGTGCAATCAACTGGCATCAATAATGATGTTTAAACTTGCTTGACTTCTGTGGCTAAGCTTAAATGTAAAACAGTTTAGAAAAAAGAAAAAAAAAATGTCCACCAAACTTTTGTCCTGTGCCTGCATCTGATGAATGTTTCCTACTGGGTAGATGCAGTTGAATAGGTTTTGAACTGGAAATTAATGCCCATACGTGCCTTAGAGCAACTTTATTTTTAAACTGCCTGTTTGCATCTGATATGTATGAAGTAGCAGTGTTTAATTGAACTGCTGCTTTTAAAGGTATTCGTTAGTCCACTACTGTAATTCCCTACTGAGTTCTTCAGAGCTTAAAGCATATTACATTCCAGACTCTATAATACCAAATATTTCAGAGTATTTTTTTTTCTAAACCCACTGAGAAGAATGGAGAGCCAGTAGTGGGGTAATGCCAGTCTGAGGAACTGCTGCAAAAAAAATCCACTTTCCTGACCCCTTCCAAGTTAACTGAAGCAGACACAGGAGTCTAATGAGTGAAGTCTGTGAGACCCGTATGTTTTGAAAGGCCTGCTGCATGAAGATTAAACCACTGTATCTGGTAGGCACCTTTTTTTTTTTATAAATGCTAACTGGAATTTACTCTTCATCACAATGCTTAGAAACATTAACTTCTTTTTCCTTGTGGGATTTTTTTTCACTTGAGCAGGTAGCCATTCTGTTGTGATGGTACTCTTTACCTTCAAAGCTAAATATGAGACTTCAGATGCCCGAAATGTTTGGTGTTGGCATTGCTATTAAGTAGACTATAACAGTTAGGAGATTGTTCAGAGTTGTCATCTTCAACATGTCTCGTATTTAAAAGCAATCTGTGAAAGACAAACTCCAGAGTTTGTACTAGGTGGTTTTCAACAATTTTTTTTTTATTTTTTAAAGGGAAACAAACTACAAAAATTAGTGCTTTTTGTGGAGCTTTTTAGTATTGAGCGCTTTGATTCAGGCAAGTAGCTAAACCCCTCTTAGAGTAATGACAGAAAAATTAGATTAAGCATTTTAATTCCACTGCTGTTGAACATGTTTATAGTTCTTGATTCCTGTTAGAAGCTTCAGGGGGTGTTAATCTGACTATTGTTAAACTGATTTCTTTGTAGTGCATTTTAGTTTACTATTAGATGAAATAACAGATTTGAGCATAGTTTCCTCATAAACTTACATGGTTAGTCAGGAGTGCAAGTGTAGTAGTAAAGAGGTAGTAAAAAGCTGCAACATTTCAACAGCTCCCACCAAATTTGCATTATTTTCAGATGAAAGCACAAGAAAATTAATTTATTTTGTTGTTTCATCCTGATTTATTACAGTACTTGATTTTGATTTTTTTATGTGATCCAGATTGCATAATATCAACTAAGACAAAAATAATAACATATTTGGTACTAATGCAATTCCGTGCTTTTAGCTTACATTAATGTGATAGAAAAAAGTATTATTAAATAAAATAATGAATTTTCTTAAGTGTGCTGCCCTGAAATGCCAGGATATCAGCTTTTGTTCAGAGTAGCAGAACTCTATAATAAAGAGTGCTGTTTCACCACGATGTGTTTTTTTTTATACAGTCAGCTTGGCTCCTAGTAAAGCTCTCCATTTACCATTCGCTTCATATTCCTTCACAGCAAGGCTGTTCATTGCTGCCTTAGGAAATAATATGAACCCCCACACCACAAAGTCTTAAGGAAGCCTCGAATCTTTAATGACACTGAAATTTAATGTGCTTTTTCTTCCCTCCCTTTGATTACCATTACTTTGAAGAGCTCTTTCCCAAAGGAGAGCTTTTATTTTTTGGACCACCTGATTTTTGCATATATGTTTCGTTTCATGAAGGTGTAATGTGTCTTCAGCTGATGCCTTGGTAACAGCATAATGGTGTTGGTGAGTCTTGAAACTGAGATATTTGATACGGGCTTCTTTGTCTTGTCTGGGTGGTGTACATGGCTTCTGCCTGCTCACTGCCTAGTGAGAAGTAATGCTAGGAAAGAAAAAAGTTGTGAATGGAAAGTGTTTTACACAGATGGTTTGCTCATGAGTGCCCATTTCACTGGCTATGAGAAAAGCTTAGCTGAGGGACTTTATTTTCAGCTCTTCCAGGAATAACTTCTGTAACTATTTTACATACTGTATCAGAAAGAGCTTGTTTTTTGATAGCTGAGAAGTTATGCATGGATTTAATTAATCATAAATCTCTTGTCTGTTTAGGCTGAGATATTTAATGTATAAGCAGAATGATAGTCTTGTAAATAGAATTCCATAATCTTTTTAGTTTGGCCTTCTTTTTTTTTTAACTGTTAAAAGTACTGCAGAATATATAGGCAGATTAGGTAGGAGTGGGAGCTTGTAGGTAGAATAGATTCCTTGCCCCATTCCTCCAAACATACTAATTTGCTTATCATAAATTGATGTGATGGTCTAGAGGGACAGTTAGAAATGCATTTGAACATTTGGAAGGTAATAAGCAGGCTTCCAGTGGTTTTTTCTCAGTGTCAGCCAGCATGACCTCCTGTCCTTCATAATGTACCTGAATTTGTGTCTGTTATTGCAAATATATGGAATGGTGCATCTTTTAGCCTTTTGCTTACTCGATGTACTTAAAGTATTTGCTTCAAACAGATAGCCCTGAGGTTTGTACAGAAATAGTAAAATATACTAAAACCCAACAAATAAGCTTTTCCTTTGCCTTTTTCTTTTTTTCTTGGAAAAAGCTAAGTAGCGTTTTTTAAAAATTGGTTTTTGGAAAAAAACCCCTTTCATAGCAAAGTTCACCCCAATGGGCTATGCAGCTGAAAACAATCAGTGGTACTGGTGGTGTGAAACTGTGCTACCTCTGTTGAATAGCAAGGCAGATTGTGAGTTTTCAGTGGAATTAGGAATGTGTCTTTCAAACTTAAAATAAAAACTAGTCAACAGAGTGGCGGAATATGTGGCAGAAGAGTTGTTCCCATTTTGCTCTCAGCTGGGCTTCAGTCTTTACTTCTTTTGTGTGAACTTGGGTGCACTTTTCTGTGTGCTGTAGACTTAGAAAAGGCAAGGCATCCATCCAGGCGGCCTTTCCATATCCCTGTTCAGAAGCCTGTGTGTTTTGTTAATTGTAAGACTGGAATCCAAAGAATCAGGAACTGGAAGTGACATCTCGGTGTTGTTCCAGTGTTATGGTGTTGGGTACAGCTTACTTGGTGGTCAAAAAAAGAGAGTGGTGGGAACACAGAAAGGGAATATGTTTGTGTAGATGTGAGCCTGACTTTGAGACCTGCAAGATGGGTATTTTTCAACTGGGCTGATGAAATATAAAGAGCTGTTTCTGTAATTTTATTTTTTCAAGATGACAGTATTTTAGCTTATTAAATGTAAAACAATGGTATGTAATAGTTGCACTATTCTTGAAATTTAACTTTGAAGAAGTGTCCTGTAGCTCTGTCACTCCATTTTAATTTGTTTACTCAACAGACTATCATGTGGAGCATGTAATTATAATCCTTCTAATAGTTAAGAAGAACTATAGGGAAAGCAAACAGCAATATTTGTCAAAGTTACTTAAAGGTATGCTTTTCATCTCTGTTATGGTAGAAAAGCTCCAAAGCACAAAACTGTGACAGTGTTTTTTCTATCTAAATCGTGTTTGTGCAACTGCTCCCGATAGTTCAAAATAAACAAAAAATTCTGCATTAAATTTTCTGCAAAAAAAATCTGACACAAAATGTCCCTTTTTATTTGTGTAAGCTCCTTTTTATCCCTTAAGTCTGCGCTGTTTCTTAGAGGGCGGATGATTTTTTTTTTCCCCCCGGGGAGGAATTAACAGAGACAGAAAAATTAATAACATATTCTTGCTGTCTGCACAATTGAATTTCTCCCACATATGTCTGTTGATGTGGTAAAGCTACTTGTTTAGCACTGGTGTATACACACCACAGTCCTTGAGATGCAGAAAAATTTTGAACAGTATTCTTTGAGCTTAAGATGGCCAGAAAGTAATAGTGTAACTAAAACATTACTGCACATGTAATTTGGGGATTCCATTCTTGGTGTTTTCTGTGTGCTTTATGAAGTAGATGATGAACTGCATATACATGTAAGTTCATGGCATAATCTCCTCATGGTTATGACCATCATCTTTCTCTCTGCCTTTTATTTTCAATTGTAAGATCCAATCAACTTTCTCCGTAAAATGCAATATATTATTTTGTATAGATGCACAGGGGTTTTTTTGCATTTTAAGTATCTTTTTTAAGCCTGATTTTTTTTTCTCTTCTGTATTTCTATAACATGGAAAATGTTTCTTTTTTTGCAGTGAGCAAGTACTGCTAAGTAATTGCTTCACAAATTTTTTCATACCACTTCCAACTTAAGTTTTGATGAACTACTGGAAAATAGGGCTTGTTAAATTCATGTGCTGTACTTGTTTTCTGTTGATCTTATGAAAAGCATATGTAATTAAAAATAAATTGAGAGATATTGTTAGTTAAGTTGCCAATTCAGAGTGCCTTTTTACCTGTAATATATTTTTGGTATGATACTTATTCACTATTGTCATGATCACTTGATTGTGTGATGTGTTAAATATACATCTTCATACTTCATTAGAAATCTTACTGGCAAAGTCTGTCATTTCAGTGAACTGTTACAAGATCAGATGATTAATTTAACCAAAACTACGATAGACTGTAATTTATTTAAAGGTTCACTGATTTCTGTCCTAGATTATTTGCTTCATTGAGATTAAAAGTGGAAACTTTAAGTTTAATTTTTTTTTTCTTCACTGATTCCCAGGTCTCCCTTGTTTTTGTGAATGAACTGTATTTGATTTGATACAAAATAGCTCTAGGCTATATTAAAGATTACTTTGTTTTATGATGTAGAATGTGTTCTTGATTTTATCATCCCACCTGTGTGTAGTCTGCTGTTAGATCTTCTGGACTCAACAGTACAACATTTTTTGGTGTTTGAAGTTTGTACTCTTGCAAGAATAGTCCACAGTTTATATTCTATCATGAAGTATTCTGAACATATTTGAGTGGGCTTTTTAATTCAAAACTGCCAGATATAGTTAAGTATTTTGTGTTTGCATTCTGATAATGTGAATCTCTCATTCAGGGTTTCATATGATGAGGCTTTTATTATGGCCAGTGACCCCTTGGAAGGCTTTCATGAAGTGAACCTCGCTTCGCCTACTACACCAGATCTTCTGGGAGTAAATGAGACAGGGACTCAGGAACAAACTACCTCACCCAGTGTGATCTACCGACCACATCCTTCTGTTGTGTCCTCCGCACCAATCCAACCCAATGCATTAAGTGTTTCTGACCTTCCCACACAACCTGTTTATTCATCTCCCAGACAACTGAATTGTGGAGAAGTATCAGGTGTCAGGTAAATTCTGTGTGCCTTATTTAAATTACTGATGTTTGTTGCATATAACCTGTTTGCTATAAGATAAAATTTTAAGATTATTTACAATGTTGTAATATTAAATTGTGCCCATAATTGTACATTCAGCACAACTACTGCCGTTTCTAAAATACTTATTCATAATGTATTATATAAGTAAAAACTATATTGCTTTCTTTACAGCATCAATGTTCCCGACGCAGTTCTTTGTTCTACCTCTGGACCCCAGAGTGGGTCATTCAATCACAGTAATGCCAGGAAGGAGAGCAATAACGTAGAGAGAGAGTTTTTGCAGGGTGCTACAGTAGCAGATGTTGCTGAAGGAAATGAAGATATTTTTGGGTTGAGTACAGACAGTTTATCTCACTTACGGAGCCCATCTGTACTGGAAGTAAGAGAAAAGGGCTATGAACGATTGAAAGAAGAACTTGCGAAAGCTCAGAGGGTAAGGTTCGTTGTCTTTTCCTCCTTCTTTTTCTCTCTTCAAAGTGTTTCTAATATTGCAGAATGGTAGATGGGCCAGAAGGCACACTTGGAGTCTACTCATTTCTTATAGATTTATTATGATGTAATCACTGTATGTAGATTTTCTTAACGTGTGCAGTGCTGATGTCTTAGAATTATTTCTTGATAATGTTGTTTTTCTAGTGCTGCTGCTGCTACTTTGCCATGAAAGCTTTTGCTGCAATATTTGGTTAAACACACTTTCTCTTTGAAAAGTAGGCCATTCCTTCATTCTGACATGTGAGAACAGGAGTAATTTTCTGTCATTCCGTTGTTAGTGAATAAGTATTTATAGGCACTGATTATATACCTTTCAAGTCGTCTTCCTCCTGAAGTATAAAAGTGTAGCATGTGTTTTGGGATATATAAATGCTTTAGAAACAGGGATGTTTCAGAGGGGAATGTCTGCATAGGAAAGAAGCAATAAAGATGTCACTGGTGTTCTTTAGAGTACTGTTACACCACACTTCAAATTGAATATGGATACCTTTGAAGACACTGTGGCTCAATTCATTAATATTTGTAAAGCGCTTTGTCTTGTTTGGATGGATGGTGCTATATAAATGCAAAGCCATTATCATTTTAACATACCTCTGTTTTTAAACTTTAGAGTAGATTTTGTGCTGTTTGTATCTCTGCTATTTGTATCTGTGTTCATTCCTCTGCTCTATGTGATTCCATTCTTGTTTAGATTTAAGCTCATTTTATCTTGTGTTTGAACTTGTTTTCCTCGTTTGTTTCATCATCTCGTTGGATGTATCATCAATTTCTGTCATAGTTGCATTTGCCCTTGTCAGTGTGATTCTTAAATATGGATTCTGACATCACCTCTTCTGTTGATTATTTTATTGCTGAGTAGTGGCTTCCTTTGCTAATGTGTGTGTTGGTTAGCTTTTGACCACTGAAAGAAAATATTAACCTGAGCTAAGTTTGAGGACCTTGCATGTGAACATATAATCCTAGCAGTTAAACATGGAATCTTGGAAAGTAAGAACAAATTAACATTTAAACTTTAGAAAAGCTCTTCTAACTCTTCACAGTATACCAAGTTACAGCTCATGTACTTGAAAACCACAACTTGGACCTGCTGTTACCTTGGAATTATATCCTATTCCAGTGTATACCACTTTCTCTTAAAGATTGAAATGTTTCCTATTTCATTCTGAAATTTGCTGAGGCTGTTCTTAAGGAAAGGGCATGAAGGCTGTTAGGACATACTTAACTGCATCTTAGGTATTTTCAGACTCTTTGGGTGATCTTAACAAAAGCAGTTCAGCACTAACTTGAGGCTGTTGATGTCAAAGTTCTTGCTAATTCGCAACTCCTCATGTGATTCTTACCAGTGCTGTACTGGATGGATAACTTATTTTGTCTGCTTGTCTTCCTAATCTTGCACTGTTTCATAAGTGCACTGTCACAGCAGGAGTCTGTACAGACTGTACGGCAATAAACTCTATTCCTTCCATAATACCCACTTTCTTCCTCTATAAGGACTAGTTTTTTCTATCCCTAATTCATCTCTGGTTTCTTTCTTCCAAAATTCATTGCTGTTCACATAGTGCTATACCCATTGTATTATACTTATGTGTCATGCAATCTTTAAACTTCTATTTCAAAGTATATTCACTTTGGTTGATGAGTACTCAGTTCAAAACCTACAGGGATGTAATTAAATAGGCAGTGTCTCTGTGCAGATGATTGTCTTTTTTCTTAATGGCTTTAAATTCTTTCTAATTCTCTGTGCTATTTATTAAGAACAGTGAGAAAAATGAGAATTAACATTTGTGCCTCTGTTTTGTTGAGCTCATTGAGCCTGGAAACTTTACAGGCTACAGATTTCCCAGGAGCAAACAAAGTAAATGTAAATTTGCCATTTTGCAATTTTTATTTGTTCTAGATTTTCTACTTGAAGTTTATGTGATTGTAATATACATTAAAGATTGCTTTTAATTTGTTG
This sequence comes from Sclerurus mexicanus, assembly GCA_013396755.1. NCBI lineage: Eukaryota > Metazoa > Chordata > Aves > Passeriformes > Furnariidae > Sclerurus > Sclerurus mexicanus. The sequence continues at coordinate 555,579 of VWZF01006235.1, read as the reverse complement.
CAGTTGTGATCAGAAAGGGAACTAGAAAGGAAATGGAAATTTTGAAGCTTAGGGATCCTAGTTTTTTTTTCATGTTGCTGCTTGGAGTGCAACTTTTTTCTTACTGTGCTCTTTTTTTTTTTTTTGCTGATATTAGATAATCATGTATGGTGTTTAATTGTTAGACGTTTAAATATGGTTCCTGAATAAATTATTCAGGAATAGAATAAATATTTTTTTCTACTTTGTTTATACCTTGTATTTCCTAAGACTGCAGACTTTTCGAAATAAACAGCAGTGCTGGCAGAACGGTTAAGTTAAGAAGTCTTTCAAAAATGTATTTCTTGATGAGAGAAAACTGTATTTCAGATCAGTTGCAGCATCAAATCATGTCATAAGATTGGGAGAAGAGTTATGTCATAGAATGCTGTGCTGGTCTGACCTGTATTAATGGAACATATAAGTGTTTACATACTTCTGCTTTTTAAAGTGCTTCCTTAATTAAAATGATGTAGATATTTTCAATCTTTGAGACAATTCAGATAATTTTTTGCTTATTTTCTCACTGGAGTCTTAAATTTCTGGCCATGTTCTGAAAGTGGAACTGAGTAGTATTCGCTTTTGATGGTCTGGACCTTTCTCCTTGTTTCACTGCCTTTTTAAAGGAGCATCAGGGAAATTGAGAAGCTGTCAAAAGGCTTAGTGATTCTGTGCCTGGGACCTTATCTCCTTGTGTCTCTGTGCATTGGCATTTTTTTCTGCCATGTTTGAATTGAGCTGTATCACTGTGGTTACTGAAGGTAGGTCAAACACATGCAGATAGCCTCAGAGAGAACAGTGATGGTCTTTTGATATATGGTATTTCTTGATGCACAGATTTGGCAGAGTCCTAGCAAAGGAATAACTTTTTGCTTTTCACCTGCCTTAACCAGCATGCTGCATGTGTTTTGGACAGCTTGCTTGCAGTTTCTGTAGCAGTTCATAGTCATGTTTTCTGTTAATTCTTGTGTGAATTGGCCCAAAGTTATTTCTTCATCAGTCAGACTGTCAATATTGTGATGTCATCTGTGACTGTAGAAAGAAACTTGGGTTTCTGTGTTGATACGTTTTATCTTGGAGAGTTGAGATTATGAGCTGTCACTGATGGTCAGCCCTCTTCTTTGATGAAGAAAGAGCACTATAGTGGAGATGTTGGTTGCAAATACTGTATTTGGGTTCCACGCTTCCCTTGGTTTTTAGAGTTTATTGGTAACAAGTAAAACAAGTTTGACCTTTTGTAATAGAAATATGAATTACTGGTATTTTCCTAATAGAGTAAAATTGAGGTTTTTTTCACACTGACACCGATTCTTGTGAAAGAGGTGACTATATAGAATGTAGTATTGTGAATTTCAGTCAGTAGTTTGAGAACCTGATTCTCAGATCTAGAGCTTTCTTTCAAAGGCTTAAATTTCTGTATGCGTTCTTCATCTCAGAAGCAAACTATTACAATTTGATCTAATGTCTTCAGATTGGCAATAAACTTTGACATTTTACAACTTTTCATGGGTTCATCATTAAAGAGGTTCACAATAACTACCCAGGAATTCCAGTAGTACTATACAGTACATTTAGCATTTTAAAATTTTTCTTGTTACTGACTTATAAATTAACAAACAATAAAAATGAGGATGCTCTAGAATTCCACGGAAGAGTATGCTTTCAAGCTTTTCTAAAATCAGATTTTAGTTGAATTGCAAGGCCACAGACTTGTGATTGTTAAAAATGTGTTGGTTCTCTGAAGGTGTTTTAGCCGTTCCTGGCTGTGTTTGAGTGATGAAAGTTTTCAATTTCCCCACCTCTGATGATGTTGCAGTATATCGTAGGCACAGAAATTTTCTCAGGCAAGTAGAAGACTACATGCAAGTGAAATAGAAGCATCTACATCCATGCCATAAGATGACAATTCACTAGTTTGTGAAATGCTGCTAACTCTGGAAGGATATTCTGGACTTTGTCATGTTAAATAACCTGTGAATGTGGTTGCAATGGACTGATTTTTATGTAGCTTGTTTCACTTGTGTGCTGAGTGAAGACCAGTCAAATAGGAATTCATTCTAATACAAATACTTTTTTGACAACTTCAGAATTTAGCAGTACCCCACAGTTCAGAGTTTAGGTGATATCTATAGAAAATGTTCTTGCCTTGGTATTATGCATCTAGTTCTGACTTGGTTAAATTGCTGAACTAGATGTAGAGTGATTTTCTTTCTAGAATTTAAAGTGTGAATGGTTTTGAAGCAGTGATTTGCATTTCTTATCTCACTGGTTCTTTTTAAAGACCCACCCTGTAGTCTGAGAAGATCAAAGTGAAATAACAATATGACTCTTTGATACAGATTTATTTTTCCCATGCAAGTTAAAATTTTTTATTGCCTACTTCAGTAAATGTGTTTGTAGTGTGCTTTATAATAGTTCACCATCTTCGTGTAGTTACTTTTTCGAAACAGTATTGTGTGAAGGACTGTAGCATGAATGGTTAATCTAGCACACAGACTTTTCTGCTTTTTTTTATGGAGTGCGACTGGGAAGTTTCCAGTAATGACTTAAGACACAGACAGAAATACAGTTTCTAATAACTGCTAAACTTTTTGCTTTGGGCATTCTTTATATCTGCCCTGCCTAAAAAGCCTGAGCTTAAACTTCCTTGACAAAAATAACGTGCTATGTTATGCTTCTCCTGAATCATGTCATGGGAACTTGCCCAGTGTGTGACAAATCCAGCTACACAGCTATGCGTAGTAGATTGCCTGGTGTTGTCTCCTTGTTGTTTTCATTACGTAACTTTACTCATCTGCCTAAATTTTAATCTAATCCCTCCTAATCTTTTCAGTTGCAGGTAAAACTGTAACTGTTTTTCATAAATAGTGTATTGGTAGTGGTAGCCCAAAAGTGGACCTGAGGTACTTTTAGTTTGAAAACTCTTGACCTAAATATTAATATAACCTCCCTTTAAGATATATTCCTTCTTTTACCTCTTCTTTTCTCCATTTTTAGTCTTTGGGTTTTTTTGTATTTATTTTCCTTTTCATGCCTCCATCTGTAGCTATTTTCCTGCTGCCTTTTTTCTTTTTTTTTTTTGAGAAAGAAAGAGATAGGTCACTGCACAGAGTTGTAGCTAGTGAGTAAGAGTGGAGTACTATTTGAGAAATACCATGTTTGGAAAAAAAATCCATCAATTAAGTGGTACCTTTCAAAATAGTTAAAAGGTTGCATATGGAAAGAAAAAAAATCCAACTGGCAAACAAGCTAAACTAAAAATAAATCAAAATGTCTAAAGTTAAAACCAAATAAAAGAAGGGTAAAATAATACATTTGATACTAAGTGAGCCTAGAAAAGTCCTTAAGCACTTTTCAAATGGAACTGAAGTCAAGCAGGACCCTTTATCTTACAGAAAAATCTACTGCAAATTTCACTGCAGAAATTGAAAGCAAGACCTAATATTGGCATACTACAAGGCAAGATGCAGTTTCCCGCACTGTTGTGTGTAATGTTGCTTCAGTCACAAAGACTTTGGGAGAAATACTTACCACCTCCCAAAAACACAAGGGAGGCTGCCATTTGGGCCTTTTTTATTGCTCTCTAGTGACTGGCCTCCCAGAGTTTTCTGAAGGCAGGTGTTTTCTTTGCTGTATTGTGAAGGTTTTCAGAACAAATAATTTCTAGATTGTATTTGAAGTGTTTAACTTACCAGTGACAGGCCTGGGTCTGGCATTTTCAGGAGTGATGGCGTTGTAATAGCTATCTTGGCAGGGAGGAAGAGCTGGATGGAGATGGGAAGGGAGTTAGGGCCAAACAAAAAGTTTGAAAGGTCAGAATTGGCTCTCTGCTGCTTTTCTTTTACTTTTTTCTCCACATCCTTCTCTTACTGCAAGAGATTCTAGGGTTTAATGGTTGAGAAAGGATAAAAGAACTTTTCTTTCAAATTTCTTGTCAACCTTTTTGTACTTCTCTGCGAATTACCCCGTTTTCTCCTCAGTACAGATGAGATTGGGCATGCGTAACCCTTATACTGCCAAATCTGTGTTAAAATCTTACTGTAAAAGTGGTTATCGTCAGTCAGACCTTTGCTCAAATTTTTGGTAGTGTAGACAACTAACATTTTGAATTTCATTAAGTTGATTTAATTTTATTTACATCTGCATAAACATGAGCAAGGATATAATTACAGTATGATTTTTGGAATTGTATTCATTTTAAGGAGATACTCGCGAGACAGTATTTATACCAAAATGTGCTTCAAGATTTGTTTAGAATTGGGGATGGTTTTGAGACAGTGCTTTTTATTTTTTTTTAATTTCCTTTTTTATTTTTTAAAATGGATTGCTTCATCTTTTAAGGAATGGCTAGTTCTGTGTGTCCCAATAATCAATTTGATCTATCTTTTAAGTGAATTTAGTCTTTTACACTTTCAGGAAAAAGGCTTTTTTAACTTCAGAGTATTTTAGAAATGCTGATGTCTGGCTTAGGGATACTTTAGAGTGTCCTGGTATATTTCTGTACAGCAGGGAGCAGTAGCAATATATACATAGCATTAACTTAATTGTTTTTTTAGTGTTCAGATGAATATTTTGAAAGGCTTTGTTTAGCAAAGGTTTTATTCTCCTCTGATTATTTGTTTTTTTCTTTTTGTCCCCCTTCTCTTGTGGTATTAGCTTTAAAAGGCCAAATTGCTACTCTAAGTCAGAATAAATAACTTTCAATTTTCCATAGGAGCTGAAGTTAAAAGATGAAGAATGTGAAAGGCTTTCTAAAGTGCGAGATCAACTTGGACAGGAATTGGAAGAACTTACAGCTAGTCTGTTTGAGGTTTGTTGGAGTCTTCGATGTGATATACTTAAAGGAAGCTGAGCCAGATGTTTTATGTAGAACCAGTATATTGTGTGCTGAATTTCTCTACAATAAGCTTATAAAGGGGTTTGTGTCCTGAAGACCTGGGTGTTGAAGTAGAGGCTTAAGAGCCAGCAGCAGACTTTTCACTTCGATGAGAGATATCTTACTGAGCTTGTCAATCTGCCTAGACACAAAATGAAGAAAATAAGGAAAATATATCAGTTTATTTTTTGGCCCAAGTATTTTGAGACAGCTTCTCTGTCTGACACAAAGGCTATCTAGATAAGAGCTAAATTTAGGGTTGCCATGGTGACTAAATAAAAAAATAACGTAGTTCCAGATCAATGGAGGTAACAAGTACATAACCATGCTTTCAGCTACTGATTTTTGGGCCTGTCAGCATGCTACACCCAGAAACTTGAAAAGAAACATTAGTACTCAGTGATGAATCAGGGTGAAACCTGGTTACCGGGTGAGAAGCCTGAACTAAGTTGCTCCTTTTCATTTGAGGAAAAGGCAGTAGTACGAGCAAAGATTGTGAGATTGGATTTAGGTTATTTTTTCCAGTGTAACACATACCTGAAGTAGGATCAGTTGTCATTTTATCTCAGGAATATGTATAGGAATGCCCTGGACCTAAATTGTGATATCTTTAACTGTCAGAATACATTTCATAATCCATTGATCATTTATGTGTTGACTAAATTGTAAGTATTGACTTTCAGCATATGCATAAAGATACATTAGATATGTTTTAGTAGCAGTGTTTAAATCTATGATGTTGTGTTGATATCAAAGTGCTGTTAAAAAACTTGAAAATACTGACATGCAAAAATCAAATTAAAAACTGCACCATGGATTTCATGAATTTGTTTCATTGTCCTGGTAGGGCAAGTTTATTTAAAATATTAAGCAGTTTCTTTGTGTAAGAAACAAATCATAGATTGGAAGGGTACTCTTTGGCATAAATACTTGTGTATCTTGGGGGGAAGAAAAATATTGGGCAAGTATTTTAACTGGAAAGGAATAAAAATAAAATTATCAGTGAGATCTTATATTTATGGCATTTCATAACAGAACAATTTGTTAAAATGATATTTCAAATAGTGTTTTAGTAATAATAGTTTGTTTGCATTGTTCAGACTGTTACAGGCATGTTAATTGAGTTTTATATTGTGATTTGATTTCACTAAGAGGCCCTAACACGACACAGCGGTGAGGTTTATGGAATATTTTTTTTTTTACTGGGATCTACAGCCCTTGAATTCATGTTTTATTCTGAATTCCACTAATTTCAGCAACCGTGTAAGTGGATATGCTAGCGCCGATATTAATGCATCCCAGTGGAGGATTGAGACTTGTTTTGCACAGCTGGATGTATAACATTATTACACTGTAGTAGCACAGTAACATGCTTTGCTTTCAGAGGTGCATCACTGAGCAGAAACTGCATGATCAATGTTAAGTGTATTTGTACACATTGTATAAATGTGTATGTTCCCATTCCTGCATGTGTCTTGTTACTTAAGAGAGTTTACAAACCCATATTATGCAGCTGTGTTGTATGCCAGTGGGAGCCAGATCTTTTGGTATGATGTACAAACTTTTTTGTTTTATTTATATAGCGTCCAGATGTGCTAGGCGCTTTACAGATATGAAAAGGATCCTATCCCAAGTAATTTAGTTGGTGGCTCTGATATTTCAATTTTCATTGCGTTCAGTAAGTACCACGTAAGGACAGTAATTTGATCATAAGTGCAAATTGCTGGATCAGAGCCTAAAACAAATACATTATACAGACAAAAGGCTTAGAGATATGAGGTAAAAGGGTGTCCTTTTATGCTCTTCTTTATTGGCTTAGCCTGGTTTCTTTGCTTGGATAGGTTTTTTAGTGCTTTCTCTGTTCTACTTAAGAAATGTTTATTAAATGACAAACTGGTTTTATGCTGTTGCTTTGTCTGTTTTATTGATGGCAAGAATTTAGACTTCATAGTTGTTTGACTGTTTCCTTCATGGAGAGGTTTACAGTTGTCTAAAACTGGTTATTCTGGCTAGAAGAAGGTAGAAGTTCTTTTGAACTTTGCTACTGTGCCCATGTTGCTTTTGTTGCTACTGGTTGAGTTTTTCTCTTGGGGGTGAAGGACCTTGACTTGTCAGCCACCGAAGCGTGACTGGAGCCTGGCGTTCATGACAGGTATTGTTCCTGCTGGGGAGGGGCGTGAGTGGAGTTGCTGAATTACTGGTTCTGGGCTCAGGACCAAGCAGAAGAAACTTGATGAGTCAGTTATTAATCCAAATGATAGATTTATAGGTTTTTTTTTAAAATGTAACTATTTCACTTCAAACTACTGCACAACTTAATATTCACAAATAATCTCCATGAAGCAAAAGTATGTCCTTAGTTGGTGGATTTTTCATAAATTTGTGTGAAGCATTTACCCTAGCTAAACATTTTTTATAGGAAGCACACAAAATGGTTAAAGAAGCAAATGTTAAACAAGCTGCAGCAGAAAAACAGTTAAAAGAAGCACAAGGAAAGGTGAGCTTTTTTTCCAATGTGCTTGCTTTGTCTTTTCAAATGGTTTTATATTTTAAGTGTGAATCATAAAGATGTAGATAGAGCATTACCTGTATACATTATATTAGAATATGTAGTAAGTTGTTATGTATTGCTTGACATGTTCTTAGCTAAGGCTTATGGACATGGTGTTTTAGCATCGTGTCAGGTAGCCAGCAAGTTGCATAGGGAGCCAATGTTACTACAATATGCAATTGCATAGGCATCTGTGTGCTAGTACTGTTGGCAGATGAAGTCTTGATTTGAACCAAGATAGCTGCAGATTTTGTTAGTTGATTTAACATACTCATAGCGTAATATATTTTTGTTTGTTAATGACTTTATTTCTCCCTCCACTCCCTGAAGATTGATGTCCTCCAGGCTGAAGTAGCAGCATTGAAAACATTAGTATTGTCTACTTCACCCACGTCTCCAACTAAGGAATTTCAATCTGCTGGAAAAGCTCCTTTTAAGAAAGGCCATGCAAGAAACAAGAGTACAAGCAGTGCTATGGGTGGCAGTTATCAGGACCTTACCATGATGCAGCCAATTGTAAAAGACTGTAAAGAGGTAACATATAAGGATTCTTCTATATTTGCTGATAAGCTGGCTTTATTGTTTTGTTTTGCTCACAATAAATCTAGTATATAATAAATCCTCATGTAATGCTGACTATCTTACAGATATTTTTCATTAATGAAAGAGCTTTGCTTACATACCAATAGGTGGTGGTTTTTCCAAGCCTTGTTTGCCTTTAAATCATTAAGGGAAAATGAGATAAGATTTCAAATATTGGAATTAATAATTTAAAGATGGTAATTAAAAAAAATCAAACAAGCAATAAACCAAAGCAACAAAACTGAGTAAGTCCTGGTGGCTTTTTATGAAGTCCTTTACTGAAAGTTCATAAACTTTCATAAACATTGTTTAAACTGTCATAGTAAAGAAGAGTCAATTTATAGATAAATAATGGATAAAAGAGGCCAAGGAAAAGAAAAAAAACAAAGATCTATTAGAGAGAGGAGAGCTATTACTGGAATTGCAGGGACTTGTGTGGGGTTTGGTTTTTTTTTTTAAAGCTACTAGTGTAACTGAACATGGGGAAATAATGAGGTGAGAGGTTGGTACTTTAGTCCTTAGAATGGTAGTAACAAAAATGGAGCAGAGTTGTGAAGGATCTTATTTTACAGCAGATTAAATTTGAAATTAGTAAATGAGAAATGAGGCGTTTAGGAAAAAAGTGCAACTAGAAAGCTTGCAGTTGTGAACTTGGAAAGAGCTACATTGTGCTGGGAAAAAAGCAGGTAGTGTCCTTGTTGATAATTGTCTGAAAACACCATCTCAGTGCTCAGTGATGGTCAAAGACCCACAGAGCTCTTAGGAAAGGAGTAAATAACAAAAGGAAAAGCATTATATTGCTCTATAAGCATATAGTAAATGTGTGTTTCAATGCATGCAGCTATGATGCCTTCAATTCAGAAAGGACATAACGAAAATATGAGGAAGTGTGACACAGATTGTCAAACCTATGGAAGGATTTCTGTGTAGAGAGAGATACTTGAGGTAGAAGACAAATCTCTGCAATCTCAAGTGACATGGGGAAGATGAACGATGAACAAGTATTAATGAATTCTTGTACTAAGAAAATTCTGGAAGCTAAAAGGAAAATCATTTTCAGTCAGTACGTAATGAAACTATTTGTCACAAGGTAGCAAGATTAAAAATATAAATGTGTTCAAAATATATTCACATAAAGTGACAAAAGAAGAGCCTCTCAAGGTATATAAAAGATAGATATAGCATTTGGCTTAGAAAGCTTCTCTAACTACAGACTGGTAGAAGTTTTGAGGCTGTTAAATGAATGCCTGTCACTGTCTTTCCTCTCATACGTCTCTTCAGCCAGCTCTGTGGCTGCTGGCCATTGTCAGAGGGGGAACAGGCCAACTGGATATCTAACGTGATTCACGATGGCTGGTTTTATACTTTATTTTGCCAGTCATCATTAACTGCATTTGTACTAGACACCTTTTTACAATAAACCTAAAAAATGAAGGCATCTTTCAGTTTCATACTCAAAATGAAAAAAAAAATTAAAAAAAAAATCAGAATACTTACAACCTGCCTTTCTACATTCAGTGGTATTCAGGATCTTTTCCTTACTAAAACCGAATCCTTGTTGCCCTTCAGAAAAGGGGAGAGCTAGGGATGGAATGCCATTGCTTTGTAAGCATCATGCTGAGGTCATGGCTCAGTGAAACTTTTAAATATTGGGTAGGAGTGAAACAGGGGAATTATCTGTTTTGCTTCAAGTTCTTGTGGAGAGAAAGTGGTGAATGTGAAGGGCATGCTGCAGAAGAACCAGTCTGTCTGACATTTTTCTTTAGTTCAGTCTTTTTTTTGTTGGCTGCATAAGGAGATGCTTTGAGGCTGCTCAAACCAGTGACTGTTTCTTCCAGTGACAGCCCAGGGAATCACTAAGAAACACAGATTTTCCACCCAGTGGAACTTGAGTCTTTGTATTTCTCTTCTGAGCAGGAGTATTTAATGTAATGTAGCAATGGGGTGAAGAAAGCAAGATTGCCTTTGGCATGGTGGCTAGGATGTTGTTTTAAGCAGGGGAGACATGCTTTCCCATCTGCTTTTGTTATCCAGTGCTTTGTGATTTTATTGCTTGTGTTTATAGTTGGTCTAAGGTAAATATTTTTGCATTTATGGGAGCTGGGTCTGAAACCCCAGTTCTGTCCCCTACTTGCTAAGTGTTCTTGCTACTGAGTCACCCTTTGCATGTCATTGTTCTGATTTTGAGTGACTCTACTTCAAAAGTGGGTCTGAGGGTACCCTTGCTCAGGGCTGTGTAGTGGCCTTTTGGTGTGGGGAATACAGCTTTGGACCCTTATGGAGAGTCTACTACCCAGAGCTTTGCATTTCGAGATGGTGGATGGAGCTGGGTGTAAATATATGTCGACTCTCAGGTTTCTTTGTGGAACGTAGACAGTGAAGAGTGGCTGGCTGTCCACCCTAAATTGCAGTGGAGTTAGAAAGGTTAAATCCCAGAGAAATATTTCCTATCATATGGTAGTAACTTCTAGGATAAATAGACTTGTCAAATGAATTTACATATTAAAAAGATTGAGATAAGCTGAATAGCTGCCTGGATCTTAAACAGACAGGTAGCATCCACTCACTGTAAATGCTGATTAATGCATCAGTACTGTTCAAAGAGCTTGAAATGTCTCCCTGATGTTATTATTTTACTGTAAATGAAAGCATTAAAAATTTAACTGGAATTATTATTGCATTTGTCTGTATAATTAATTTGTGGTAATCAAAACTGCAATCTAGTAAAGTATAAGTAAAGGAAGGGAGGAGATACTAATGTGTCACATTGTAGATTGGAAAGGAAGAGCATCAAGCTATGTTCACTGAACAGGTTTTTCAAGGCAGCTTCTTTATAAACTGCAGATTTGGGTTAAAATTGAGTTAAATCTAGAAAATAACCAAGTTAATAAGAAGTGCATCTTAATTTTTATAATCCTGTAGAACAGGTCAAAAATAGATGTTTTTCTGCTGCTATCTCTTGATTGTATTCATTTTAAAGCCAAACCTGAGTTGAGTTTTAAGGTATGGGAAATGTTTCTGAAGGGAGCAAGGTACATCTATTTAATTTTATTTTTATAATGAAGTTGGTGCCTTAGCAACCAAAACATTTATGGACTAGCTTAATTAAGATTGTTGTTCCTGATTGTATCTGAATATAAAGCAAGTAACTAATGGAAAACAAATTTTTCAGTCTAATTTTTGTAAGTTACTTTTCAAGGAGGAAAAAAAAAGAAAATAAACCAAAAAACCCTGAAAGTGGTGAAAGAACCCTGCAAAACATGTGTAAAAGAATGAGGAAGTGCTGGGAACTCAGAGGAGGGGTGTAACACATGGGGAAAGAAAAAGACTGAATGAGATTGATTCAAAACAGCACACTGATCTTTTTAATAGCATTAAAACCAAATTTTAGCATACACCATTTTCCCTCTTTCATTATCTTATCTACACTATTTGTTTTAAATAGTACATAATTTAAAATTCAGATCTTGGCTTGTCTTTCCCATAGTTTTAGGAGTATAGGTCTGCTGTAGTACAAGAAAGGCCATTGAACCAGTTGGAGGGGAAAAGGTGCTGAAGCAGTATGTCAAAACCAGTTTGAGGATGGTGTGGCATATCCCACTGGGGACTGGCAGCAGACTTTTATGTTGGATTAGGAGCATGTGTCAGAATTATCCCCACTCTGCATGGTTTCTGTCCTGGAGCCTGTGAACCAGACGATGTGTTCTGGGAGCACCTCTGTGTGCTCTGGCTGTTAGTGAGTAGCCAGCCCATGGGACAGGCTGTCCTATAATGCAAACATAGGTTTTTAATAGTAACCTAGTACTGATCTCTGAAACACCAGTCTGGATAGGTGCCTTTCTGCTGCTAACTGATCTCAGTATGACAAAACAAGGTGTTTTCAAAGCAGGTAAAATTACCTTTTTATAACACAGAGCATGGTTACTGCTAGCATGGTTTGATGGGTTGTTTTAGCATTTCCCCTTTGACTAGAGGAGCTATAAAGAAGCAGGCTCATAAATTCCCAGCAAATATTCTTGCCTTTCTGTTGTAGGGTAGTAAAGGAAGGAGAGAGTTTGGGCATAAAGATGAAAAATGAAGAATAACAGCATACTTTTAATTGATTTGTACATGGACCTCCTGTTTTCTTCCATTAGTGTATTTAGTGTTAGTCTATTTTTTTTTTTTTAGTGTTTGGATAGCAGTGTGATATAGTCGGATGCAGGGTGAACATGTAAGATGTCTAGGATTGCAGTTGTTTTCTTTGAATTTCTTTGCTTTTCTGTAACTCACAGAAATGGAGGTGGACTAAAATGCTGTAATGAAGATGCATCCAGAAGGAAACTGGTTTTTGGATTTATTTATTTTTTTAAACAATCAGTTAAGTTTTTCAAAGCTTCCTGGAAGCTTAGGAAATAGGGGAGAATTAATAAGCTTGTCTCTTGTGTAGTTGTGAACAGTAAATGCATTATCTCTGTGTCTTGAAAATTATTTGTTTTGATTTGCTTATATTTACAGTCTTAGGAAAATGTATTTAAGAAGGTATTCATAGCTGGACCATTCTTTCACAGTGCAATGGAAAGCATTTTAATGCTCGTTTTCTACCTGTGGATATTTGCAAATGCTAGACACTGGTGTGATAATTGCAGTTCTGAAATGTGTGGATCTTTGTGTGTTCTAGGCTGACCTGTCTTTGTACAACGAATTCAGAACTTGGAAGGATGAGCCTACTATGGACAGAACATGTCCTTTCTTGGACAAAATTTATCGGGAAGATATTTTTCCATGTTTAACCTTCTCAAAAAGTGAGGTAATGGAAATGGTCTAAATGTGGACACTGATGCTTTCCCCTTAAATGTATTACAAGAAGCCAATAGACTATTAAATTGTTTTCAATATTAAGTTTAACTATTTTCATTTCATTAGTATGACAATTGCCATTGAAGTGCTAAAGTTTAGTCTGAAGTATTGACCATTTTTTCTTCCCTATTTTGTTTATGCTTTTCCAGATACGGCCTTTTTAGGTCTACTGCTTCAGATGTTACTCCTATCTGTCAGAATTGATGTTTGTAGAAATGGATGGAGGTTTTAGTGTAACAATAGTGTCCTGTTACTGTTGCTTGTTTGTATAGGGGGCAGTAGAGAACAATGTATTTAATTTTGTGGACCAGTTTCTCTAACTGCAAGCAAGTCCGAGAGTTTTCTTGAAGAGAGGTTTGAGTTACAAGAACTAGACTTTGGTATTTATGATTCAGCAGGGGCAGTTTGGAAATAACGGTTTTAGAGGAATCGAGTTATGAGACTTTGTTTTTTTCTTGTGCTATTCCCACACATTCTCCCATACAGAGGAAAGACTGGAATTTTACCTGTCTTGGGATTGCAGCTCCAGCTGCTTTACTTTGTTTTTAAGCAGCATTTACAGGCTATAGTTGTGGTATCAGTCAGTAAGAAAAGGGAGTGTATTCTTAGATCTTTATTAAAATAAGAATAAGAAATTTTAAAGCCCTAAGTATTGATGTTTTTTCCCAATAAAATTAAACACCTTGCATAGAAAATCCTCTATTTTCGTCATAAATTTCATGTGTTGTTTCTGGTGGTGTTGTGTTCTTTTCCCGTGCTTTTCATCTGTTGTTACTTGCTGGCCATAGTCATGCACAGTCTTTTAGTTAACTGTATACCAGTTTGTTATGGTTTGTGTACACTATTGCATGAACCTCTCCCACTAAAAAGTACTTGGTTACTATAGGAATTAAATTGCTTCTGCAGTATATGTGAGTAGGCCATTCTGTTGTCTTTCCCAGCAACTTAATTTTGAGTTTTTGTGCTTCAGTGGTAATATAATGACTTCAGTGGTAATATAGATTTGTATTGCCTCTTAAGGGAAGAATGAGGCTTCTGGCTTACCAGTTACATCATTTGCTGTGTTCAGATACTGTGTGTTGTGACCTACTTGTTTTCACTTGACTGTTGATATGCTAATGTGCAGTTAACCAAACAATGAATTGTACAGGTATTGTGTTTTTGAATGATTGGAAATGCAGTTATCTGAATGGTTAACTCTCAGTGGCCTCTTGTGTATGTGTGTAGTGTTTTGCTTTTGGGAGATGGCAGAGAAGGAGGATTTCACATGAACTACTTTAATATGAAACTTCTTGTTTTAAAATATTCCAAGTGCAATAGACAAAATACCTTTATTACTCCGTAGGAAGGAACCTTGGCACAAGATTATTTCATTAATGAGATAAACTGCACTGTTTTTAAAATCAAGTAATGGCTATTACTTGAAACAGTGGTCTTGTGCAAGTGCTTAGTCCAGTAAAGCAAAATGATCACATTTCTAGTGTCTTAGGATTCTGTGTTAATTCTTTATAAACATAAAACTGAGCAAAGTTGCACTTTGTTTTAACTAGACTAGTGTTGGGAAGTTGCAACTGGCTTTTCTTTATATTACGGTGGCTTTTCTTTATATTGCTCAGTATTACGTGTTTGAACACCTTTCTAAAGCTATCTTTGGCTGAACAACAGTTTACATGTTTACTTGTTTTATTCAAGATAAAGAAGCATGCTGCATAAATTTGTATTTATCATATAACACAATAAAATAAGACCAGCTTTTTAAAATAAGGTTTGTACCACATTCAGTCTCTGACAAGAACACAGCATGTACTATATGTGCTATTTGGGCATATGAGGAATGGCTGAAAATACTGTCAGTGTTTTAAACATGCTTGACTGCATTCCTGTCTGTAAAGGAAGTTAACTTGCCTCAGGGAAGGCAGGGTTATTTGGAGGGCAGAATTTAAGCGGGAGCCTAGAAATGGGACCTCTTGCTTAATGATGAAAGCAAAGTCTAATTTGTAATAGAATTTCTGTTTGGTGAGTTGTTTTGCTTTTTTTCCCCCCCATGTTCTTAACTTTCCAAAAGAAGAAATGTCACTGCTTTGAGGCAATGGATAAAGAAGAGCTGTTTTTAACTGGTTTCTGAATTTCTTTTGCAGTTGGCCTCAGCTGTTCTGGAAGCTGTTGAAAACAACACTCTGAGCATTGAACCTGTTGGCTTGCAACCCATTCGATTTGTGAAAGCTTCTGCAGTTGAATGTGGGGGACCAAAGTATGTTAAGCTAACACAGAGGGGTAATCTTGACTCATTTGAGATCTCTTGGCTTCAGAAAACTGCTGTCAACTGATTACCTCAGTCAAATTTGTGTATCTTAATTTAATTTCCTGAAAGCTAAGACTTCAAGATGGTTGTTGCAAAATTTTAAGGGAAAGTAAGCAACTAATAAAACTTTAAAAGAGACTAATATAGAACAAGCCTTGCCTTTTGGGGAGAGCTGTGTGTTTCACTTATGATATATTGACCCCCAAAGTAACTTTCACCTTTTTGGAGAAATCCATCCTGATACTTAAAACAATGCTTTTGAACTAGGGGGTCTCAGCTGGAAAGCTTCATGAAAGAAATAGGTGTTGAAGTAGTACAGGCTGAATATCTGACAACTGGAATGTTTGTGGCATAAGAAATTTAGGACATGTGAAGGACTCTGACAACGGTAGCTGAAGGACTTCAGGGAGATACATAGAGTAAATCCTCTCAATTTGAGTAGGAGGAATGCATTGAAGTAGGAATGAAGATGAATGGGAGTTTGAACCTAAAGTAGGAAGTATGCTTGAATGACAGGAAGGTTATTTTAGACATTTTGGAATAGTCCTGGAGGAATCTGAAGCAGGGCTTGTTGTGAGGTAGATACAGATGTTGAAGTTAGGAGGGAGGGACTTGCCTGAGGTGCTGGGGCTTTGGCAGATGTGAAGAAGAAAGGGATTTGTGGTGTGCTTTGGCATATTTCAGAGTAAGCAAGTGAGGTTAGTGTTAATCTGGAGCCTTCCAAATCTTGAGAAAGACGTGACTTTTCTGTTGGAGATCCCTGTGACAGGTTGACAATTCACTCTAATATTTGATTTGAGAGAGCTCAGTTTTGATAGAAAACTTGAATGAAAATTTTGTCATCTATTTAAGTTTTTTTTCTTATTGCTATTACTTTTTAGTCCTTGTTTTTCCTCTGTTTTTAAGTGGAAGAGAAGCTACAATTAAAATACCTCAAAATTATTTACTTTCTCCTTGAAGAAGCTGTATAAAATGAAAATTGTATTTTATGACTTAGATATTTTGTAGCCTACAAAATTCTAGCAGTCATGTACTCCTCAACTCCTGTCACTAGAAAACACACTTTCTGTGCTGTAACAGCCGCTTATCAGAAGAGCCCACACCAATGACAGAGCTACTCAAGGGGTAGTGAATTCATGTCCAAAATCCATCTCTGTGAGTGTAATAGAGAATCTGGACAGCCAGAAGCTACTGAAGCAAGTCATGTGTCATTAAAGAGCAATTGGCAAATTGATTTAAAGTCATTGTAGTTCAAGCAACTTCTCTATATCTTGACATGATGAAATACTTACTCTGATAGGAGACTCAAGTGCATCATTCAGAAATTTCTTCATATTTTTAACCTATTTTCTCCAGTGTAGGATAATTTTTTAAATAGAATTTAGGAAGTCCTTAAACAGTTGGCTAGATATAGATTGACAGTTTGAGATGACAATGCATGATTTGTAATTTACTTACTTTAGGTGTATCATAAGGGCAGGCATATTCCTTTTGCACTTCTCCAACTGTTGTGTATCAACAAAAAGTTTTGTGGTGTTGCTTGTAGATAAGTAATAGGTAAAGAATGTCCAGTATTTTAGTGTAATTTGACAGCAAATATACTTTGCCTTGTACATGATCACTGATATTGAATGGGAACCACTGAGTCAGAGCAGCAGTTTCAGGTTTTTATTTTTGTACAGTGCATAGCACTGTTTTTATTGAAACATCATCTTAAACACCTAGTATAGGCAAACTGTAGTAAAAAATAACAAAAACTAGAGTAATTTTTTAAAAAATTATTTTGTTGTACAATTGCATGGAGGAACAGGCATAAAGTAGTGGGTAATAGTCGAATAGCAAAGCAGGGAGTGGAGGGTGGAGAGCTGTGCTGGTATCCTGATATACAGAAGTTACTGAATGGCCTGTGATGGTGTGCAGTAAGTGCTGCCTTCGCAAAAGACAGCTGGGTTTCCCCACAAGATTCAAATAATTGTCCCCATGGGAAACAAAGCACTCAGCTGCATGTGTGCCATACAGTGCAGAACTGAGCCATCGGGAGTAATCATGTGAGCTTTTAACCCTGTGTGATGGAAGACAACATAGAGAAGGTAATTATGTAGCCAGGAGGAAAAAAGGGTTTTATTTCCCTAGCATTGCAAGTTTGTCTGTCTTGTGACAAAAGCTAGGCTGAAATTGTGATCAGCTTGCTTCGGCTGCTATAAGATGTCTTGTATCAATGCACTGCTTGCTGTCAGTACTCATAAATTGCTGTGAAAAAATACACACCAGTTTTCTCTTGTCTTACGTGGTTCTGTGGTCCCGCAGCAGGCTATTTAAAAGGGCCTGTGAGCCACTGCTTAGAACCACAGAAGCTTAGTAATTTTTGTTTCACTTTAGAAAGGCTGCTTGGTCTTAGACTCCTTCATTTCATGAGGTAAAAATGGGAGTGAGAAGAGCCAGCATCTCTTAAAATTAGTGAAACAGTGGTTGCCATGACAACCTGGTTCATCTGAAATGCTGTTATATAGACATTCTGAATAAATCAAAATCTCCACATTTTTAAGAATTTGTTGTTTTTTCCTAAATTGTTTTTTGGGAAGAATTTGTGACCACTACTGACCCTTCCCGAATACTGCATAGTTGCAATATACCAGAAGTAAATTTGATTATTTTACCGTAACTTTTTGTAATGGTAACAGAAAGAATTATTGGTAGACAGCTTGTTTTCCTTTGTCACAAATTATTTTATAATCTGAATATAAAATATGATTTCAGTTTTGGCATAAATACAAAGTTGGCCTCAGAACATAGAAAGGCTTCAGAGAATTGACTGCTGTTCTATAGGGCTGGTATTTTTTATGATGAAATACTATATCAAGAGGATTTTTTAAGAAGTCTGTTGAAATGTAGACATCAATTCATAATTTAAATCTTATTTCACATATCGAGTGTTAATTAAAGCAATCCCACTGCTCCAGAGCTGTCAAGCCAACCTTGAATTTGTGAATATGGAAGTACATGGCCAGAGCTGGAGAAAATTTCAGAATTCCGAAAAGCAATTCAAAATGCACCAGAATTGAAATGAAATTAGTCCTTGTGGAACTAAAATAATTGCCAACATAATGTAATAATTGCAACTTGTAGAGTGAAGGTAGAGTCTCCTGTATCTGTAGCAATATGAAGCAGTTATATTAACACTGTAAATGCAGGTGTTTAGACAATGATGTCAGATCTGGTTATTAAATCATGTGACCTTTATATTTGTAGGAAATGTGCTCTCAGTGGACAAAGTAAGTCATGCAAGCATAGAATCAAATTAGGTGATTCAAGCAGTTATTATTACATCTCTCCTTTCTGTCGTTACAGGGTAAGTAAATTTACTGCAATTTCATTTTTGCAAAATAGTTACTTAGGTGTTTTTTTCCATACCATTATACAAAATTATATTAACCACCATTATTTTTGTATGAGTTTAGATCACCTCTGTGTGTAACTTCTTTACATATATCCGATACATCCAGCAAGGGCTGTTGAAGCAGCAAGATGGTGAGTAGGAAATTGTGTTTGCCGTATATAAACAAATTTACATAGTGCCTGTGCCAAAACGTTCCTTATCTATGCACAATAGCTGTGACCTGACAGTTTACAGGAAAGCTGTCAGTTTGTAGTCACTGTTGTAGTTTTGGGAATGTGGTGATATTTCACTCTCCACTAAATGTTTGGGGTTTTTTAAACAACAAAAAATTAAGACACAATGATTTTTAGTCCATCTAAAACCCCCTCATTCAGTAAGAAATGTTATGAAAAAATTAGTAACGAAGACTTAGTTTTTCCACACAGCAGTCAAAAATCAAGTCTCTTTCACAGAATATGGAGATACTTTAGTCCAAAAAAATCTTCAGTTTGATCTGGGCCAGCTTTTCCTTTGCTTAGTGTTTTGGTGTGTCTTCTTATTTTGTGCATTGAGATTTGAAACAGCCATTCTTGTCAGACTTTTTTCAGGGAGAGCTGGCAAGAGTGCCAATATTTTGGATTCAATTGTAAAAAGTAAACAGGAAACCTTTTATATATACAGAAAACCTGTATGCTGAAATAATTCTTCTGAGTGCAGCTGAGAGGTCATTGCAGTAGCATGGCAAAATCTCTTGATTAGGGCTCTGGTTATAAATGTAAGGCCTCATTACCCTCTGCCCCAAAAGAGAAATGTGTTTTTTACTGCCATTGTTTCAGGCTGTGGGTTTGCTTGAGTTTTTTTCTACCATTGTTACCCAGCTGCTCTGTTCTTGTCAGAATAGCATATCCAACAACTGCCTGTTTAAACCGTATCTGCACAGTAATTTAGAAATTTGCCTAACTGTGCTATCCGGTTTCAATATGTCCATATAGAAGATGTTTGTGAAAATGTGTGCACTGTGCACCTAGTTACTTAATTCTGGAATTTAAACATATTGTCTTGGAGTTGTAGTTATTGATCTTTGTTTTCAAGACCATTTTACCTCTTTATCACTATGAAAGAAAACGAAGATGATTTGATTGTGTTTAAACTGCATACAGTTGATTTAATTGTATTTCCTGTCCAGGTCAAAGAATATTGCCAAACAGCCTAAACCATCATTGTAATGTTTATGGATGTCTGTGCATTTCATTATTCCAATTTTTGAATTTCTGTGAATTTGCTTCATCAAGAATTTGGCTGAAATTAGCCACGCTTTGCTACCTCACCTCTAGTCATCTCTTCTGATGTTTTTAAATTTCAAGAGCTCAGGGTTTTAGCTACATCCAAATATTTTGTTTCCCTCTTTAACCTGAAGTATTCCTGAGATACTAAACTGTATCTTATTTTTTGTTCTGTACAAAAAATAATGCTGTTAATTTTCCTTGTCAAAGGGTCATGGAATTCACTAGAAATTCATCTGTTTTATACACTAAATTATGTTTAATAAAACCTTCAAATGGTGGTATTTTTTGATTGACTAGCATTGCTAAAGATCTTGAAAATGTTATTTAATGTGGTGTATAGTTAAAAGGCTTTTACTTTGACTAAAAAGACCTGTGAAGTGTCAACTAAAAATTGTTTACTTTGCTATTGAGATAAAAAAGTTGATTTTTTTTGCATCAGATAAGGAAATATTTTCAGCATTATGAGATTTACTTACTCTTCACGAGAAGTTCAGAAAAACATTGTCTGATGTTCCAGCTCAATTGTCATCTTTACTACTAAAATACAGAATTTGCATTTGTAGCTTTATGTAAGTATTTCAACAATACCTTTACAAGAATGTGGGCGCTCATGGTAATTGTCTGCATAATGTGCTACGTGCATTTCTACTATTGCACCATGGAATTTTGAGTCAGACCTCACTTTTACAAAAGTGATTTCTGAAATATGGTAGGGAAGACCTTGTACTTGTTATTCAGGTTAATTATATTAGTAGACATTCTGTGTCAGGATCTTGACTGTGTGGAAGTTATTTTTGTCTTGAATAATTATATACTCAGTAATTTTGATTTGTATTACTGTGGTGTTTAGGAGCTTACGGTATGCACTAGGCTGATCAGGTTTAAGAAAATACAGATGAAATAACTAAAAAGGTGTTTATTACCCAGCTTATTGTTGCTGGTGGATTACTGTAGAAAAAAAGAGGGAGGAAGAAGGATGATAAATGGAAAAATTATAACAAAATTACAGATTCTATGAAGCAATTCTTGTTCAACAAGTTCTTTTTTCTTTTTGTAGTTACTTAGTTTTAGAGAAAATTTACAGGGCAATTAAAATGAGGCATTGCAATTAATTGAAGCTGATAAGAAGTCCTGATGTATTTTTGTTCTTCATTTTAAAAAGAAATCTAAAATTTGAGGAATTTTTTAGTAGGACTGTCTCTTAGAATTTTTTGAATATATATTTGAATACATTTTGTCATAACCAAGGACAATTTAACCCTTACACATATGAATTCTGGTTTTACCAGATGTTTGTTACAGAATTCTCAAACTCATGTAGAGTGAAGCAGCCTGAATACATTAGCTGAAATAAAATATGAATTTGGTATGTTTAATGATATTTGTCTTTTTTTTTTTTAGTGGATCAGATGTTCTGGGAAGTTATGCAGCTGAGACGAGAGATGTCGCTAGCAAAACTTGGCTATTACAAGGAAGAGCTCTAAATCCTTTTACTCTTGCACATGCATGAACTTCATTGAATATACATAACTAAAATTGCTGAATCCTTTTTTGTCACTTGATATTTATTTCCACAAAGTGGGTCCAAGATCTTTCTCCTTTTGCAGATGGCACTAAGAAGTACTGTGATTGTTTTAAACTAACCTATGCTGTATATGCGTACATATAATATTTAGTTGAACAAATGTGGTAAGCACTTGCAGGTGTATTAGTGATTGTAATTTACATTTAAAAACAAAAATTCTGATTAAAGTGTTAATCTGAAATAGCCTCTGTCTTCTGTTCTTTGCAATGCAGAATGATGTTAACCTCCCCAGTAAGACATTCCAAAATGTAAAAATGAGATGATTTTATGAAAAAGGAATAAATGTGACATATTCTTCATTGTAATGTTTAGGTACATGTATGTGGCTCTCTATGCATGTATGCCAGTATAGTTAACAGACAACTAGTAGAACTTGGAATTCTTTGAAGTGCTACCTTCCTATACTTTTATTTTTAAAAATATGTAAGAAGAGAAACACATATAATGAGGAGTAACAGCATAATTAACCTGAATATCTTCTCTTTGAAGTAGGTTGCTTTTCAAATACCAAGGAACAATAAAATTAGCTTGTTGACTCTTTGGTTAGAAATCTGTCCTGACCTCTATCTGACTGCTGAAAACTTTCTCTTTCCCTCTATTTTTCTTTTGTTAAAATTTGCTCATTCGTTTAAATGATTTCTTTTTAATCCTGCTTTTTTTTAATTTCCAGTGTCTAGTGTTTTATACATAATTTTCCCCACAGCTCTCCTTGAAAGCAGGAAATTTCCATTATTTCATTTCTTTTCATACTGATGATAATTTCTGTAGAAAATCACCATTTTTTTCCCCCATACACACAAATTGTGTCAGACAGTCCAAAAAAGGATCATGGCCTCTTAAGTGTACTTTTTTAAAGTGTTACTTTTGCACTTGAAGTTCAAGTACTCCTTTTTTTCCTGGACATTGTCTAAGCTGAAAGCAGACAGCTGTTGAGGTGACAGGAACATAGTTGTGGGTATGTACTTGACTTGCCCTTTTGGAAAAACATTAGATCTCGATCCTGACAGCCATTTATCAGTTGCAGAGAAGATTAAAGCATCGGCAAGTAAACAGTCAAACATTAGAAGGTGAGTTTATATAGTTGTTTTTTTAACAAGAAGCATCTCAGTGAGTACAGCTTTTTTTGATGCTGGGCAAAACCAACACTATTCATCACTGTCTTACTGGAACATTCTGTTTTCACAAGAGTAAATAGAATGAGCAGTGAAATTTAATACCGTATTTGTGTTGGTTGTATGTGGCTGAAAACACTTTGCAAGTGTTGGCTTTGACCTGGCATTTCAATGTCAAGATTAAAACAAACAGCTGAACCTAAATATTTTACTAGTAATGGAGCATATATGTCCAACCCCAGGCAATTGCAGTACTGAAGAACTATTTTATTGCAGCTCTTGTCCCTGGGTACTACATGCTTTTGGAGAAACCTGGAAAAATTCTACCATAATCTGATAAAGGGTCATTTATTCTTTCAGTTAGGCTAAGGAAGTCTGGTTTTACTCATTCTTAGAAAGAAAGCTGTGTTTGTTGGTATTATGTTTTATGTTAGTCTCATAAATACTTCCTAGACGATTGTTAATCCTGAGTTTACATAATGAGATACAACTGTTTACATGATTAGCTAACAGTAGGCAAATGGTAGCTGGTAGCTGTTGCTATTCTGACTTAGCATCCTATACAACAATAGAATCCTGTTGCTCATTCAAAAAGAGAGAAGGGTCCTTTCTATATATGGTAGTATTTAAAATGTATTATGCTGAGGTGATTTTCTTGTATTAGGGATGATGAAGATGTACACCATGTATCTCAGTGGTAATGACTGCTTGGCTCAATTACATCAACGTGTAAGTGCTGACTGGCTTGCTTCTGTTCAAGTCCCTAATCTGAAAATCTTTCCTATATTTTTAGTATGAGCTGTTTATCATGAGAAACCTGTGTCACTGTGAGTGCTCAGGGCTTGTAAAAATTGCACAACAGTTACTTGTCTGGTGAATGTAACTACTACAGAAAATAGCCTCATTCCAGGGTTGACTTCATTGAAACTTTTGTTCATAACCAAATGCCTCTCTGATGCCTACTCAAAATATCTGAATATTTTTCTCCTGTTTGCTTAAGGGTGTCAGAATGGGCCACTTCAAATACTGAAAGATAAACGCAGAGAAAGTGGAATAGGAAATACAAAATAGCATTTGCTGCTAGCAAGAGCAAGGACCTTTGTTCAGTGTTCCGCTTTCCCATATGTTTTTCAGTGTTACCTTAGATAATTAAATTACAGAATGACCTGGTTTTGTTATTAATAGTACCAGTGTAAGAGTTCTACTTCCCTACAAGTGATGACTTGCTCTTGCAGTTTTGATTACTATTTGTTTCATCAGTAGTATTAATTAACATGACCTGTGTGAAAGTACAGACAAGATAAGTAATTTTTATTGCCACATTTTTTTGCGCATGTGTAATTATGGGGGACCAAAGGTCCTTGAAACAAGAACATTAGACTTACTGACTGGATAGAACATCACCTTCATCTTGCCTCAAAAGCCTTGTCAGATTTTCCTTTATGTATAGTGGAAGTTTTTACATAAAGCCTAAGTGTAACCCCAGCTCTAGCTATGGAGGAATGAAATAAGCTGGGATAAAGTCACTGAAGCCTCTGGCAAAAACATGAAGCATTCCTTGGCATGTCCATGATCATCTGGAAGAGAGACAGTGCATTTTTCTCATCAGGAACTTTCAAGCAATAGGAAAGCAAAACACTTCTACTGGCTTTTCATGGATGTGGTGGGAGAAAATGAGGCCTTACAGCAGTTCTTTGAAGGTAAGTCTAGTTTCAAGAGAAAGTCAAATCTTTAGTGACGGCAAAAACACAGTAATTGTTTGGGGGTAATTGAGGAAGGAAGGAGGAAGAAAAGCGCTGAAACCCAAAGCTCTGTTTACACAAAGGTACAGCGTAAGGCAGTACCAGAATGAAATAGTACAAATAGTACAGATGTGCTGCAGTGCCTTTTTTGTTCCGTAAGACCAAAGGAAAGGTAGACCCATCAGAGCCTGCAGGAGTGCCATGGTAATTGCCTTGAAGAAAAACTGGCAAGTGAATGAAGTCTCCTTTCGATTTGTCACTTCAGAAATCTTAGTGATTTTCATGAGGTTAGAGAGGGTTAAAGAGGGTTTTCTTTCCACTAATATTCTTCTCAAATGGCCTGATTATAATTGGTAAAATGGTAATTATGGCAATATTCTCAGGGTCCTTCTGAGAAGGTAAACCTGGATTTCTGTCCTTTTCCTGGGATCATCTGTCATTCTGCCTTTTTCCCAAAGAGATTTTCTATTTAAGCAGGTTACATTAATTTCCTGACTTTCTCTTACTGCACAATTTACTTTCTAATAGATTCCATGATAAAATTGATTTCTTAGGCTTTGCAATAATGTGATCAAAAATGGCTGTTCAAAGACTTTTTACTTTTTATTTTTTCCCCCTTCAGTTTGTGCTTTGCCTTTTTTTCTTTATTTTTAGATACATTAACCTTTCTATTCTAAACTTTTTTTGTATTTTTCTTCTATTACCTGTACAGGTATTCATGTGTTACTGATCTCACAGCAAACTCACCTTTCTGTACTGATTTTCCTTTTTTCCCCTGCTCCTCTGTTGGCCTTGGTGACAGGTGGCAGTTTTAACTTTTAAGTTTTAATGTCAAACTAGAAATTTGAAGATACTCCAGCATTGATCAAGAAAATAAGCCAAGAACTTTGAATCAGTGAGCCATGATCTAGGGCTGCTAGCTAGCAAGTGTGTTTTTGCAGATGTTAGGAAATTGATACCATGTTATTAAATTCAGCTTAAGTCAGGGAGATGACAAGCTAATAAACTTTCTTAGATTTGCTTTCAGCAGTGTAATATTTGTTTTTATCAGGCTGGCTGTTCAACTACCGCATTGCATATGCAATGCAGTGAAATACGCAAAATAGTGTTGGATGCAAATTATATAAAAAAATCTCAAATTTTTTAGGAGCCTGTTTGGAAAACATGGCTTTCCAGGGAGTTTAGGCTAGTTTCTGTTGACTTTTGTGACTGATACTGTGATGGTAGAAGATATTGCAGAGATTTTGCCTGTATGAACTCTTTAACTAGAATTACTGTTTTTAATCCTATAATTAATAGTTTAACTCTTTTTAGAAGATAACTTGGTAGTCTGTGCCAGTGTGAGAAGAAGAAGCCCTGTTGATTCCATTTAATTGTGTGAGAAATGAAACATCTTGGTATATATCTTGTCCCTTTAGCAATGCATGGTTCTGCTGTGTCACATACCAGAATGTGACAAAAGTCTGCTAATGCCATACAGTGTTCAGGGATGCTGGACACAGATAGATGTCAAGGCTACAGGAGGTAATCATTCATTCAGCATGGAGTAGGCTCTTCTTGCAACTAAACCATAAGTAAGTCTGAAAAGGGAACAAGTTGAATTAAAATGGTGTTTGCTGTCTTTTCAAGTAGGGGTTCCATTTACTAAATGCAAGGCCATTCTAACTGGTAGCCTCTTTGCAGCTTAGTGCTACAGCTTGTGGGCTGGCTTTATACCACCACCTCAAGAAGCAAGAGTCTGATCTGGTGCCCTCTGCAATTAGTCATAGCAATGTTAGAACTCTGTCTTTCAAGGATGGCTATAGGAAAGCTGAATCCTGCAGTATCAAGTGGAGAATGGAGCTACTGAAGAAGTCTCTCTGCTTCTGCAGTGGTTCACTTCTGCCTTATGCATTTAGCTGGCAGCTAAGCTCATTTATAGATTTGCTTTGAAAGGTGATTTCACATTCATGAGCAAAAAGAATCCTATTTACCCTGTTGCTTTAATTCCTTACAGTGCATGTTTGTTTTGACACTTGTTAGGAAGATAAATTTGCATCTGCAATATTGAGAGGGGACAGTCTGAAACAGGACCTTGGCTTTTTCCCATTCAAGTAAATGGCTTTTCTCTTGCCATGTGGCTGTTTTGGGAAGTTCTTGTCTTTTATTCTGTTTCATTTCACTTGCACACTAGAGATTTCATCTTTGACACAGGTTTTTTTTCTGTTGTTTCTGCTGAAAAGAGTATAATTAAAACATTTTGCATTTTAGAACAAGTTCCTGTTTGTCAAGGGAAGGTCAGAACTAATTAGCATTTCTGCCTGTGTGCCGCAGTGCAATCAGTTCTTGCTGATGTTATCACTGGGTTGAGAAACCTGATGGAAGGTCAACCTAGTTACACTGTTAAACTGTCTTCACTTTTTTCTTGCTATGAGGTACATTGCAGTGTCTGAAATGCATGTGTTTGGTCTCAATGGTCCCTGTGATCTAAAGAAATCTCAGTGGAATCACCACCTCTCTGTGTACTTATGCTCCTGTGTGGGTAATATGGAATATAGTTTAGAACTCCTGGTAAATAAATTAGGCCACCAAACAAGCATGCCCTTAAACATAAAACACTTAAAACCCAGAGGTGCCTCATGCCATTTTAAGGGTAAGAGATTGAAACAGGAATAAAAAAAGAAATGTGAAATTTAAAATATTGACAGTAAGATTTGTTTCTCTGGAAAACGTTACTTTGGGTAAAAAATAAATATATTTATCTTAACACAAACTCACTCCTTACCACTTGAAGTTACAGGTATTCCTGAAGCTGAATAACCTAGACTGTGGTACCTCCTGTTTGGCTGCAGTGCTGCCAGCTACAGCTGATTTGTCCTTAACCTTTTCCTCTTTGTTATTGCCATGTGCTCGGGGTCCATGTCCATAGCTCTGTAGCTTGTGTCAATGACACCAGGTCTGTTCCGGTTAAAATGAGCTGGACCACTGTGAACAATTTAAATGGTAACCAGTCCTTGGAGTCCTGTAGCATGAAAGAAGGGACTAGAAGCCCCATAAGTAATACTTACCTTAGTGTAAGTTAATGAGGTTCAGCCTGACTTTCCACTGAGCCTGTACAATGGAGCTCATAAAGCGCTGAGGTCTGTTTTAGTGGTGAAGAGTCTCCAGATGGAAATCAGTTAATAATTCTTAAGCAGAAATATGTCCCTCAAGTTGCAAGGGTCTGTGGCAAACATTATGAATTTGCCCATTCAGCAAGCAGGTATTGCCGTACGCTGACCATGTTCTGTGTGCTGTTTTTATACCTTGACCTGTATTAAACAGTTGTTCCCTGTATGGAATAGCTGATGTTTTAACATGAGCCTTTCTACACATAGCTGGTCTTGGCTGGGTACTTCCTGGCATCCTCTTTCAATGTCAGGAAATGATTGGTTTAGTATTACTTTTTAATCAGTACTATTTCTCTGTCCCCATCCTTCACTTTGCATTTAGATACCACTGAAAAGGAGGCAACTGATTTAAATGCAGATATACATAAGGCACTACATGGAAGTGAGACTGTTGATTACAGGACCATAGAGTGAAGCTCAGGAGCCAGGTGATGAGAGGCTCATGGCTGGCATAAAGGAAGGGATGTTGGTCAAAGAGCAACTGCCATGGTAGGAAGCTGGCATTCATATTATTCCTTTGGGGCCTGTGCCTGGGTATTAGGGACAGGCTAGGCTAGAATGGGCAGGGAAACAGAAGGCAGTGGTAGAACTGACAGGTTTTAGACCTGGGGACAGAACAACAGAATATCAAGCTTATGAAGAAATGGGAAAAATATGTAATCATATGCAGCCCATGACTTCAGTGTTTGTTCTGCAAACATCTCTCTGTGAAACCGCAGCCATGGGACTGCCTTGGCCTTTCACATTCATCCACTTGTTGGGTAGCTGGCAGTCCTCTGCACAGTGACACTAAAGTTGAAAGTGACTCTTTCCTGAGGTGTCCGGGCACATTGTGGTGTGAAGTGTGCACTGGGAGCAGAGATCCTTGAGCACAGGCTGATAATTGAGGCTGCTGACTCCACACATCATCCAGCAGCTCTTAACCAAGCAGTTCTGTGCAGGAAGCTGTGTGTTCACAGAGGCCTTTCAGCATGGCTTTTCTTGCCATGTGCACACAGTTCTTTGCTCTTGCAAGCACCTAACATCCAGATGAGTGACTGGCTTGCATACTGCCCATATCTGTGGAGTACTAACTGTGATCAAGTGCCTGTGAAATGGTTACCAACTTTTAAAATAAATTTGCATATGATCCAACAGCTCCTCTGCTGAAACATGCCAGTGCAAGCATATGACACCACTGACCTGGAAAGTACATTCAGAAGGAAAGAATGAAGTTCTACAGGGCAGCAAAATGTACCAGCCGTTCCATGCACCTGCATCACAAACACTCATTAGTGGTGGCCTGTCTTCTTCCTGGTGTGCTTCCTTCTTCTCCCAGCACAGAGTTACTTATTCTTTCCTTCTCCTCCCCATTTAACTGTTCATGCAAAGTGGAGAGATTAAGAAGGAATAATACGTATTGCTGTTGTCATCACTTAGCAACAGAGCTAATGTCTGGATTGTGGGATGCCCGTTTTGAAAAGCCTTGTCCTTGTTTAATTCATAGCTGTATTCTTTGATTGAAAAGAGCCTGTCTCTGACCTTGGTCCAAATAAAGAATTTTTAGTTTTGTGGTACAAGAAAAATGCTTTGTATGTGACCTCTGGCCTCATGTTAGTAATAAAATGATACAATTCTGCATGAAGGCTAGGCAATTTGAACAGGAAGAACAGGTGGGTAGAAGAAGGTGGTGAATTATTTTCCTGTGGACTACACTAGTAAAAAGAGAAGTGTTTGTGGATTAAGGTGGGGTTATCCTACATTCAGACATGAAGAATGAAAATCTATGTGTTAAGATGAGAAAATTTTGTGCAAGGTGGTGGATTTTTAGAAGCTGCTTCTAATTATGTAATTTCTAAACACTGGTTCAAGAAGGAACAGTATCAGACAGAGACATCAGAAAACAACTGGAGATACATTATGGTGTGACATCTTACTGTACAAGCCAGTACAATGAGAAGACAGTGAACGCACCAAAGGCAGTTATTACTTCTCTGCTCAATGGCAGTGATTAACCTTTTGTGTTCTCACGTGTTCTCACATGCTGCTGCAGAGCTGAGGGACGTGGTTGGGGTCAGACACTGGGGGCTGAGCCACACGGCTCTGGATGTGTGGGTGGTCCATTTTATCTTGTGTAGAAGCGGGACAGAGCCACATGTAGCTCAAGCAGGAATGTCAAGGTCCTTATCTTGTTTGCTTTCTGACTGGCCACACCTGTGTTTGTAGAAGGCTTCCTGGTGAGGTGTGGTGCCTACAGAGTAGGTCTGCTTGGTTGGGTTTTTTAGAGATCTATGGTTGACTTTCTACAAAAGTTGTCATGACGTCCGGAAACTTTATAATCATAAAATCTGTTTATAGCCTTTAGTTACCAAGCAACAAAGGGCAAAGTACTGAACCTTTCTATTTGTTAATACTTTTAACGTGTTGGTGGGCTGGGGTTTTTTTTGGGGTAGAATAGAAAAAAGCCACCAATCAAACATTTCTAAAGCTTTATTTGTGCTTTCTTTAAGCCTAGATGGATTTTTAAATTGGGTGTTTCAGAAACTCACTTTCAGTACTGTGTGAGACAATGTCTGAGCTTCGACCCATCAAACTGTTTTGACCCAGTGTAAAAGAGTTGAAAATTTTCTTCAAAAACCTTTTCCCTGGTTGCAGAGCGGGGTCCTTCATCCTGTTGCTGTGGTAATTCACTTAAGCCTTAACACCATGCATGCACTGCTCTTTGCCTGGTGCTGCCCTGTCATCTGCATCTGCCCCTGCAGTTCTCATCATTCTTTTTCCCAGAGGGATTAAACCAGAAGTGTAACCCACCTGTTACACATAAGACAGGATGGATTTGGTTTTCCTTTCTGTAGGGGAGCATGGGCAGCATTACTTAGTATGAAACACTGATGATTCTCTCTGAATATCTCTTTAATTTTAGGGCAAGATGTCCATGGAGCCTTGGAGAATCCCATGGTGGATACAAGCCTGTTGGAAGAATTCATTAGTAGTGACATGGAATTTGGAACTTTGTAAGTATTACAGCAATATGTGCTTCCTTCCTTAGCCACATCTCTTGAATTGTTTTCATCAGTGCCATGATAAAATCTGAGTTTCAAGAGGATTGTGACTCCCTTGGTACTGTTTCTTGAAGCTGTGTAAGAAGACTTGGGAAAAATGAATTACAGACAATAATGGGAATACTGTTGTCTTGTTCAACAGAACAAATGATAGAAGTCTGACTTGGTTCAAAACTGTTAAGCTAATTGTGGTGTTAAATGCAAAACTGTAACTTTAACATTCCTGTAAGTGCCAGTTTACTGTTGATGTACAGAATAAGTGATAAAAGTGAGACTAATGTATAATAAACTGAGAGAATAATAGAAATCTCACAGTTTGAGGGAAGCAGAGCTATTGTTTTCATCTTAATACTTAATTCAGGACAGAAACTTTCCATTAATCTCTTGAGGCTAACTTTAAGATATCCAAAGAATGCATAGCACAAAGGTTTATGATCAAGAGTGGAAAAATTATGATCTATCAAAGATTTAAAACCCAAATCTTTAATCTAGACAATAGTCAGGTAATTGTATTATTCAATGCAAAATAGTATTAACACTTGTACTGACACTTGCACTTGCCAAGAAGCAGAGCAAGAGGGGTTGTTTTAAAAACAGTTAAACAGGATCTCTCATTCTAGACACTCAGCAGCACATGTTTACTTACAGTGGGCTAAATAGGCTTCTACCTGCTCTAAATCATGAATAATGAATTGATTCTCTTTGCCCACACTATAAAAGTAAATAATAATGAAGAGGAGGTTATATATAAATATCTATAACCTTAATTTTTAGAGTCACTAAACATGTTTAGGTTATTAAATTATTGATTATTGAGCTCCTGTATGATAACATTAAAATATTCCTATTTTGCATTTTCACACAAAATACAGCAGAAATATAAATGTGTGTATATATATTATAATTATATGCTACAAAGTATTGACATGCAAAAAAAAAATCTGTAAAGCTATTATGGTTTTGGGGGCTGAACAGAATTTTACACTAAGGGTACAGTCATACCTCATTATTTCTGGGATTAAGAATGTCTACTGAATCATTAAATCTCTACAAGTCAATTTATTAAGTATTTGTATTGCAGACTATGTGTGCATAGACAGAATAGAATTTCATAAAAGGATCTTGCCAAAACACATCTAAGGAGAACAATATTAAAAACCTCCATATATACAAATAAAATGCAGATCATCATGTTAGCATTCACCATACTAAATGGAGAGTGCAGTAAAAAGGGTGCTGTTACTACCAAGGTCTTGGGGACACCTGGAAATTTCCATTGAAGATCATTTTGCATCAGAGAGGCCATCAGCATTACATTTATTCTTTTCTTGCATCACAAGTGAAGTACCATGTGATGTCCTCGTCTTTTCCTACAGTAATAACTTCCTCTTCATTGTTGAAAGGAGAAAAAGGGTTGCCACGTTCTTTCCTAAGCAGCCATTTAATTGATATACTATGCCTGTAATACAGAATCATTTAAACTACAGATTTATTTTTTTCTCAAAAAACCACAATATCAGTTTCAGTAAGGTTCTAACTTGAAGACATTTCTCTACTACCTCTGGGCTTCATAAATACTTTATTTCTCCTAGAAGGTGTCTGTCTCTGTATTTTACTGAAACACTCTAAATTAAAGCAGAAATTGAGTACCCAAGGCAGCATTTGAAACCAGAATATGAACTGTGTGGAAGGGAAGTTTTAGACTTTTATTGGTGTATTTTTTTAAATTTTGCAAGGCACAATTGGAATTCAGTATCTTTGGTTTTGCTACATAGTGTGGGAACGTCTGCTTGTTGCTGTGACCTACAAGTGGTCTAGCTTAAACCATGGTGTAGTTCCAGGTCTCACTTGAAGAGAGAAACGCCTTACCAGTGTTTAATAGAAACACTGTAAAAGCAAAATAAAGTATCACAAGGAAATATGATACAGTATAATCAAACATATATACCAAAGAGTAAATAATCAACCTTTCAAATCTCAGACATGGGAGTGGACTGAGTTGTTGGAGACAAACTGAGTTCAAAGCTCTTAGTGTTAGCTGCATACTCACTTTCTGCCTGAAAATCAGGGGAAAGCCACACAGTAAAATGGCCAGCACATCCTGATACGGAGCGGTGTGCTTCAAGTTCTTCAGAAAGGAATCAGGAGAGGTCATCTACCTGTTTGCCTAAGAAAAAACAGATAACACGAAAAATCACAGATTATACTTCAGTTGTTTGGCTTTCCATGATGACCCATCTAAGCAGGGGTGCTACGACATAAATCTCTCCTCCTTGTCTATGGGATTTGGCAAGGAGGTCGCTGTGGATCACATGGGATTTCTTAGTTCCCAGCTGGGATTCCTCTGTCATGTTTCCAGACCACAGCTCTTGAAATGACTGTCAGACCATTACTGCCTTCCCATCCTATGCCTCTGCATCTGCTCCCAGTAATGTTCCTACCAAGGGTTTGCAGGTGCTGTGCCATGCAGGGACCTTGCCCTACACAAGGTGCCAAGGGTGTTTCTCCTGTGCAGTCCTGACTGCCAGTGACCCTGAGCTTCTGTGGAGGTGGCCCTGCTTTCCAATTCCAGTGAACTGGGAGATGAGCTTCCTGCTTCTGTTGCTGCACAGAAGACAGCAGCCCAGTTCTGCCTGAATGTGGCACAGCACACAGCTGTGTCAGCGGGTGTCTTCAGAGGAGCGTTGGGATGATGGTACTGTGTGGGGGGCTGTATGGGCCAGCATCCCAGGAGCACCCTTTGTCAAGGGCATGAGAGCCCAGGTGCAAGAAATTTTTACTTTGTTACCAGTTATCACAAAGTTTTGATCATTGATGTGTATTCAGATAAAATATATGCAATTAAAACACTTGGGAAACATCCTTCCTCCCTCATCCTTTTTGAGGCTCCATTTAAGCCGGGTGCTTCTCCCTCCTTCCTGATCTCCAAGTGCCTGTCACTCCTCATGGTCAGCCCCTCCTACTGCTCACTGATAAACTCAGCACTACAAATAATGGGTCAGCAATGGTGTTTGGGTTAAAACGTGAATGAACAGCTTCTCTTCTGTGAGGAATGAGGAGTGTCTTTTAGATTTTGTTTGGATTTTGAAGCTTTTTTGAGGAGGCTGTTGGGATGTACCTGTTAGTACTCCTTATTTTCAATGCTTTTATCATTTAGGGGTAGAAGCTATTAGTTTTTGGTTCCTATGTTCTTCCAAACAAAGAAAAACTGGAAGATTATGTAGAACTGATGAGAAGGAAGGCAGCTTGTTGCCCATGGAAAATCCATGATAAGCTTCTGGACTTCTCTGACGAGCTCATAAAAGCTTGTATTTCAAACTGGGCATGTGAGTTTCCCACCAGTGCGTCAGCCACCTCTTCCCTCCGTAATTGGGCTGCCCCTCATGTTGAGCGAGGTGCTAAAATGGAACCTGTTACCATCTGACAGAGAGGGACTGAGAGTACTTTGGCCAAACATCGGTCTTAAGAAATTGGCTCCTGATGAAGATGCTACAGATCTTTAACCTGTAGTCTAGGAAAAGGGGCCTTAAATCCCCTCCGAGCTCCATACATTCAGAGTTACTGGTGTGCCCAGAGGTAACTGCAGAACTGTTCATGGGAGAAAGTAGGGTTGAAGTCAGTGGGTTGTGAAGGCGGGGTTTGGGCAGGAACTGGTGTGGATGGGGCCTCCCTGCATGGCAGAGAGGCCGGAGGGCTGTAGGAGGTGGTCTGCTGAAATGCAAGTGATGTTGCTCCTATGAGAAGGGTCAGCAAACATGGTGAGCAATGCTTCCTGAAGACCCTTGTCAGAACCTGGTGGTCCCCCATTTGCTTTCATCATTGGCTGTTGTCATCTTCCAGTCTTGTTCCAGTAGAAATGAAAATCTCTTTTTCATCCGTAGGCAAAGCAAGTTGCCAGACTCCCCACCGGACTCTGGATCAGAACCATGTTCTCCACCACAGCTACAGAGTAGGTGACATGAATTCAGCTTCTCCCAAGTTCGTAAGGTCTCCAGCTCCTCTTCCTTGTTCTCATTTTCTTGTCCATTTATTTCCTGCAGCCCCATGGTGTGACACCACGTGGCCCAGTGGGCTGCAGCCTCCGGTCCCATGCCCATCTGCTGTGGCACCCAGCAAGCTTCCCTGCAGGTTCATGGAAGCTTACTCTGACCCCAGTGACATTGGGCATCCTTGCACCACCTCCCAAGGCTGCTGCCTGAAGACAGAAAATGCTGTGACTCATTGGAATCATTCAACATCCTCCAGCTGTTTGGGGTTTAATTATTCATACTTTCAGCCTAATGCATCTCAGATTTCTGGGTAAATGATAAAGCTTTTATGCAAAGGATGAGACAGATAAAAAAAGGTAGAGCTGGTAGAAGACATGGTTTAAGATTGATTGTAAATATCTCTGGGTGTAGGGTTTTCCACAGGATGGCAGTATTTAGACGTTGATGAGATGCTTATGGTTGAGGGTTCTTTACAATAACTTAATTGAAGTTCACATTGGAAGTAGGAATGGATTTCAATTTTTAAAACATTAGAAGGCTAAGGAGGGCTCAAGATGTGCTTCAGACTGGATGATAAAAATATTCATGTGTTTTGCATTACCTGTTGTAGGGATTTGTCCATAAGGGTCTTGTAAGTGTTCCAGCAAGTGACATAAGAGAAAACAATTGTCATATCTATGTAAGCAAGTGAAATGGTATTCATATAGCATCTGCCATATTAAGCCATCACTGCATTGTGGATGCTTAATTATTTAAAATACACCAGTATTCTAATATTAACTGGTAAAATACACTTACTAGTGCAAGCATGCAACCATAATACTCACTAAGAACGCACGAAGAAATGACATGGAGAAACCTTGGCTTGAGTTCCTACTGGCCCTGACTGAGACCTGGAGTTTGACTTTTTTCCCCCACTCAGAAGGAGTGAGCACATTAGGATATTCTAGTTTACACTCTGTAATATCAAAACTTCGGAATAAGTTTTTTTTCTTTTGCACAAAGGAGCATTTTTTGAAATTGCAGTCTCTGGCAAAGGGGAAAGCTGTTATCTGCTACTGGTGTTTTCTCTGCAAGAACAAAAGTGCATTCATGCTCAGTTCAGTATAGTTATTCAAGATAAAAGCTGTGATTTTAATGCAGATGTCAGGAAACAGTAAACCCCTGCCATTTATGTGCTGCGTAAATTTTTTAAAAGAGAACAACTTTTTTATTTATATGAAATTTTAAAAAAAAGGTTATGTTTTGGAAGGAAAAATTTGAATAATTCAGTTTTAAAAAGCCAGCAATAATCTCCTCCCCCTGACAAATCAGAATTTGCATGATAATGCAGTTAAAATCGGATCATAGATACCTAGGTATTCTCTTGTTATGATTCTGTAATGGCTGTATTTAAACTTGTAAATGAGTAATGCAATGTGTGTTTTTAAAAAAGTATTTCTGCAGCATCAGGCAAAAAAAGGAAGCTTTCCCAATTACTGGGAGATGTCACTGATTCTCCAGTGCAGTCTCAGGACTCCAGACAAGGTAAGAAACTCTATGAAGATAAAATTTAATGTTTTAAGCCATAGACAAGTGAATAGTTTAAGAGAACAGCTCCTGCTGGCTCTGAAAAGGTAGTGGTATTAATGATCTCCACTACCAGATTTAGAGGCATTTACCTTTTCAGTGTTTTGGAAAACAAGGACCTATTTATATTTGGTGAAGAGAGAGGAAACATTAGAGGTTCATGTTTCCTGAGGATTCTCTGGACAGAATATTCTGTCCTTTTCTATGCATGAGTGAGCCTCCAGTACACAGGTGATACCATACTCTGCTGACCTTGCTTGGCGCTGAATTGACTGGGCAGAGAAACCATCTTATGTCTGCGTAACAGGGAATTAACGTGGTGGATAACTAAAGAGATTTTGGCTTCCCTTTATTACCTCCACTCTGTATTTTTTCTACAAAGCGTGTCCATGCTCAAGCTTGGTGAAAGCTGTATGTTCTTTCCCACCTCTTCCCCAAATTAATTTTGTTCATTGTTTTATTAAGATAAGAATGCTAAGCTTTTACCAATTGATAAAAAAAAAAAGCTTATCAGGCATGTACAGAAAGGAATCAGCTTCTGTGAAGTGTGAGGCTCTCTACAGATGAAAAGTTTATCTGAGGCATTTTCACCCATGTCTGTTAGTGAAAAATCTGAGAGGTGTTTGTTATTTCTTCAGAGTATGTTGTTTTTCAGCATTAAATCTATCTTTTGGAACGCTTCTAATAAGTAGCAACTGGATTTAGTAGGTTACTTTTACCTTGGTGTCTATTATTTGATTAGTATTTCTTGATTGTGAGTAGTCCTCTAAGTCAACCACTGCTGGAAGGAGAAGACAAGCAAACACTTCTGTATGTAAAGTTTTTATTGCTGTTTTTAATACTTAAAGACATAGCTTTGAAATAGGCTTTCTTTGGGTGTCACTGTTAATAAAATTTCACTGACATGTGCATTGGAAAAAGAACACAGACATTGGTAAAAATGGCTTGGGGATCATTTAGAAATGAGGTGTGAATTTCTTTACTGTGGTGTTTTATATATATATGTATATCTTTACTCTGCTGTATGCCAGAAGTGGAGTCTTGTTAAAGAAGCTTGGGCCTGAAATGATTCAGTAGGTTCTGTCTTCCTGTGCTGTCACCGGCTGTGGGTGGATCTACTATAAACATTAGTTTATATGCTCAATGACATAATTTCTCCTATCCTTACTGCACTATTTATCGGTCTCTCTTATCACAGTCTTCTCTGTCTTCATAAACTGTATAATATCTCAGAGAATTGTGGTTGGCCCAGTCTGTTTCAGAAATCTATAATGTATACCATGAAGGGAGTAACCAGATCAAACAGCTGTAGTGGTGAATGTGCTTGCTATTGCAAAACTCTGCCTCCTGCTGTTTATTTTCCAGTTGAAATCTGTAGTAGAGAGAATGGGAAACAAATGTAATTATTTTGCTTAATTGCTTCTTGCACTGTTGCAGAGGTGCAGTAAAATGCTTTGTTTTCCTTTCCCCCACTCCCCAAAGGAAACTGTCCATCCTTTTGGAGAGCATGAAAATTAAGAAGTGCTACATGTGTAATATTTTGCAAATCAGGAGAGCTGAAAAGTTTATTTTCTAGAGCAAGGGAATATAACAGAATCTTTTGGAATGACTGCAAAGGGCAATCAGATTTAAATATATGTGCAATGCCTTTTTGATTTATATATATGTGTATATATGTAAATATATTTATAAAAATGTTTATGCAGGATTTTTGGCTAGTTCCAAAAGTAATAACTGAATTATCACTATCTCTCTACAGCAACTGTTAAGGACTGTGCTGCTGAAGTGCAAGAATATGACAGTGATGGACAGAATGCAGCTTTGGAAAAATGCTGTCAAGTTCTAACATGGCACCCATATCAAACTTCTCAGTGGAACAGCTTATGTAACTCTAATTATGAAAAACTGTAAGCATTGATATTTGCACTTGAAAAAGTGGTTTCTCATGGGGTTTTCTTCCTTGTTTCCCCCCCTCCCTCCCCGTTATTGTAGTTTTGTAGGAATAAACAATACATTTGGCATCCCTTGTTCTTACTGAAAGTAAAATCAAAGAAGGAAATATAACAGGCATGATGAAGTATGAACTTGGAGATGTATCAGATAAGTAGAACTTTAAACACTGGTTGAAATTCATGCCAGGTTTTCTGATTTCCCTTCAGGGATTTAGAGGCAAAAGAAAAGTGAGTTAAAATGCCTGTTAACTTTTTGTTTATTTTGTCAAGCACATTGGGGCAAGTAATCACTAAGTGTATGGCACCTTTCCTTCTAGTGGCCTAAAACATTAAATAAAATTGGAAGATAACTGTTTTACTTCTGGGCTCACATAACCCAAGTCTTTAAAACCTATAGACATCTTTGTATGGCATGCAACTGTTTAGTCAAAGACCTAGAGTTTTCCTGTGTATATTTTTTTTTTCCATATGATCTGGGGAAAAGTCATTCTGAGTTTACTTTACATCCTTGATTTTCTCCATTTTAATATTTAGTGAATGAACCCTTTTAACAAATTAACCCTTTTCTACAGCATCTGGTTAGTTCTTCATTGATTGGTACCCAAAATTTGTCACAGTCTCCACAGGAATTATATAGCATAGTAAATTTCAGTGTTCCTCTAGCCCAACTTGCCAGAAACTCTCACAGGAGTTGGGGGTGTATCAGTGTAATAGAGCATAACACATGTCAACGGAAGTGGCTTCCAGCTCTTGTTGCACTTTCAGTCAATGACTACATGAGAGCTGTGTGCTGATGGTGGGAGATTGCTCTCCTGCTGCTGCCCAATTGCTTGTTGGTTCCCTGTACGCTTCAAATTGAGGTTCCAGACTCGCGTTTCTTTGTGGCTTGGGTCAGCAAAGACAATGTGATGCTGAGCATTAGACTCTCCAAAAACACGCACTGTTGCCATTACTGTGGAAGGGTGTTGAGATGTTACTGGCAGAGGAAGTCAGTGTTACTTTTAAGTGAGATCAACAGCCGTGCCCTTGTTCCAAGATGCATGGTAAATACAACACATTGCACAGATTTGCTGAGCAGTGATCCTGCATTCTGTTAGCCTCAGAAGATTCACATGCTTATCATTGCTCAGTGTAGATGGCTTGATCCTGTGCCTTCAGATTACTGTGCCCAGTTTAGGGGCATTTCTCAGGTTAATCGTTATTTTCCATTTTATTCGTACAGTATTTTAACCTTTGGGTAATTTAATTTTCACAGTTGAAATGCTGTTAGCTGAGGTAGGTTCATTAGAAAAGGTTACTCTGCTATTAATTAAGCTCTACATTGTGTCTGATGGCACTGTCTTAGGCCCTTGCCCCATATTGGTGGGGCTCTGTTCCAAAGATGATGTCTGAAGATTTAAATTCTGGATAGGAAAAGGAATTTGAAGCATATTTCCAGCAGGGACACTTGCGTGACTGGAATATCCCTTGCCACCTAAAAAGCTGTTTACTGTAAGACTCACCATCCTTTTGTGTACTAAGAACAAAATATGTGTTTGCTCTTAATTACTGTAAATGACATACTCAGAAAATTATAACATGAAATTGCTCTTTGGGAGTAATTGTTCCAGACACTTCAACTTGGACACGTGGAAATTTGTCCTTTTGCTTCTCAAGCTGCTTGTCTGCATGCAAGCAAGTAGTCTGAAATTGCTTTAAGAAGATGGGTTAATGAACTTGCTGCACACCTAAATCTGAAAAATTACTTCTTTCCCTACTATGAAATACATACATTTCCTACATAAATTAAAAAATCACCCATTGTATGAAGAAACTGAAGAAGTTTTACTTCCTTAGTAATGATGGTTTGAGGAGGTGGTAGACAGTTCCATATAATTTTAAATATGAAGTAACACATGACTTAATATTCTTGAAATAATTACGAAATAGTTTTCTCTTTTTTCCCTGTCCCAGATAATCAGTGATTGTTTGAAAAGGGACTTATGCTCATAATTTATACAAAGATAATAAAGTCTGTGCATTTGTTATGAAGTCTGTACATTTTGATTTTTCCAACTAATAATTTGCAAATGAATGGAAGAAATGAAAAGCCATCCTCAGTAATTGTGTTAATGAGAGATTCTCAGTGGCGTCAGACAAGATCATCATTATCAAACTTTCATTAGCAAGAAAGGCCAATGCCTGTATAAGAGAACCTTGCCATGTAGTCCTGTTATTTCAGCATTAACCATCATTAAAGATCTTTTGATACCTTTCCTTGTTTACTGTGAATCGTAAGGACAGAATACTCTTGCTCCTTGGGTGACAAATTAATACTTTGAATAAATAAAATAGGGTTGCTTTAGTCAGAGTAGGAAGGACAACATATAAAGGAGAGTTGTTTAGTCATCTGGCCAGGGGGTCAGTATGGATAACCTTTTAGCCTGAGTAAAGCCTTATTTGAGCCCCAGTAGCTTCTGCAGAAGAACTTGGTGAGGGAATTTGTGACCAAAAGAGGGAGTCTTGCTGGCTCCTTAGCACATTGCTGCCTGCAGCACTGGCTGTTTATAGCAATGTTATAATGAATGATTGAATACACTAAAAAGTTTGGTTGTGATTTTAGGTGCACAGAGTTGCCTTAGATGAGATTTATAAGTGAGGATTATGTAAGCCTCTCCACCTGTGGTTTCCAAACATTTCATATGTCAGACTAGAATTAGAGGACACATATACATTTTCATTTTTACACCATGAGAGGCTATGAAGAAAATACTGGTGGAACTGCTAGTTGTAAGGATGTAGTTCAGCTCCCATTTTGCCACTAAAAATCAGGTGGATTTTCAGATCACATAAAAAAATGGAAACTCAAGATGTCACTCAAAAATGCCACTACTTAAAGTTGCTATTCTTTCTTCTTGTTTTTGTAGACCTGCTGTGGGATATCACATTGTCACAGATAAAGGATTTAATTTTTCAACAGCAGATGATGCCTTTGTGTGCCAGAAGAAGAATCATTTCCAAATCACAGTCCATATTAGAATCACTGGACATCCAAAATATGTCAAAACTCAGCTGGGGGGGGAACCAATAGAAAAGTTTTACTTGAAAGCTTATGGAATTAAGGCAAGTGTTTCTCCTGTCTAACAAAAGAGAACTCTTTCAAGCTACTAGTGACTTCTATGTGGAACTCTTTTGGAAAAAAAAAAAAAGAAAAAGTGATGTTTTATGGAAGAACCCAGTTTTTCCACTATGGGTCCAGAAATCTGCATATACAGAAGTAGTAAGAAATTTTAGCCTTTCTGAAAGATTTTACCAAGCTTTCTTTACTTGCTACAAACATTCTGTGATTTAAAAAAAAATCCATGTAGCTGTTTTACTCGCAGTTACTAACAGTTTTGCTTAATGCATTCTAATGCAGAGGAAATTAGTAAATATTGCTGTCATCTCTTTCCATCTAAAGCAAAGTGCTGCCTGGTGCCATTCCAGAAAGGTACAGAAATTGACATTAAAATAACTTATGGAACATGGAAGTACCTTACATAGGTTCAGTTGTCCCATGTCAATCCCATGTTGCGATTGTGCTTTGGCATAGTATGAGCCAATAACAGTCTGGATTCAGACGGAATTAATGCATGACTTACCTTCCTTTTTTTTTTTTTTTCCTTTTTCTTTCAAGTTACATCCACAGAAAGATTTGGATCTTCAGACAAGCTGTCAATTACCAATCAATCCTGAGTCAGTTCCTGTATGAATTCCTATGTAGTTCCATTAGAAATGAGGAAGATGTCACTCTTTCAGACAAAATTTGCCTATTAATTTCTATTTCAATTTTTATGTGTTTGAAAACTTAATAATTTTGTCATTTTTGAAAATTATTTTCCCTTTGTAGGTGGAAGCTCCAAATCAAACAATTACTATTGAACAGTCTCAGTCAGATCGAAGCAAAAAACTTTTCCATCCTGTTAAGTAAGAATCTTGAGAAAATTATTTCATTTTATTTCAGTATGTGGTTGGTTTGAAATGTGAAGTCGTTGTTTCTTGAAAACTTATAGTAGTTCTAAGCCAGTTTTTGGTTTTTTGTCTAAATTCCATTCTGAGTGCACACATAGAATCACAAAAATATATAATAATGAGGTAATATATATAATAATATATAAGGTAATGCATACCTGGTCGGCCTTCATTAAGGAAAATTTTCAGCAGCTTTACAAATGTGTTAAGTATGTCTATCCAAAATATTTATATTCAGCTAGCAACACTCTTGTATGCTGCTTAGAACTGTATGGCAGGTGCATTTCCAATCTTAAAAAATGCCAGTAATGTTTCTGTCCTATATGGGCTTGAGATATATTTGCAGTGTTTTTAAGGGGGAATGCCTCTGCTAGGAACATACATGCAGCATCTTCCTGGAACTCTGCCATTCTTCAGCATCTTAACTCACTGGCAGAATCAATGTTTATTCTTCTGGCATAAATGTCTTCTGTTGGAGCTGTTCTGTTCTTTGTAAATAATTAAATCAGCCTTACAACACAAAGAGATAAGACAGTGTCAAGTTAGACAGGACAGTGCTGGGATAAAGGCTGCACTGTAATATTAGCAAAACTGAACTGAGCTTGGGAGAATTAATTTTCACTGAATTATCTCTATTGTGACATTTTTCTTCCTTTTGCATACTGACAAATAGATTCTGTGTGTATGTGAATTGCTTCATACGTGACTGTTAGGTGAACTGTAATTTTATCCGTACCATCTCTTCATTTATCACTTACAGGAGCAGTACCACTATGTATTTGACACAGGGGTGTCCGTTTTGTACTGCCAGACACACAAATTAGATGCAGATGAGAAAAAGGGCAAGGAGTAAGATCAATTTATTTTAATGTGGAAATTCAGGTCCAATAATAAGCAAGTGGCTATTAACCTTGGCAAACAGCAAATAGCCATCATATGGATCACATGCAGTTTTATTGTGTTCAAGACTGTACAAACAAACCAAGAAACACAAAGCTCATTACTAAGAACAGTTTGCACTGCTGGTGCTTTATCTTGTTTATTTCCTTGATGTAGGCACTGTTTTTAATATGTTCGTAGAATCCACGGTCACCACGTTTTTACTGGGGGTCCTCTGGTTTTTTTCATTTGTCAGTTTTTCTTAGAACTGTTTTAATGGGTTTGAGGAAATCTGGCCTGAGCAGATACATCTCCAAATGCTTACTTCCCTGATCATCTTCCTTTTCTATTTTAGAGTTGATCTGCCAGGAGACCAGGTAACTAGAGTAACACTGGGAAGGCTGCATTTCAGTGAAACAACAGCAAATAATATGAGAAAAAGGGGAAAACCAAATCCTGATCAAAGGTATTGAGGTATTCCTCCAGCTGGTTGGCCTGTGTGTTGGAAGTGGAAAAGAGAAGGTCTGCTTTAGAATGAGGCTAATGTTTGTGGAAGATCTCAGTATTACCAAGTTTTATTTCAAATTCTGTGATACTTGGCATCTACTTAAGGGCCTCTTTCTCTAGAATTACAGAATTATATGAGAACAAAAAAACCCCAAACCTCACCCTTGTAGTTAGAGATAGTTTCAGGAAATCATAGGCAGAATAATGGCTGACAAAGTGAGGAAGGCAAAAAAAAACAAATAATGATAACTTTCTTCTGAGGAAGGAAAGGTTTTCATCTTTGAACCTTCATTACTTAAATTTTTCAAAATTACTGTAACTTTTTGTTAATTTTTATTAATTGTAAGAGCGTATTTCTTGAGAGTGAAAAACTCCCTTTTTATTTCCTATTATAACATTTATACTTCTAAAAAACATTCTGGCTCTCTTTTTGTGTAGCAATAGTAACAGCTGTATTTAAAACATTTTAATTTTTTCCATGAGAAGGCATTACTTCAATTATTGTCTTCAATAAATCAATTTCAAATCAGATACTTCATGCTGGTGGTTGGACTGTATGCTGTCTCCCAGGATCAACATTACCTACTATCTGCAAATGTCTCTGAAAAGATCATTGTGAGGGTAGGTATAAATTTATGTTGCTTTCATGTAAAAGTACTCCCTGTTTTGTTATTCACGTGAGATTTTGAAGGGGAATGATTCTTGGGCATAGAATTACCATCGATCCAAAAAGACTGAGGGAAAAAATTACAATAGTATGTTATCTTTTTAATGATCAGAATTTAAAAATATTAGAAGTAGAGATATGGAAGAATTTAAGAAGAAAGCTGTTGTGAATTTCAATACATAATATGTTGATTTTCCCAGATTTTTTTTGTTTGAGGTGAAACAACTTCCTGCACTTGCCAGGAATTTGGCAAGTGCTTTCGCTGGCTAGAGGCTTCATTTTCAAAGGAGGATAAGAAGGGAAAAAATATAAAGAAAGAAGACCAAGCAGCTCTGGGAAGATTAAGACCCATAGCTGTCCCTTTCCAGTGCGTTTCCAGAGAGTCCCACC
The DNA here is from genome assembly GCA_013396755.1 of Sclerurus mexicanus. Classification (NCBI taxonomy): domain Eukaryota; kingdom Metazoa; phylum Chordata; class Aves; order Passeriformes; family Furnariidae; genus Sclerurus; species Sclerurus mexicanus. The sequence continues at coordinate 511,177 of VWZF01006235.1, read as the reverse complement.
TCTTAATTTGGTCACAGTAATATGGATTTCAAACTAGAAATAGGAAGAATTAGTCTCTTTTCCTCATACCCATTACTTTTCAGTCCCCTGATCCACATAAAGTTTTTCTTTTAGTACTCAGCTTTAGCCTGTAGACTTGGAAAAGAGAAAAACTGCAGAGCTGTAGTGTAATGGGAGCTGTGGATGATTAGAGTTAGGAGAGAGAAAAAGCACAGAGCCCCAGCATGAGTGGGATTGCAAGGAGCCTGCCAAGGGAGGGTGGGGGCTGCCAAAAGCTTTCAGTCCCAGCCTCCTTTTTCATGTGATCCGTAGTCAGTGCTTAACGTTTGAGCTGGGCATAGTCTAGGGTTTTGGTTATTTCTGGGGTGAATATTATGGTTAGGGCTTGGAAAGGTGGGAAATATGTAGGTGCCATGTGGTGGGGCTGCAAAGGATGGAGAGGGCCTCTGGAAGATTGCAGTTCTGTGAACTTTTTCTTGTGGATCAGTTAAGAGCTGCTTCTTTTTGCATGGACTCCTTCTGGCCCTTGGATTATGGAGAAGAATAGGTTTAGCATTTTGTTTTAGAGTCAAATAAGACCAAGAGCTCTAGTGTATTAAGTGGGGCTGGGAAGAGGCTTCTGAAGTAAAGTGAGGGCTGTCAGAAGCTGTTAGTCTTTGCATCAGTTTTGCAGACCATTGCTTGGGCCCTTTTTGGCATCCCATCATCTCCCTAGGCTTACTACTAGGGCCTGGTTTAGCATTTGGGATTGGAGAGAGCAAAAGGAGCAAAAGGGCAAATCTCCAGCACATGGGGTGTTGCACAAGGATTTCCAAAGAAAGATGAAGCTTTCAGGTGGTTTCAGTCCTGGCTCCTTTTTTGTCTGGGCATTCTCTTGTGCCATAAATCCTCCTCCTGCAGTTATGGTTAGGTTTTTGGAGGGCAATATGGTTGAAAACTGCTTTCTGGGTAGAGCTGTGAAAGGGCTTTGGAAGCAATGTCTGGAATGCAGCAGTTTTCTGCCCCGTTGAGAAGTTTTATCATCCTGGCTGTTGCTATTGTTTCTTTTTATTTTGGGACACTGAAGCACTGTGTTTGCATCAGTCTTGCATATATTGTTCTTTAGCTTTTTTAGTCCATTAATTTCCACAATACTGCTGTCATCTGAGTTTCTCTTTCTGGATCTAAGTGTCACAGATAGCACCTCTCCACTAATTTGGGAAAACTCTTCCATTTTCACATTTGACTTGTTCTTTTTGCCTTACAAGATATATATATTTTATGTAGGATTTAGAAATTTGCATTTTTCTATTATTTTTAATATTAGGTTCTTCAAAAATTTCAAAGAAGAGGGCTCCCTCAGTGTCTGTGAGATAGTTTTTTAATAGGAATCCATGGAGTGAGATTTTGCAGACATGGCCAGTATTTCAGACGAAGGAAAAAAAGGCAGAAAAGCAGAAAGATCAAGTGGCTGTGGTCTGAAGTGGTGAAAATATCAACAGGAAAACTGGAAAGAAAAAAAAGTAATTTTCCAGATGTCTAACAGGGCTTCAGTGGCAGGGTAAAGTGAGTCAGCCACTGGCTACCCTGAAGTGGCAAAGCTGTACAAATGCACTGCGGGAGAAAGCAACTCACGTTCTGGCCCTTTCTACACTCTAGCACAACAAAACTACCATCTGAGAAGTGCTTGTCGGGCATATCAGATCATGCTCTAATTGTGACAAACAGTGGTGAGTTCACAGCACTAGGCCTTGGAGATGGCAAAGCCTGGCTTCTTTAAAGGACTGCAAACTTTTTATCATGATCATACTCTTGTTCGGACTCAAATTTTAAAGCCTGAATTCAAAGTGAAAAAAACAAAACAAAACTAACCCCAAATTAACTACTGTAATCAAATGCTGTTTCTAGTTATACACATTCTGCTGTTTTATTGGTGTTCTTTGAAAGACCCCATTTCCTTAACATTAAATTTTTAAAATGAGTTAATTTAGAATATTACAAGGGATTTTATGAACCTCATGTATTTAATATCTGCCTTGTTTACTCTTTTCTGATTTCCCGTCTCAGCTAAATTTACTGGAAAATAAAGAATGGTTATATGGCAAAGATAAAATTTGGAAAGCTTTGGACATTAACAATTTAGCTTACGGTAATAATAAAGTAGAACGCAAAGGAGAAAGCAATGTGGCCACCGCTGTGTAAGCAGGAACACTTAGAAGTGACTCCACTCTGTTTTTTTCTGTTGCTGTGTTAGAAAAGCTATTGAATACAATTTGAATATTAAAGAGCTGGCATTTCATTTTCCCTGAATTTCTAATGGAATAAGCAATAGGACATCCATGCTATACTATATCTATAAAGAAAAATTTGTCTTCCAGGCATCTAATCCAGGGCAGTTTGAGAATGACAGTGATGTACTGTGGCAGCGTGGACACGTTCCAGAGACGACAGTCTATCATGGTCGAGTAGGAATTAACACAGATGCACCAGACGAAGCACTGGTTGTCTGCGGAAATGCCAAAGTTATGGGCAGAGTCATGCATCCGTCTGACAGCCGAGCAAAACAGAATATCCGGGAGGTGAGGGCTGTGGAGTATTTAGGGCATTTCTGTTTGCACCACAGCACATGTGTGGATCATTGTTCTGACGCGTGAAGCAGATTCTTTATCCTGGGTGTGCTGAAATGCAGGCCTAAAGAAAGCAGATGGACCGCTGTGCTCTGTCGAATCGCTGCCTCTGGACTTGAGAGGAGGCTGTCTGTGGAAGCTCACAGTTGTCAGATTGAGGGGTAACTGGCAATACAAATACAAACAGTACTCTGATAATGGGGAATGGGAAGATTGTCCACCTTTTTCAATGTGAAGATCAGCCAGATGATTGTGTCAGGCTAGTTGCTGTCTCAGTGATGTCCTAGATGCCCTTCTTACTGTTTCAACACGTAAATCTTGGTATTTGTCCAACTAGGTCGATACGAATGAGCAGTTGAGAAGAATAACACAAATGAGGCTGGTGGAATATGACTACAAGCCTGAATTTGCATCTGTTATGGGAATAAAAGATACCCATGAAACAGGTATTCAGGCTGTTCTATTCCCATTTTTCATGAACATCCACTGTTATTCATTGTGCCATAATGCCTTTTAACACCCTGCTATTTCAGCCTCATTTCTTATGATACTACAATTGCACGTTCCGCTGTGTATCTCTTGTGATATAAAAATGCCAAACCCAAGTATTTCTAGTAATTCTACAACTTCTGTTTCAATTTTTAAAGATGGGAGGTTATTTTTCCAGAGGTTTAATGATAATGAAGTATGTGATTACAAACAATTTTGTTCCTATTGCAGAGAAATGAGAATTCTAAAGGTTTCTTTTTGGTTTTTGTGGAATGAAAAAAAAAAGGAGTGAAATCCTAGGGTTTCCTACCAGAGAGAAATTCTAGATTACCTTTGGCTCTGCCTGTAACTTTCAGGATGGTCAACAGAAAGCACATAATCATGGTCAATGGCACGCCACTGTACTTCCTGACATTATTTTTTGTTATCTCATGAACAGGAATAATAGCCCAGGAAGTGAAGGAGCTTTTACCTGAAGCTGTCAGAGAAGTTGGAGATGTTGCTTGTGATCATGGAGAAAAAATAGAAAACTTCCTCATGGTTGACAAGGTATGGTCTTGAATTAAAAAAACCTGATTACAATACTATATAAACATACAATAAAAGAGAAAAGGAAAAAGCCCTAAGTTTGCTGAACAAAAGTGGATAGTAATTTCATAGCATTGGTTCAACAAGTGGGACTCCAAAACATTCTTTTGTGTTGAAGTGTTTCAGTTAATAAAGTGTTCCAGAAGTGAATTAAGCAATGATAGCATTCTGTTTTTTATATAAAAACTTCCTTCTTCTAATCCTGGTAATAACCTCTACATACCAAATACTAATGCTAGCTCTGTGTGGTCTGTGTAGCTTCAAAATCATGTACTAGGAAATGTTGTGGCACATCAAGTAATTACCATGCTCATAGGTGGGAAATAATGCCTTAGTCTATTGTCTGTGCTCTCTTCCCCTCCTTTTCCTCAAGAAATAGGGCTGCAAGGGATTGTCAGTCACAGAGTCCAGTCACACAGGACTGCAGACAGTGCATGTCCAGAACAGAGCAGTCCCTCTGCTGAGCACTGGTTCACTGCAGTACTGTTGAAAAGGAGACTTCTGGAAAACTGCTGAATTTGGTCAGGGTTCCAACCAATTTGTAGATGCTCAGAGAAGAGCGGTGATGTTGGATGGTGACACTAGGTTAATTTTGCCCTGTAGCCCATCCTGTTACATTGTGTGACAGCTGCAGCATCATTTGCATGTTTAAGCCCCCACAAAATTGCTTTGGGGTAGTCAGTTTCTTGGGGGTTTTTTCCTGACAAAATTTTAGGCTGGACAATAGAGCTTTTGATTTACATCTCCTTTGGGCTGAAATATCACACAGAATACCCTCTCAAACAGTGCCTCACAGCACTGCTGTTTGGGCCCACCGTGTTCCCTTTCTTCTGTGTGCCTTGGGTCTGTAGACAATGTTTGCCAGGATGTCTTCCAGGGATGTGACCTAGCAAATGGAAATAGCCTCCTTTATACCTCACATCTGCAGGGCGTGATTCTGTTGTGTATGTGGCCCAAGCAGAATGGGTTGTTACAGCACTGGCTTATTTGCTGCTTAGCATTTTCTTACCTACTTGTCCAGTGCTGGGATTACTTCACAAACTCTTCGACATTTTCGTATGCTTAGGTAGACCTGTGCTTTCTCCTCTGTCTCCTAACAGCTGTGGCAGAGTATGTGAATGTCAGTTCTGTGACCTTTGGGGTGACAGGTTCAGGAGAGATCTGTGTCTAACACTTGAAGATGTGTATTGAATTTAGATATTTGGAACCTCTGTTGTCCAGGTTGAACATCTGATTTAAATTTCTGGAGCTCCCAACTCCACAATAGCTCAGCACTTCAAGTAGCAAATGGACAGTGCTCCATATTTTTGCTTTCAGTTTGGCAGGTGATGAAGCCTTCAACTTTATCTTGTATTCCACGTTCAGCTCCAGATAAGCAGGATATTGGCTATTGTTTTGTCTCTTTGTCAGTTACCTATTTGGAGATGTTGAACTCTGCAAAATTATTTGATTGCATTACACATTTAAAGTAGGCTCAGCTACTTTCTAGAGCAATGTCTCAACTGTGTGAAATTGGCTATTTTGAGACAAGAACCTTTTCAGTTGTACTATGCTCAGTACTTTGTCACCAGTGAGACAGTAAAACTCTAATCAGTCCTTTTTTTCCCAAAGAAAGTATTGCTTCATTTTACCATATGAGCCATTTTCTCAGCTAGTTGAGGCCACTTAGAAGTGATTCGTGCATGATTTGAAGAGAATGGAAAGGGCAGCTACTGCATATCATTGATACAAGGACAGGTGACCATATAAATGATTTCACAGTTCTAGGCTCAAGGGATTATTCTGAAGTCAATTTTTAGTTAAACAGCCTGTTAGTCTTCTGGCAACAGGGAAGTTTGCAACTTACCATTTATAACTGTTCTCTGATTCTGCTTATACGAAACACTGTCTGCTTTTGTGGAATGCAGTCACCTTTAAAACAAAGGTCTGCTTGGCATTTAAAATGTGAAAGGCGAAACTGCTTTTACCTTGACTGGACTGAAAGACTTAGTAATATTAACTGCAGTAATAGGTTCATCCAAGGTTTAATGGCATCGTCTGGTTTTACATTAGTATGAGAAAGCCATTCTTTCAAACACAGCGAAGAAAGTACATTCCTACCATTCTCCTGTAGTGGATCAGTAACCATTTTTGTCTCAGAAATGGGTAAAATACTTAGTACCTGGATGGTTGTACTGAGGGCTTCTCCAGCAGCAGATTGATACTCAGATGATAAGCAGGGGTAGGAGAATAGAAGACTTTTCCTGGGTTAAATATTCAGGAGTAAGTGGAGGGTGTTTAACTGTGTTAGTTGCAGAGGTAATTGCGGTAATAGAACTTACAAGACTCCTGTAAGAGACTGGAGAGGCTGAAGGGGAGAACAAAATATTATGCCATCACAACTTGAACCTCTGCTTTGTTTTTTCCCTTCTCACTGATCCCTGTGTGATTAACGTTATTTGTACAACATGGATAGAAACTCTGGCTTGTCTGATCCTACTTGATACCTGTGGGTAGATGGTTGGATGGTTCTGAAATCTATGTTCAGCTGCAGCACTGAAAATCAAATAGCAGATGCCTGTTGTGACAGTGTTAAGGTTTAAAATTGAACAAAGTACGAAGGCAAAATACTGTTTAAATTCTTGGTCTAAGAAGCCCTTTATCTTCTTCAAATTTTTCTGCAAGTCCTCATTTTCAATTTACTGCAAATTGAACATCTAGCAAAAGGTTTTATAGCCATATGTGCCTCCCGTTTACAGTGAGATAACTTGTGTTTGCATTTTAAATGTTCAATGTATCCTTACATAGGTGAATTCTGTGATCATTTCTGCTTGTTATATCTGATTGAAGAACACACTGTATCTACATTTGTCATTATTTTGTTTCTTAGGATCAGATCTTTATGGAGAATGTTGGTGCTGTAAAGCAGCTTTGTAAAGTAACGAACAACCTTGAAGTCAGAATAGAAGAACTGGAACAGTGGAACAGGAAACTGGCCAGGTTGAAACGGCTGAGTAGTTTAAAGTCAACAGTGAGTGAAGAGAGCAAAGTCAGGTACCTCTGTCTAGGATGTTTTCGGATGGTTGTCACACAAATTGGTAAACTGATCTCTGTGATAGAAGCGAAAACCAATTTTGCTTGACGGTCGAGTTTAGCTCATTTCCAACGTTTAAGTTGTGCAAAACCCCACAAATTTCTCATATTTTTTTAAGTCACTGACAAAATTAATATTTGAAATGGCTGTTAAATTGCAGTAATTTTTGTAATTACTGCAGTTGCATAAAGCAAGGGTAGATTATGTCCAGTTACAGCTCTGAATTTGGAAATTTTTTCTAAGACATACACGGGACTTCTGCTAGAAAAGGTCTTCATTAGTGCTTCAGTGGAAATGATGAGCATTTCCTGTTTCTAAGCCATTTCCCCAAGTTTTCTTTGAAATCAAATTTGGCATTTAATAGCATTCCTCTGAACGAAGTAACTGGAGACCTTTGTGCTTGAAAATGAATCTGATGACACTTCAGCCTTCCCCTTTGTAAATGTTAAAATTGGAAATGCAAGTGACATTAATACTTTATTGAAAATGTCTTCTCATTTATTAGTTGCTGAAGCATTTGAATGTTAAACAGATCTTGTCTCTTACAGCAGGTATAGTCGAGTTACTAGTTTTTTGCCATCAAAGAAATCAGTTCCTCTGAAATACAGCAAGGTGAGTGAAATTAAATATATGAAATGTGTTTATGAGAAAGTAAGTGCTGAAATATTGGTGAATGCTTTCACATTTGTAAATATATAATCAAACTTCTTATTCAGGATTATTTAGTATCATGCTTGAAGCTTAGAAATGAACTGCACTGAAGCAGAAATTATGTATGAGACACTTCTACTTCTTATCTATACATAGTCTGTGTGAGAGTAGATCCACGCTGCATAATGCTGTGAAGGAGGAAGGAGAGCAACAGGACAGGCATGTTCAGCCTGTGGTTGTGCTCCCATGGTATAGTGCAGCGTTACATAGAAATGCTCATTTTGATTTGGAATTCTACACAGTGATGCTGATTCTTCTTCAGCCTTCATCCTTGCATGAATCTTTCACTGTGTTTTGCAGCTATCGGCTCCTGTTTTGTACTGGATAATGATGTCTTTCAGGTGGTTAAGATCTAGCTAAGATGATGTTGCCATGGCTGAATGACTTCCTCTTGCCCATATCATGGTATAGAAAGCAGACACCCCTTTTCACAGGGATTGGATGATTTAGAAAATATATGTTGACCTTGTAAAAGACAGTCTTCCTAGTCTGCCAAATCCTATTTTTTAAGATGAGTTCATGCTCATTTGCTTACTTTGCTTTTGCCAGGGAGAAAGAGCAAGAGAAAATAATAGATGAAATAGTATTTATTTTATAATGACAAGTAAATGCTTCATCATCTAAGATCATCCTATTTGTTTGGAAAGTGCCTTTCTTCTCTATTTACACCAGCCCTGGTTTAACATGGTCTGAGCATACACTGAAAGCTGTGACCTTTCACTTCTGGCCACTGCTGGCCACTGCTTACTGACTTCTTCATTTGATTCTGAAATCCTTCAAGAGCATGAAAAATGGCAGGAAGAACGGACAAGGAACTGTTATTTTTACCTACCCTTTCTTCCTTTGTAATGTTTGTGCCCTCAGACTGTCAACAGTTCACAGTGCACTCACAGTCTTAGGGAGCCTTTCATTACTGAAGTTTCTCTCTTTAGACATGTACCACTATATAAGAATGACTTGTATGGTTCCCATGAAAGAAACAAGGGTGACTTAAAATCAGGCTACTGTAGTAATTTTTAATCTACTAGTAGTAGCTTAGTTATGTGCTGCTTAAATTAACCAAACCTTTTCTTTTCTAGGGTTGTTTGTCAAAGACCAAAGAATCTTGCTCCATGAAGATTTTCCGGGTGACTATAGTAGCTTTGATTGCCATTATGGCACTATGGTAACAATTAATTATCAACAAGTTGACTTGTTTCTCTCTTCCCCTTTCTACTTATCTCACCAGAAAGAAGATAGCACTGCTTTTCTTCTTTTCACCCTTCCTACTCGAAGAACACAATGTACTAAAATTAACAGTGAATATGCTTGGTGATATTGGAGAGTTGAAATAATTTTATAAAAGTGAGGTACTCATGTGATGGACACACAACTCATCTCTGTCCATGTCACATTGTATGGTGCACACTGAATGTACCTCAGTGGCTTGTACTACAGGTGCAAAGCTGGACTCTGCATGTTTTATGCAATCATCCTGTGCCAAAGAACAATTTCTCATGTACAGAGTGATTGCGTTGTGTAAAATGAAGCTGAACTCTTTACCAATGCGGTGTGCAAGTCTGGGACTTTCTGTTTGATCCAATGTCTTGTGGCATTGGATTTGTGGAAAGGAAGGTATGCTCTGGACTTGTGAAATTGCCATTTTCTATTTCCAGTCCAAGATCCTGTGGCTTACAATCCTTTTGTGAACTGACTACTTTGAACTGGTGGTCTGATTCTGTTTATGTTGGAAAGTGACCATATTTTGTGTTGAATACAAGTATATGAACACAATACTGAATACAAGTATCGATCTAAACAGTGTTAAATTAAGCTGGAATTTTTACCACTAAAGGGAAAATGATCAGATCAGTTAGCTTATGCATTACTACACTGGGACAAGGTGCTGCCAGTTATTCATATTGTATTACATAAGAGATGGATTTAAATCTACAGAATAATTCTCTTTCTACAGTGCTTTGACAATATGGAGCTTATATTTACTTAGCATTCATGACAGACGTTTTGAAAACCATCCAGTTTACAGGCAAGTAGTTGAATTTGCATTAGTGAATTTGAATTAGTAGACTTAGTCATAGATTGTGGACCAATCTGTTTTGGTCCTCAACTCTGACATCCATTTCTTAATGAATTATTTTTCTTCATCTGCAGTACCTCAAGTTCTGTTCTACTCTCCTCCACTGCTACAACAGGTACTGTGTCTCTGCTGGTCTACATACATGTAATGAACTTTCAATTTCTGTGCTGTTATAAAATGCCAATAGACACACAACATTTTTAAGAATCTTTTTTTTTCCTTTAGCATTTCATAGGGAAAGCACAATTTCTCAGAGCACACAGCCTGCCATCAGGATCCCTGAAGTGAATTTCTGTGAGATTTTGCCTTGTGACAAGGTCTATTGTTGTCCAATTCATCAACCAAAAGTCAAATCTCTAAGTTATGAAGAAAACAATGCAAAGCAGAAACGTAAGTCGAAAAATTAATTTCTGTTATTTACCATTTGAGTAGAGACTATATGCAGAGTGTGGGGGAAGGGGCAAGAATCTTTAAAGGTAGTTAGCTTCCTACAAAAGAGCCTAGTCCAGAGGATTAAAAAAAGCCTGATACAACTAATCATCACTGCAGTCAATATGTTTTTGAAAACCCTAACGTGGTTATCTTTAAGAATCTGGGGTCCTAAGATGTTTTGTCAAGTGTCACTGTTCTTCCTGACTGTTGATAGTAAATGATTTCATGTGAACTCAAAAGTCACTAATCCCCTTAATTAACCTTTGGCTACAGTTGAACAGGAGTTCATTGGGGGCAGTAGAGAGTGGATTAACAGATGTTAAAAAAGGGTAGAATACTTAATCATATTATAGTGTGGTGATACTACCTCTTTTCTGTGGGCACAGACAGAATTCCAACTGCCTGAAAACATAAAACTTAAAATTAAAATTCTGATTGTTCATGCAGGGTTTTTGGGTAGCATTATTTGAAGGCAGAGCTCTCTAAAATAAAATACTTTTTTGGAATGAATTCTCTTTCAAATATTGTCTGCCAGATGTTACATGTGTAATGTATGAGAAGGTGTGTTTTTTACAACTTCTGTAATATTTAAAAGAAAGGGTTAATACATAAAGGTATGCATAAGTTGTTGGAGTCTGCATTCCTGTTTGCCAGTCCTTAACATTGTCTATGTTTGGAAGCATGTGTTAATACTACTAGACCAGTGTTCATACTCTTACTTTCTTGGCCTTGGGAACAATTCTTGCACCACAGTTGACAAACTGAGGTGAAATTGGGGATGGATACAATTCAGCCTCTGAAGTACAAATGTCTGCCAGAGCAGGCATTACCAATTGCTATGACACTGTTAGCACAAACTGTTTCAGTGGGATTCACCCACTGGTCATTCTTTAGACTGCAGACAAGTTGCATGTAAGTAGTCCTTGTGATTCTTGTGATTAGTGCTGCAGTAAGCCCTGTGGCAGATACATCTCAATACTGTGCTTTCAAGAGGTCATACCTAAGTGATTTGTATTGCTCTGAAGCATCAGAGAGTGTTGATTAATTAAAAAGACATTTATCTCATTTATAAATGAGAGAATTGCAGATGGATGAAAATGAAATATGAAAACCTTCTGTCCCCAGCTGGCTGCTTTTGATATTAGGTGTAAAGATAAGAATAAACACAAAGCATTACCTTCTCAAGGTCTTATGCTCCAAATAGCATTAAGTGTGGATCCAAGAGTGAAAAATCAGCACAGTACACAAGCTACTGAAAGATTTCAGTTCTGCACAAGTTTAATGAAGCTGAATGTATCCCCAGATGGAAGGTAACAATGTCAATATAAAATCCAAACAGAAGGAAAACCAACAAGCTGTTTAATGTAACTGCAGCCAAGATAAATGAAAAGGAAAATGTTTTCAGAACAAAAAGCTAAGAGTTACTTATGGGGAATAACTAATGTAAACGGGATATTTTAGAGGCATCTGACAGTCTGACTCGTGGAAAGGTACAACTGTTTGAAATTACAGTTGAATTAAATACAAATTTAGGAGTTCACACTTAAGAGACCTTTTGCTGTTCCACAGTGCGATACCTGAATTCTGTGGATGCAGACTACTGCTGTGTTCATCCTTTGGAGCTCCTAATCCCTTGCATCTCAGATTTGCTGAGGAGAAGGCTGTTAGGAAAGTCCAAGCAGAAACAAAAGCATTCATAAGCAAGACAAAATTTATTAAACAAAAATTCAGCATATCTTTATGAAGTCTAGCTTAACGTGGCCTTTCCCCCCCACACGTTATTTGTTGTAATTGATATCTCTGAAGGATTTCGGCTTTTGAACTCCCATTGATTTCAGTGGAACCAAGGAGTGTGAATACCCTGCAGCATTTGGGCCTTTTCTGCTCTCTGCTTCCATGCCATTAGTGCTCACTGCTGTCCCCATAATGTTAAGTGTTACTGATAACCAGGGGCTGTCCTTCCTTTCTCTTACAGTGTTGTTTCTCCCTGATATCTTCCCCCTCACAATAAAAGGTTGGTGAGGGCTCCTGCTGGATTTTGGTCAACCTCATGCATTCACCTTTATTGCCTTCAGATGGTAGCTAATAGATTCATAGTAAGGTGATATCAGGGCAAGAAATCACCAGCAAATTTTTTCCGTACTGCTTATAGAATATTACAACTCACATGAATTAAAACCAGAAAGTGTTTAAGGGGAAAAGCAAATGGATACCACATTTATCGGATGAGTTTATCTTAAGCCTATCTGAAGATAGTAGCTGTCCTTATTACATTCTTGGCATGCTTGTACTTTTATATTTGTTATTGAATTGGATCTTCACACTCCACATGGGCCTTTGAGAAAGCCCTCAGAGTTACTATATGTGAAAGAGTGCAAGTTTACCACAATTTATTTAAGGCTGCTGCGGTGTTTTTTGTTACTTCTTGGTTTTCTCAATTGGCACCTTGCACTCCAAATTTAGACTGTGTCAGCTTAAAGGACAAGGAGATGGTAATTTTAGGATGAGTGAAAACCCAAGTGAAAATAAAGTTCCGTAGTGGTTACTGACTCAGTTTAAATAGTTGAAATCTTAGTGAAGTAAATCTGTCTTTTGTACAAAATTCTGATGCTTGCTTAATGCTTTCTTTCATCATCAGCAAAACAATCACAGTTTTAAGTGTTTAGGAATTCAGGGTATTTAATAAATATTCCCGCCAACACTTGCATGGCTGAAATATTTTATCTATCTTTTACCTTTACTGGGGGATTCAGGTTTTCCTCTGTTAATGAAAATGCAAAATGAGAGTGTTTAATGCCTTGCTAGCATTATGTATAGACTATTAAGGGAAATCAGAAGAAAGTGGAGGAGAAATGAGAGAATGGACAGGCTTTTTCTAGATCTGCCTCAAGACCAAGTGTACATGTATAAGTGATTGTTCAGTAGCCAGTTTTCTAGGTGTGTGGAACAGTATAATGAAAATGGGCAGCAGATGACTACTAAATGCAGCAGTTACTCCCAAAGCTGGCAGAACTGATAGATCTGTACGAAATGGATTCAAGGAATAACTGGCATCAGTACGACATATTCATAGCAAAACACAAAGCAGATTAAAATCCCCAGGTGATTTTGTATTACATTGTTTCTGGGCCCTTGGATTCCAGTTGTTGATGTTGTTCCATGCTCTTGGTCACCCACTAGCATGAGAAAAAAATCTGGATTTTCTTATTGCCCAATACTGAAATGAAAACCAAATCTGGCATGAATAAGAATACAGTAAAGTCAATACGGCTGTCTTGTTTCAATCTCATTAATAATGAATTTTGATCTTTTCTTCTGTAAAATAAATGTTTATATCATGAAACAGTAATTTCTGTTCTAAACAGCCATTCTAAAATCAGAATGTTTCCTTTGGAAAACATGAGAATGGAGTATTGTGGTATTTTAGAAATGGTATTTGATGAAACACATTAGTTGAGGGAAGATGAACATTGTCCAGTGCCATCTTCTTGGTTACATGTCTCTGAACAGATTCTTAGCTGGCAATTAGTGTAAAAGCACAGGAATAGCATTAAACCATTTCCCATGGGCTTGAAGGGCTTTTTGCCTTCCCCAGGTTTACTACATGATGATTATTCAAAGATCTTAAAAGTTCACTTTTCTAGAGAAATTTTGAGAACGTGAATAGAATAATTTAAAAAAATCATCAGCTTATATTACCCAGCCTAGTTCAGTGTTTGAAGTTACAGAGGTGACATCAGTGAACATGGTGATTGTGTTGTTAGACATGCTTATTAGTTTCTTTAGTTAGGTATCCTCTCTCTAAAGTACTGGGTCAATCCTCAGGATTTTAACATCTCATTCAAAACCTAAGCTGTTCCCCCAGCCTATGTTTTCATGCCAGATGCCTGTTACAACTAATGCCATTTTCTCACTAGTAAGAAAGATGTGGCTTTAGATTTGTGCTGAAGTGCCTGACTGCATATTGACTTTCCTGTTCGCTCTCTTGTTACAAAAATTGGTGATGTTCTTTGTGTGTGATAAAATCTTTTCTATTAGGCTATTTTTATGGAAATGTTTTAGATATCTTGTAGATTTCAAAAGCTTGTTTCTTGTTATCTGCAAACTTCTTTTGACTGTGTATGTCTTCTGAATAGAGGGCTTTGTATTTTAAAGATTTATCTTGTGATTATGCATGTCTTTACCCAAGAGATAATTAACAAAACATTTTCTGGTGTTGCATTCATACTTTGCTGTTACATCTGTGCAAGTCTAATTTGGGGGATGTTTGTACACACATCCTTTCACAGGAAACAAAGATGACATATTACCTGAACAAGATACAGTCAAAAAACCTAACGGAAGACCTGATCTTGGAAATGACTGTAAGTCCTGTATTTAAAGTAGATAAAGTAAAAATGCATACTTGTATAACTTTCAAGAGTTACTTTTAGGCTTGGAATTCTACTTCTGGAATTTAGAGAAGTTTCATTTATAGCTGATCATTATAGAGAATTAGCACCTGGGAATCTATTCCCTGTGAACCACAGGAAACCTGTGATTCGCTATAATTTTCAGGTTATTCTTACATCTTCATTTGGTTTTCATAGACCTTCTGACTGCCCTCTCTAGAGAGTTCTCTGGCTTGGCTTCAGATACAATAAAATGACAAGTGACATTTTCTTTGACAGGGGCTAAAATCTTACAAGGTGCCCAGCTGTGCTAACCCTTTTACAGCAAAATGCTTAAGGATATGAGTGTGACATTTGTCTGCATGAAATGCATGATACAGTGTAAAGGAAGTGTTTGGCGATTGGCTCATCTCACCTAAGGGATTAAAAGTGTCAGCTGCTGAAAGGGGCCATCTCTACCTTAGGATCCTGACACTGTCTTCTTTGGAGGAGATGAAATGAAGTTCCTAGACACAAGACTTTTGGTTTGATTTCAGGCTCCCCTTTTAGTGACTGTGCACTGCTGTCAGAGCCAGTCTGGGCTGAAAATATTGATTCTTTTATGTAAAGATGAGTATCTGCTGATTACATATGTTATAACAGCATGCTCTGGCATTCACTCAGTATAGGCAGGATTATGCCTTACGCCTTTTCTGTTTATGTGGATCCTCTGTTTTAAGGATTGGGTTTTTTTAGTAAATATTTGATTAAAGATTAGGCGATGTTTGGATGATAAAACATCTATACACTAGCATGCACTTAAAGCAGGTTGCTACCCAGGGCTGTATGAGGAATAGAATACAGGTTCTGCTTGTTGCCTTGGTGTGCCCCAGCGGGATGATCTGGTAAAAATCGTTCCCCTTCTGATTCTTTTTTACATGGGTACACACCTCAGAAAAGGTCCTCTGAGGCATCACTGTGATACGTGTTGTAATGAGATGATGTGTCATAGGAAAATGTTCTTCTGTGCTAGTTCTTTGAGATGAACATGCTCAATTTCCCTCTGTCACTTAAGCATATGTGTGGATATTTGGATTCTGGAATTTAAGTATATACTGCCACACAAATGTTTTATAATCAGAGAATATGTCATCCTATAATCAAATTTGTCTGCAAAAGAGGGAACAGTTGCTGTAGAACAGAGGAACAGAAACACAAAACCAGTGTGCACAGTGCAGTGTGAAGAGCAGGCTTGGCCCTGCTAAACCATGTCCTTGTGCTTTCTGCACCACGTTGCAAGACTTGGTGAAGGGTCTGGAGTGAAAGCCTTATGAGGAGCTGCTGAGGTCACTTTGTTCAGCCTGGAGAAGAGGTGACTGAGGGGAGACCTCCTAGTGGTCTACAGCTTCCTCATGATGGGAAATGGAGGGGCAGGCACTGATCTCTTTGCTCTGGTGACCAGTGATAGAATCGAAGGGAACAGCATGAAGCTGTGTCAGAGGAGGTTTAGGCCGTATATTAGGAGAAGGTTCTTCACCCAGAGGGTGGCTGGGCACTGGAACAGGCTCCCCAGAGAAGTGGTCACAGCACCAAGGGTGACAGAGTTCAAGAAGTGTTTGGACAGCACTCTTAGACACACGGTGTCCTGTGCAGGGCTAAGAGTTGGACTGTATGGTTTTTGTGGGTCCCTCCCACTCAGGATTTTCTATAATTCTGTGATTTAAAATATCAGCAGCTTGATGCTGTAGGCAACAGCTGGAGTGCAGCTGTCTGCTGATGGCTCACACACTCCCTGCACACCTGGGCCTTACCCAAACCATTGGCGTGTCAGCCTAATTGCACTAAAAGGGATTAAACCTCTTCAGCCCCTCTGTTTAAGAGCCCTCTGCAGTTCAGACTGAAATGGGCTGGCTTAGGGGTCTGAGGTGCTGAGAGTTCTAACTGTGGACCTGCACTGATTGAATGCTGTAGAAGTATCCAGAAGAAATAAGCCTTTCAGGATGCAGCACAGTGCAGTGATTCCTAGGCCAGGAGTGAAAGCAGAAGCTGGGCTGCAGTGTTAGCACATTGGTTCTTGCTGCCTAACCCTCTGAAGGGCCAATCTGCCTTGGGGAAAAGCAATGTCATTGTGGCTATACTCTTCATCTCTGTGTTATAAAATTCCTGCAAAAACAGAAGTTCTTACAAGTTCAAGGCAACGTTTTATGAAGAAACTATAATATTCCTTAAAATTGGGTAGTCTTGCACACAGGATTAGAAACAAGTTTTGTTGCATCCCTTATTATTTCTTTCAATAAAGGTGAAGTTTTTCAAATTAATGGTTACTCTCACGATCATGGCTTCTCCTACATTAAAATTAATAGTGACACATTTGTGTTCTACTTGGGCTGCCATAAAAATTACCTTCAGTGTTTGCCCAAATGAAAATGGTACAATCTTAGGTTCCCAGAATATTTGTCCTTGCAAATGGAACAAGGATCTTGTCTCTCCTTTGATGGCACAATGAAGGTAATCAATCAGAGGCTTTTAACGGGGTGCTAATTTAGACCTGCAGCAGTGGCAATTAGGGAGTAGATGCCACCATATTAACTGCAGTTTTATTATGCTCTTATCTAAGATTTTTGAAATAATCAAGAATAAACCATTATTGTTAATATTCTTAGGGATTGATACAACAATCAGTTCCATACAGATTTTGGAAACTCAGCAAAGTATTGACAATCGCTACTGTGGTAAAAATCTGCAGTGCAGGTAGGTAAATTAGTTTATTATGCTGTGGTGGAATGAAATACTGTTAATGTGGCATGGCTACTTGGCTGGCTCCTGCTTACAGTTTTTTCCTCTAGCATGCAGGAGTCTTTAGTATCTTTTTCTGTTTAAATTTAAATGCAAATCCTTCGTGTATTATTGCAACCTTTTTCAGCTCCGGTAATTACAGCTATGTTATTCCTGTTAACAAATACACACCCATGGATGTAGAAATCTCACTGGAAATAAAGTAAGTACAACTAAAAAGAACACATAGTAAAGAGAACAGTGGTTCATTATTTAATAGAAATTCCTGCCTGATGTCTGTGACACAAATTTGTCCTGTTCAGAGGAGCGAGATAATCTATGCACAAGTGAGTTCTTAATGTAGACCTTTGGGTAGATCCCTTGCTGTAAGCATAGGCCCAATACCATTCTCAGCCCAGCGACAATTTCTCCCATTGTTACAGATATTAAAATCCAGAAGTCTTAAGGTTTTATTCTAGTAATCATTTGAGCAGACATGTATGCATATATTGTCAAGATTGTGGCCTTTGGTGTAGGGATTTGGTTTTTTGGGTTTTTTTTCTGTTTTGGTTTTTTGTGTGTAGAGAAATACTATTAGGAACATACATAGGTAACTCCAGAGAGTACTGTTTGTGGACCTGTTGTGCCAAGCCCTGTAAAAGGGGATTGTTGTGCAGGATCTTGTGGTAATGCATAAAATTGTGACTTACAGCAGGAACAAGCAGCAGGCCTATTCCTCAGCAGCAGGTATTTTCTCCTCAAAAGCCTCCCTTCACAGGGTTCTCCCAGAAGTAACCAGCCCTTTCTTTTGGAATTCTTCTCTGAGAAAGGCCAGTGATAGCCAGAACAGCTGCCAGACAACCTACTTGATGACACTTCATGACTCCTGTCTCTCCAAGAAAGGGCTTGTGCAGTCTTTTGATTTTAAATGTTATCCTTGTAAACATCTCCCTTTTTCAGATAAGAGGAAATATAATAGTACTCCTTAAGTGTCTACTTGTTTTCTACAGGTTCTGAAAATTTGTCTTTTAAATGTATGCCAGTATAAACTAGTAGTAGAGCCGTCCCATGTAGAGATTAATGCGTCATACTCAGAGCTTCACTGAGTATGAACTTATTTTGAATATCGGTTTGTGGTTTGGGGGGAACTGATTTTATTTTTAATAAAATAATTTTATCCTTATTTTTCTCTTTCTTGAAGCACCACAGAGCCGTTAATTGTATTTCTCTGCAAAGTCACATTTGGAAATTATTGCTCTCGTTATTCTTCAAGCCAGAACAGTAGGAAGGATTTCCTAGAAACCACACAGGTAAGATTTTTGGAGCAATACTCTGATTTCTGGGGATAATTTTTATAAAATTGATGGCTGCCAAATTCTGGTCTTGGTTAAGGTAGTAGAAACCCAGTGATACTTTGAGTCTGCCAGTCATAGCTGGTTTTGGCATGACCCTAATGAGATGAAATTTTTTTGTTGGAGTCAATTTTCTGCTGACTTTCATAAAAATCTATCCAGTGTTTCTCTGGAAGGACATCTTTGGGTCTGCTTCAGCCTAAGTCACCACTAGAACTTATTATAACTCCAGAGATCACTCAGGGCTTTAGGAGACAGATTCCTCCAAACTCTCATCTAATATAGTGTCTCCATTTATTATCTTATGGGTAATGAATTCCAGTTTTAAAGTCTCGAATTTACTGGAAACATTAGTAGTATTCCCCTTTATGTCTGTGTGAACAAGAGTTTGCCAATAAATCCCTCTAGGGAAAACTCTTCATTTTAAAAGCAAGAGTTGTTTACATGCCATTCTCTAGATTGCCTCAATGGGAAAAAAAAGCTGTTAAAACATGTTAGCTTTTCCCAGTTAAAAAAAAAAATAAATAAAATATTTAACAACTGGATCTTGCAAACCTTTGAGCATCTCCAGTAAACTGATGAAGGCTTTAAACTCTCTTCAAATTTTCTGGAAACATAAGACTCTTTCAATGCCCCCATTTGTCAGTGTTTGCTTGGAAATGTTTATTTTGGCTAAAACAGTAGGAAAGGCATAAACAAGAAAAATAGCATTTCTGAACACATTGTAGGAGAAACAACTCTGAATTGGGCAGTAATTTCAGCATCTTCTTTAGATTTCTGATTTATGGTGCCATACATAATATATTCTTAATTGATTTTAAATTATTTTTTGGTGCTTTGTCAAATCAGAGCAGTTGAGGTACCTCTAATCTTAAGATGACTTTCTGATCAACCTTTCAAATGTCTGTGCAAAAAGTTAGTCTTCTCTGCAACTGCGGCAAAGCCAACAGAAAGCTAAGATTTTCCAAATTTTGACCTGTTTGCTGTAATTCCAGCAGAAATGAAATTAAGTCAGACACAGAGAGTTTCGCAATGCATAAATGTCCTTGAAGCTTAGTGACAAAACTGGTCAAAGAGATTTCCTGTGTCAAGCTGAAATCCACATCAAAAGACTAAAGCTAACAAGCCTCCAGCAGCAGTGAGCATTCAGATTTGATGTGACTCAGAATAGAAATGCTGCCGAGTTGAAGAGGTTTCTTTCAAGAGGATTTTCCTAGGGATTGGAGGGCTTATTCCCTACCAAAAGGCAGGACAGCAATCATTTGGACTCAGCAGTCTCCTGTAAGTTTTATCATGTGAACATATCATCTCCAGCAGAGGGGATGTGTCAGAAGGTGCAGGGGGGAGAGAAAGGTGGAGTTGGGACACTAGAAACTGATGAAATAAAAGTTACCATGAATCATTAGGTTAAAGAGAGCTGAGGATTGAATTTTGTTTTATTCAGTGTAACATTTCAGATAAAAAATAAATAGTTTCGTTTGTACATGGCAGAACCCTGTAATGAAAAATAGCATGAAACCTGGCCCATATATGTTTTTGAAATATGAAGTGAAGACATTACCCATATCTTTAGAATGTATGGAGGAACTTTCCTGTTTCTGGGGACTGCTAAAGTTGCTATTCCAAAATGAACAGAACTGCCATTTGCTACTGTTATAACTTAAAGCTCTCAGACCACCCGGCACATCAGGAATAATCCCTTTTTATTTGGGGATTTGCTTAGGAAACGACTCAGGGAGTTCAGTTATTCAGAGCCAGCTGAGTGTCACTGCGAGTCAGATGCCTTTGAGTTCCCATGCAGGGCTGGTCAGAGCAAACCCACGTTTGCAGGGTTTGAAGTCAGCACTTGCTCTTTAAATGCTTCGACTGTAGCTATCAAGGCTTGTTAGTGTAATTACTTTGCACTGCATTTGTCAATGAAATGTGTCCAGAGCCTAACCTTCTTTCCAGTTCCATGGGAAGTAAGGTTATCTAATTTCTCTCTCATTTATCATCTAGGGACGTCAGCATATTTGGACTCTCCCTGTAGCTAAGCTGTATGACAGTGCATACTATTTCCGTGTAGCTGTACCGGTAAGCCTTCTCAAATGGAAACGCAGCAAACAACAAATAGCCTTCGAACTGGAGGACTGTCATATATGAATCTCCTTTATTTTTCTTCTGCAGGGTTTTGCTGGCTGCTCAACAGACCCTTATTTTGCTGGAATGTTTTTTACTGATTACTACTTCTACTTTTATCGGCAGTGTAACTAAAATGTTGCCAAACGTTCTGTACTTTGGGGAAAGGATGAGGAAACTCTTAAAAAAAAGAGACTTGTGAATGACCCTGGATATTTTTTTAAACCTCTTGCTGAGTTACATAGCATTTTCTTGTTTGTTTCACTTTTAAATAAAAAAGAAAAAAAAAGAAAAATAAAGTGTTTGACAACAACCATAGCTCTGCATTTCCTGAAACAGTGTCTAAACGGACATGAGGCAATGAAGTATATGATGTGTAAATAAAATTATCCTATTGATCATAGTGAAGTTTTATGATATTGTACCTATAGCAGACAAGAACAATGGGTAGGAGCTCTGCTCAGCTGAGATGCACTCCAGTTGTCAGAAGATGGGAAGATGATAAAATGTTAGTTGCAGTCAGGAGACCTGCTTCTGTCCTATAGACATACACCTTCTTTTAGCATGTGCTGCCCTTTTCTTATATATAAAATCTATTTTTTTTAACAAACAAAACCAAACCCAAACAAAACTCTAGAAGATAAACATAGCACTGTGCAAATGCCCTCTAAAATAAGTGTTGTGACTTAGGGAACAACAGGTCAATTCAGCAGTCTGTGTGTTTCCATTTCAGCAAGCAGTCCCATCATTATTGTCACAGTTGTGTGATTTAATGATGCTACTGCTGTTTGAATGAGGTGTGTTTCAGCTGTTTCAGCTACCTTGGTGTTTTTTTGTTGTTTGTTTTCTGAAACTGTACAGCTGGAATGAACTATTTATTCTTAAATTCAGGTTATTTTTTTCTTGGTGTTTGTGATTTGAGTTAGTGTGATCAAAGAATAGAAATTTTGAGAAGAATAAAGTCTTGTCTGCACGGTTTTCTAAGTAGCATATGGACACATGTTTGCATGGGAAAGACTTTTCTGCTTATATTTAGGAAATACATTTGTAAAGAAAAGCTATTTGAATGAAATATCACATTAGTTGCTCAGAAAGAAATCAAAGGTAATAGTCAAGTACAGCATAAACAGTGTCGTGGGGTATGTTCAGGTCAATCCTTCATTTAGCGTAGATGAGAGAAAATAAATATAATGGGGAGACTGTAGGCTTTTAAAGATTTATAATGTAAAAGTTACATTTGAACAACTGTTCTCTGAATGAAATTCTTTATTTAGCAGTGAAAGGGAAACATTAGGAAGAAAAATTAATGTCTAAAAAAGACCTGACTACAGTCTTTGTAAACACCAATGTGTCTTAATTGTATATTTATTGCCTGACAGTGTGATGGGAGTGTTTCATTTGTTCCTGTGCCTTCATTCAGCATTTCTTTTGTCACTATTTTGGGATTTCCTTTAAGGATGTCTTTCTTACTGATTCTTTTTTAGATGTATGTGCTTCAGTTGGGGTTAATTGCAATGTCTGGCTTTTTTTTTCCTTAAATGACTCACTAGTTTGACCTTAAACACATAAGGGTTTTTTGTGTGTGTGGTGGTTTGTTTTTTTTGTCTGTGGGGGGTTTTTTTTGGTTTGTTTTTTTTTTTTTATCCTAGGAAGTATTTATGGTGTAAAGCACATGTTCTCTAATATCCCAGAGACCAGCTAGACTTGGAAATCTGGATCTAAAATCATCAGAAGTTTGTGCCTTTAGTTTTTTGTGATCCATACTTGGGGTAAGAGTCAACTGGTTGCAGATGATAATGCATGTGCATTTTGAACAAAAATGGTGCCTTTTTAGATCCACCTGGTTTTCATCACACTGTTCTAGATTGTAGCGCTCTTCCCAGTGGCACAGAGCACTGCAGCAGGAGAATATAAGCTCCAAGTGTTTCCTGTCATCAAAGAGGTTTCTGTGATTAGAGTTTAGAGTGAGATGCATGTGGGATAGCAATTATTTTCTTTGTTTAAAAGTTTGTGGTGAATTTATTACACATTATTTTGCCCATTGAAGAGTTTTCAGCTAGTTCTTTACTCCTGTTGCATGTTTGTAATAAGATACTGTTGAACATTTCATTCAGATTTAAGATGACATGTTGCTCTATGAAGGCTGTGTTCTAATATATTTGAGGTAACAAATATCCACCTTGGCAAAAGCTAGGGAGAAACTGTCAGGAATTAAATGTTTGGCATTAAAAACACAGTGGCTGGGTGCTGTTTAGCTGCTTACTGGGGTTAAACTGTAACACAGCCCACCAGATGCACAATCAGTGACTGACATACATGCCCAGGTTTTGGTCCATTTTGAAGTGGAAATACAGAAACTTTAGGAATGATTCTTTCCCACGTATCTGCTGAGACTTCACTTTACTGTGTTTGGGGAAGTGGAACTCATCTTGAAAACACTGGACTGGTGACATTCTTGCCCTTGTTCAGTCCTTCTCCCTTGCGTACTAGGACTACTGTAGAAGAATACCATAGGGAAAACATGGCCAGCAGCATTTTCCATCCTGTACAACCAAAAGAAGTATGGATTGACTTTTCCAAATGACAATGTTCTAAAAAGTTCAAGCATGTCAGTTAGTTTTGGTTTGTTTTGGGTTTTTTTTTTCCATTTCTGTGTCCTCAGTGATAAATTTACAACTTTTTTCTAATAGTGGTCATTATAATTTGAAACAATGTTTGTGATACTGAATAATGAATTATTGATGGTTTATGTACATTCTATTTAGAACAGGAAATTCCCTTTCCCTTATCTGTTTTTACCACAGTGTGGATGAATTGCATGAGACCTTCAGACATCCATCGCTGGAATATTTCCATCTAACTTGAGAGGGAGCTGAGGCCAAGTAAACTTCGAGTCTGTGTGATAGACACAGCTGTAAATTGCAGCAGGCAAAGGTAGGGCTGGAATGGGGTCATCTAGCACCTTGTGATCTGCTTTTCAAACTGTGCTGCACATACCAAGAACACGATGTGGCAATTAACATTTTACTTGACTGTAACACAAATTGACTGTAACACACTTGACTGTAACACCTCGCCTTGCTTTCACTAAGTTTGAGATAGTGGTGGCAGCGGCATTTTAAGAAAGAGCCTGAGATCACTTCAAAGCTCAGCACAATAAGGGAAGAGGCTGTAAAGGCTGAAAATCTTGCATGGTCACCCCATGGAAACCAAGGACAAGGCAGAAGAGCAGAATGAGTGGCTCTGAGGTGTGAGTCTGCAGCTGGAATTGCCATTAGCCTTCGGGCACAGCCCCAGCTGAAGCTGTAGACAGCTGTGAGCAAACAGGCACTTTGGTTTCTGACTGCAGGTTGGTTCAGGTGACTCTAGTTCAGAAGAAGCCTGGGGGGTAGTGAGGAGGCTGTCTAGTGAGATGATGTGAGCCCACCCTGAGAAGTTAGCAAAGCTGAATTTGGAGCCCTGCACAACACAGGTCTGAAGCGAGACCCGGAGGTAAGCCTTTGATTAAGTCCTGCTTATCTACATTTTCCTAGGATTTTAGTTTGCTTTATAGAATTAGAAAAATACTTTCATTAAGATTTGCTATTCTGCTCACAGTGCAAGAAGTTGCTCACTTGAGTGTCACTGACTACTTACGTTACAAATCTGTTGCATAGAACCTGAGTCAATCCAGCTGCAAAATGAAAACCTGATTTATGTCAGGTTTACTCTTTCTGTTGATCTGAGTGCCACAGTGTGTTTAGAATAAGCCAGCTCATTGTAGGTATAGAAACCAATTTCAAGATACACAGAAAATTAATCATAATTTATAAATTTCAGTGCTGTAAGACTTATATGATACGCGGCTTTAATGAAGATAGGACTTTTATATGTGACCTTATAGTATACTTGGAAGCATTGAACACAACTGATGGAAACTCATAGGAATCATTTACTGACCTTACCTTTTTCCTGGAATAATTCTATTAATGTCCCAGCTAAACTGTGCTACAGAGAAACAACTTCTTCAGATTTGTGTCCTGGCAGTCTGCCATTGCAAAAATCCTGGCTGCTCTGCTGGCTTTTGTGAATTGCTCCTCCACAAGACATTTGCTTCCTCCCATGTTCCCTATGTGTTGGACAAGGCAAAAGGCAGCACTGGTTCTACTTTGAGCTGTTCTCATACTGGTGGGGAATAGCTGGCTGCTCCCTCACACAGTGATTTCCCACCTGTGTTTGGAAATATTAGATTGCTCCTGTCTCTGTGGGCACCAGTTTTGGACTTTTTCACTTCTTGGCTACAGATTTTCTTCAATCTTGTAGAAACATAATAAGGCTAGGCCTCTATCAAATTTGATTGTAATTGGTTAACACCTTAAAAACTATTACTAAGCAGAAGAGGGAGGCTGATCGTATCACCTTGTGAATTTTATTTTCTGTTTAAAGCCAGGATTTAGTTCATTCTAGACAAAAGAATCTCGAGTGATGTCTCTCCAGTTCCTTAGAGGAGATGGTCCTTTTTGAAACAGGATGTCTAAAAAGTTTTAATTTGTAGATCCAGAGCTTCTGACAACATCTGTGACACAAGGAGGCTGGGACGTAGCCTCGCTCCTCTGTAGACCTGGGGCCACTGATGAAGCCTTAATGCCTCCACTGCTTACTAATAAAACTTTGCTAACTGTGTTTTTCTTCATGAAGGGAAAGAGGATCTGGAAATGGGTCAGTGTTGTACAGGTAAATGTATTAGATACACTGAGATACTCAGATGTTTCAGGTTTATGTGTTTGGGACTAATCAAACAGGTCCTGTTTTAGTAAAACAATGTGCTCAGAACTTTTGAAAAATCAGAATCACATCATTTAGGTTGGAAAAGACCTCAGATCATTGAGCCCAACCTGTGACCAAACACTACCTTGTCAGCTAGACCATGGCACTAAGTGCCATGTCCAGTTGTTTCTTGAACATTTACAGGGTTGGTGACTCCACCACCTCCCTGGGAAGCCCGTTCCAATGCTTACCCATCTTTTTCATGAAGAAATTCTTCCTGATGTCCAACCTGAACCTTCCCTGGTGCACCTTGAGGCCATTTCCTCGTCCTCTTGCTGGCTGCCTGGGAAAAGAGCCCAGTCTCCACCTGGCTACACCCTCCTTTCACGTAGTTGTAGAGAGTGATGTCTCCCCTGAGCCTCCTTTCTCCAGACTAAACACCACCAGATCCCTCAGCCCCTCCTCACAGGACTTGTGCTCCAGATCCTTTCCCAGCTCTGTTGCCCTTCACCAGACAGGCTCCAGCACCTCAATGTCTTTCTTGCAGTAAGGGGCCCAGAACTGGACACAGGGCTTGAGGTGCAGCCTCACCAGTGCTGAGTCCAGAGGGACAATCACTTCCCTCGTTGTGCTGGCCACACTATTCCTGATACAATGGCCAGGATACCATTTGCCTTCTTGGCCACCTGGGCACACTGCTGCTCACAGGGACCTCACAGAGAAGTTGAGATGAGCAGCTTTGAAAAGGCACAGGCGATGCTGCTGGGTCCCAGTGAGCAGGGCTGCCAGCCCAGTGAGTAGGGTATAAGTCTAGATTTAGCTTTTCAGTTTGAATGCTTTGATCTTGGCATGTTAACTCAAAATCCTTGTTAGGCTACAGAAATATTTCTCCAGAAAAAGTATGAATTATTTTTTTTCTGCACGGTGGCGATAATTAGAAGAAATGGCTTTTGCTATTACATTTCCACACCCCCTCCCCTGCTCTTATGCATGCATAACATTTGTTAAATTCTTCTGATATGGACTGAGTAATTTTAATTAACATCTACAAACCATCTCATAATACCTGGAGTGGCAGTTGCTGACTGTGACCCATGCTCTTAACATTGTTTAGCTGAAAGAACAATGCTTTCTAAGGAAAGACCAGGGCATAAGCATGTCCCAGTCCTAGACTACATATATTTGGCCACTGACTTGCTTCCCCTTCTGCTAAGCCTTGGGGAGCCAGGAGCAGGTATCAGCAGCCTGGGTGATGCACCCAGGGCACCATGGGTGCTGCCTGGAACCTCAGTAAGGTTCGAGACATGTTTTGGCACTTTAGTTACTCCTAGTGCATCTTGTCCAGGTGCAGTGTAGGTTAAAAAAAGAAAAATTCATGCACTCACAGTACTTTGCTCAGTGATTCCTACATAAATGCAGTCTCCTCTGCCCTCTCCAGCTTCACCAAATAGCACGTCTTCTGTCAAAACAGCCCACGGACGAACATTTTCAGTGCAAACCCCAACAGGTTTTGCACTGGCAATCCTGACCCAATTTTAACCCTGGTTGCTATGGCACTCTGCAGGCTGGGCGGCCGGCTGGGCAGGCGATGTGGCGATGGCACACAAGCCTTTTGTTGCTCCTTGGCCTGGGTCCAGCCGGCTTGTTTCCCCCCTTCTCCCTCCACCTCGCAGCAGCTGGCGGCAGCCTACATCTGCTGACCAGGAGCAGCAGCCGGGCTGCAGCCTCCGATGCCTCTCCGGGCCAGTGGCCTGGAGGAGACACCTCCTCTAGTTTCTGGTTGGTGTTAAATATATCACAGTTGCCTGCACACAATGATACAAGCACAGGATTTTCAAATTTGAGTTTAATGTTAATTTAGCTGGTAGATAGTCTGCGGGGTAATCAGCGCTTTGCATTTTTCATTCAATCTTGATGTTACGCTTTGCCTTCCACAATATAATCCAAACCACAGACCAGCTGGCTGCGTTGATTAAAATCCTTTTTCTGCTTTTTATTAATCTTCGTGGGTTTGCCCCAGAATTATGAAGTGGTCATGGTCTATCAGGAAGGAAATCTGCTGGGCCAGAATGCAGTATTTACAAGTTGCAATTTCTGCTTAGAGCATATTGCCGATTCCTAAAACAAGCTGTGTTCTGAACGCTTTGTTAGATCTGCAGAACTTTACGTGAGTTTGCAACAAAGCTCTTTGGGTTAAATTACTTATAAATAATTCATTATGTATTTGGCTGACACATTTCCTCACTGAAAACCTAGATTAATAGAATGTCATTAGGGGGTGGGAGTGACAGAGGACTTTTGTTGTCAGTCCTACATTTTGGAGGCATAGTGTCATGCAAGCTCTTCGTGTGGACCCTTATGGCCTTTACCTTAATGGTAGAGGGAGAATGGAGAGGGTCAGGGTATTGCTGCAAGGCAAGGGGAAGCACTGACTCAGGCACTATTTGATCACAGTGAATGTTTTTTTTAATTGATTTGATGTGATGATTAGGCAATCACTTTAGCATGTATTTTTTCAATTATCTCTTGTTAACAAAATGAGGCAGTAACTAAGCATAATCTATCTTTTCTGATTTCCCACAATGTTAATTAGAGACTGTGAATATTCTTGCTGAGGTGTTTGGATATCTTTGCATCTAGTGGTGGTTAAAATGGCTATATCCAGGAGTTATGCCACCTATACTTTGGACAAAATCATACACTCAGGCATGGTACTCAGTGAAACTGTTACACAGACAGATCTGCCTACAGGTCTTTGCTGCAGTCCTCCCTTCCCTGCTCTGTGTTGCTCTTGGGGACTATGTCAGTGCATACATGCAGAACACAAAATGATGATGGATGCTTATAAATAATGCCTACTAATATATCAGAATTTTGCTACGGGGAGTCCAGTTTGGTCTTAGGCTTTAGACTTTTATTTCCATAGTTGCACTTAAGTGCAAACACCCATTTTTACTATTTAAAGTAGATTGCCTTTCAAATTTCATGCCGTTGCCGTCTGCTTTGAGCTTTAACAAGGGGCTGTGGGATTTGCAGGTTAGAGTCAGGGTCCCAAAGTTTTCTGGAAGCTTTTTTCTCTGAGGAATGATATGCCTCAGCTCAGCATGTCTCTCACTGTTGCATGGGCATCAGTCCTACAGCAGAATGGGACAGAGATGAGCCATGAAGATGTGAAATACCTGTAGCATTAAACCCACAGCCTTGTATGACATCAAGAAGAAGGAAGTTGCCTATGAGCCAGATCTGCTGTGACTTGAACTGTTGAGCACAAGTTCTGACTATCCGTGAATGGAGTTGTTCTCTATCTTATTGTGGATGTTGTAAGCCTTTACAGGGGACCCCTTGTGAGACACTGGAGTATTATATTAACTATTGGCTTGGACCAGCTCAAGTGTGTGTGTGTGTGTGTGTGTGTGTGTGTGGACAAATCAAATTTCATGAAGGTGAGGTAATGCCCAATCCCACACCCCAGCCCCCTGGAGTCTCCTTGGGCAACCCCAGTCAAAAGCAACCTGGGGAGCACTCCCCCTACCACACCGCCTTACCTCCCCAACCCAGCCTCTGAAGGGCTGGCACTCCGGGATCACAGCTCCTGACCCTGCCCTGAAGCCCTAGAATGGCCAGGGGGCCACAAGTCCTACCTGGGGACGGAGGGGCAGGTGGCCACAGTGTGACTAAGGAAAAGCAGCAAGATGTTCTCCATGGTGTTCAAACCCTGCCATATCCTGGACTCTGGTTGTTGGATCTAAGGGCGTTAGCTATCATTCTCTCTTTTTCTCTCTCCTTCTTTACTTCCTCTTCTCCTAATCTCCTTTCTTAATATTTTGGGTAGCTTGGGACTGGATTGGTCAGATTATGCTAAATTGCATGGGTTAGCATGTGCTAAGTCAATGCTTGGTGGAATGCTTTATTTTGTTTGAGTGTTCCCCTTTAAACTTTTGCCAAGTTCCCTTATTTTCTAAAATTTGCCAGTAAAAGTACCTCCTGAGAAAATGCATGCAGCGTCTTCTCTGCATTTTCTCTTCGGATTTTAAGAGAACTGAAAGCTCATCTAATAAATTTGGCAGGTGAGTTTATGGAGCCTTGTATATTTTTAAAGCAAAATCCCTTTAGTGAGTTCGTAGCTCAGCTGCTGGGGTCTTACACCCTTTCCTCAAAGTCATGATTCTCAGTTTCTAGACTGGTTTGGAGTCTCCTGCAACCTTATGATTTTGCAATTTCAATCCCTAAAAAGCAATTTCTTTTTCTTACTTTGAAGGGTCTTGGCTGCAAAAAAAGTTCTGCCTTCCCCTCTTCCCAATTTACTTTTGTCAGCTTGTTAGGCATTGATAATAGTTTTTTAAGCTCTTCTTTTTTTCAGGCAAAGAAACTTGTACTTGCAGCTTGCTGTGGTAACCTCATTGCTGGTAGGGTGCTGGTGGCTGGCTGCTGAAGTCTCATAGGCACTACTTAAAAAACAAACCTCAAAAGGCTGCGGCAGGTTGATTGCCTGTTTTCCCTCATGACTGCACAGCTCTTGCTTCCATTGGACCCTTGCCATCTCAGGTATGTTCTTTAATATAGTGCACATAGCAGCAGGGCTCTGGCTGCTGAGGTGACCAGAAGCAGCACCCTGTTGATGCTCTCCCCCTGTAGCCTCCTGCATTCCCATCTAGCTTCTCCCTACAGCATCATGGCTGAAGCAGCACAAGTTATCTTCTTGCCAGTTGTCTTATCACTTTACTTTGTGACTTATTTGCTCTAAGGATCAGACTACTGCCTCGTCTCTTGGTAAATATCATCCCAAAATTAAAGTTCTTATCTTCCAGAAATGTTCAACAGCTTGGGATCTCTCTGATGGCTTTTGTGTTTCTCCCTCCTTCTGGGCCATCACATTTGTCCCTTTACTTTCCCATGTAACAGTGACCTGTCTTCCAGGTCACTATTTTCTGCAAATACTAATCTAAATCATCAGAGGCTCGGCCATGACACCATATATATATATTTCATGAGCTTTCATACCACCGTGTTGCTTCTTCAACGTCTTCTGTGCTTGTGGATAATCTTACTGATGTCAGCTGGTGCTCCAGCTAGCAAGGTAGCACTGATGTTCCTCTGGGAACATACAGCAGACCTTCAAGTGCTTTGTCCACATGTGCTCCTTGGCACAGAGCACAAGCTGAATGCTTCACAAGCAGAAAGTACAAAAAAAAATGGATAGAAATACTTAACAAAAAGAATGGAAACTCTGTGTTTCTGATTCACTTTACTGTCCCTTAAGGATTTATTTTTGCATTAAGTTATGTGGCTAGATGTGTTTTTCAAGACAACAAAGAGTGACATGAAGGACCTTGCTTAATCCATCTGTCTTGGCAATGTTTAATCTTGCTTCTGTTCAGACAGCTACCAAAAAACACATCCCCTGTGTTTATTTATTTAAACTGAATTAGGTATGATGATTACACAAATCAAACCAAAAATGGCCTGTGTATACAAGAGGCAACTGGTGTTCTGCTTCTGGAGTAAAATATGTGTAGAAATATTTTTTTCAATGCAGAAAGAATTAAATCTGAATCTGTCAAAGCCAAGCATACTAAAGGAGACGGTTGCAAGAAGACCCATATCCTGTACATAATACATGATTTCTTTCTCTTCCATGTCTGCCCTTTGAGAGATGAAAAACTACAAGGGCTGAAACTGAAAGCATCATTAAATGTTAATCTACTGGGGCTTCCTTAGTGCTAGTGAGGTCAAGTTCTGCTGCAGAACACAGTGACAGATGGAGCGTCCTCTGTGAAATCACGCCGTGCTGCCAAACGCCGCCGGTAGACGCGCGGTCTGTCACCGCACACGTGCCCGTGAGCTCCCAGGGGTGGGAGTGCTCCCAGGGACCCAGCCCCCCAAGTGGGAAAACGGTGGCGTGGGCATGTGGAGCCAACACCAAGTCAGGGAGGACAGCCTTTAGATTACGGCCAGTAATGAGCTTTCTGCCTCTGTGAGCATATTGTGACCTGCAGGCAGGAAAATGCGGGTTTTGAAAATGGTTTGCCCTGGCATAGCGCTGAGCTGAGGATCTCTAAATCACTCTGAAGGGCACTGTCCCTGCTGAGCCTGGCTCCTGTGTTTTTCATCACCTTGTGTGAAAAAGGCTCAAATCATGGAGACTTACTGCGTTTGTAGTATTAAGTTGAAAGCTCCTGGCTGACAGCCTTAAGGGCTTTTCAGATAAATATGTAAAGCTATACTGCAGCTTAGGCAGAAGGATAGCTTTGCTTGGTGTCTAGATACACCTGCTTGTGACCAGGCTCCCGGCATTACTGTGCTTTTGGCATCACCACTTTATAACTCACCAGCTAATTTAGTCATGAAGCTGGTGTCAGGACAACAAATCAGTCGAGTTCCTCACTAGAGCTTCAGCTCAGCAAAAATGGCAACAATCCCCAAATCAGTGCCTGCCCCAGCTTCTTTTCTCCAGAGTCCTTTGCAGTGGGGGAGCTGAGGCTGTTCCCCAGGGCTGCCGGAGCCAGCACTGCAGTCACCATGTCTGCTCTCTTTCAGCAGGGAGATAGCAGGCTAAGTACCAGTTCAGTGTGACCTCCCCCAGTGGCACTGCACACAGTTGGTTTGCAAGCCTCATCCTCTATTACACTCTGCTGCAGTGTAAACCCGTGCCATATGGGTGAGTGTTCAGCTACATGGCGCTTTTCAGAGAGAAGTGAGCAAGCTGCTTGGAAGCGCACCCCAAAAATGTAGGTGAGGTCTGTTCAAGTATTGTCCTGCGGTGGCATAACTATAGAAAGCTCTCACAACTTGTAAAAGCTCTTCTGGCATTTCTGTCAAGGATTAGGGAAGAGGGAACAGCCCTCTTGACTTTTCAGGAGGGGTCTTCTGACATCTGCCTCAGGGTAATTGTGGTTCTTAATCACAGTTTCCATAATCATGAATTTCACTTTAGGGAATATGGGCAGGAGGGTTTATGCCAGGTCAGGTATTGAATGGACTCATGTTGTATAATCTGCTGGATGATCCAGGTTAAACATCAGTTTCCACACTGCTGAGTGGTTCGCTGAAGATTTTTTTTCTCACTTGTCTTACCTGCATCTGAGATCTGAGCCAGTGGGTGCATCAAGGTGGCTTCTGTGGGGCATGAGGGACACCAGGAGCCACCTCAAACCCCCCTGAGAAAAGTCATTCCCAATACTGACCGTTAGCCTTGACTGCGATGCGACTCTTCTCTGTTTTCTGTATTGTTTGGTGATTTTTCCTTTGTAATAAGAATTGGTGGTGTGCTATTTTGACCCATTCTCTGTTGTTTTTCTTAATGAGTTCCTCTGACGTACCTTATTTGAACTAACAAAATTTGAAATGTAAACCTTGTAAATATTTAACACACATACATGTCTTTGGTATGATTCAAACACAGAAAAGAGGGAACAGAGAAACCAACTGATGGAAAAGGATACAGCTGAAGGAATTACTCCATGAAGAGGCCTCTTTAACAAGTGAGGCTGCTTTGTACTCGCTATTTTTGATTGTATTTGTGTTATAATGTCAAAGTAACTAAAATAACTGAAATACAGACAGTCATAGTTGGAGGAAATGACACAATTAAGGATTTCCCTACTTCAGGAGAAAGTAATAGACCATAGTTAGTTACCTTAGGCACAAGCTAGATGGTGCTAGAGCATACGAGTAAGATGATATTCACCTAACAGCTGTGTGAAATTAAAATAAGACGATCAGAACAAACTACTGAGGGAAACTCCAGGGTGTTAGAGGCTTTTTGACACCCGGCTTTGCCTGCTGCTTTTGTTTCAACTATGTAAAAGTAGTTGCTACGTCCCTGAGCCTCTCAAAATGTCCTGTCAAATATTTTAACTTATGGAAACCTCTCTTTGATATTCTTATTTTGAACTGATTAATATAGACAACCCTGCTCTGTGACTTGAAGTAAGGTCATTTTTGTCTCTTTCTTTCAGTTCTCTATTTGCTTTGCATCAGGAGAGCAGTTAAATATTCCCCATTGCCAAAGGGCAGTGCTGCTCGGCATTGGAGCTTGCAAAGAAAGATGTGCATTGTGGAGTAAGTGTTCAAAAGCATCTGTGGTACTGAAGGGCATAATTCCAACTGAAAACCAGTGGGAGCCATACTTAGGAGTTTCCTATGCTGCAGAGTTTCCCCCAGCATGCTTATGTCAGTACTTCCCCTGTTCAGACTCAGGAAAAAGCACCCATGACTGATTTAAATGATTCAGTGATTTTTAAAAGTATTGACTTAAAAAAATTAATTAGTTGGACCCAAGGAATGAAAGAATGTCACTCTTTCAGTTTTAACTCATTAAAACTTTGTGACCATCAAGGTAGTCAGAGGATCCAGTGCCTCTGGGGGCCTGGCCAGCTGCAGATCCCGTGCTGCTGCTGTACATTTTGATAGGACTTCAGGGCAAGGTACATGTAACAGAGCTTAGAGTGCCATTGATTGGAAGTGTGTATTTGGTTCAGAGCAGAGAGGAAAGGGAAATAGTGCATGCAAGTTGAACAATTCTTTTTTTTATTTTTATATTTACAGATTTTGAAATGCAGGATCTTTGCACATTTTGAAGCATGGCCTACAAAGACTTTTATGGTGCATAAAACTTCATCCATGTAAGAAGTTGCACTGAAAAGAAAAAGACTGTTCACTTGGGTAAAAATCCCACATGCTTTAAGCTTGCATACTTAGCCCCTTTGTTTGTACTTGTACAACTTAATCAGCATGTGGCAGACACAGCAGTGTCCCTGCACTGAAAGTGATGTGATGGAGCACATCATGGAGTGTGTGTATGGTGAGTCAGGAGATGTATCTTCTGGCTCTTTCCTTGTCTTGCTGTATGATCTTCTGCAGGACTTAGTGTCTGCTATTCTGCCCTTACAAAATGATATAAAGATGTTTTTCTAGCCACATACAGTGCTGTGACATGTATGGGTCACTGAGCGTAGCAAAAGAAGTAAAACTGGAAAAGCTGAATATGTCCGATGTGTGTAAATGTGCCTGGAGGTTAATAATTTAATTGACAGAGTGCCCTATTTTTCTGGCTAATAGGCCTGTTTAGTGAGTTCCTGCCATGCCTGACATGTTGGCCCCACTGCTGTTCAGACACAGTTGTACATCTGGTGATCCAAGCTGTGCTCCTCCATCTCTTGCACTCCTTTGGTGGGTGTGTCAGAGCCGTGGTGACACCGAAATACTCAACCAAAGGTGTGTGTTTTTGTCTGAGGCTTGAGGATGTCCTGGAAGTGGTCCTTTCTGCAGTGCACGTGTTGAGTGGCGGGCTCACTGGAAAACTGCTGCGATGTGCAGAAGAAACGGCACTCGCAGCAAACTGGTGCTGCTCTGTGAGGTGTACACATGGGAATATAGGTCAGGGAAACATCCAGAGGGGTTGCACGGCTGCAAAGGGCATATTTGCATGCACGGGGTGCAGATGGCAGGCTTGAGCTAGACAAGCTGCTGCTGAGCAGCCTGGTGTGCGCCTGGGGAGTGATGTGCCAACACACGTCATTTGAGCCTGGTCCTCAGAAATAGCTACAATGCTTCGGTCCAGAGCTGCCCTCAGGCTGGCGTGGCTATTTTGTCTCTGGAGTGAGGTGTCTGTCACACAGGACTGTAGGCCATGAGGATTGCTCAGGTCCCGTGGCTCCTCTGCGAGTCCCAGCAGGACCACATGCCTGGTTCTTGGAGCTGCGTTAGGCTTGGTCATGGTGAATGTGAGCAAGGTGAGGCTTGGAGCCTGGAGCAGGTATTGTCTGTGTTTTCCAGCTGTATCAACTGATCTAACAGACATGGGTTTGGATTCACAAGACTTTTTTCAGGCTTGAAGCAGTGGCAGCCAGTTTTGCTCTTAAGTAAGCCAGAATTGTGCAGCCTCACTTGCATCAGCTGGTGAAATATTTATAGGTTTGTACTGTGAGCTGTCCCAAGTTTCTTGGTCGCTTCCTGTTTACATCTGTGTGCAGTATGTTGTAAAACTTTTCCAGTCTTTGGTGCTTCCATTTATTTGACTGCCATGATTACCCTGGTACCAATATAGACTGAGGAATGAAGGGATTAAGAGCAGCCCTGTGGAGAAGGACTTGTGGATGCTGGTGGATGAGAGGCTGGACATGAGCTGGCAATGTGGACTTGCAGCCCAGAAAGCCATTTGTACCCTGGGCTGCATCAAAACCAGCGTGGTCAGCAGGGCAAGGGAGAGGATTCTGTCCCTCTGCTCTGTTCTTGTGAGACCCCACCTGGAGTGCTGCATCCAGCTTTGGAGTCCCCAGCACAGGAAAGATATAGACCTGTTAGAGGAGGTCCAGAGCAGCGCCATGAAAATGATTAGAGGAATAGAATACCTCTCCTATGAGGAAAGGCTGAGACAGTTGATGTTGTTCAGCTGGGACTAAAGAAGGCTCTGGGGATGCCTTACTATGGCTCTTCAATACTTAAAGGGACCTTATAAGGAAGATGGGGAAAAACTAGTAGGGCCTGTAGTGATAGGACAAGGGTAATGGTTTTACACTAAAAGAGGGGAGCTTTAGTTTGGATATAAGGAAGAGGTGGGGTTTTTTTGATGGGAGTGGTGAAACACTGGAACAGTGTTCCTGTTGCCTGAGTTTGGAAGGCACACGCCCCTTAGCTGGGAGTTTGTCCGTCTTTTAAGAGTGTTGGAAGTTTTTGGTTTGAACCAGCTGCCATTTCAATCAGCTGAGGACAGCAGCTTGGTGGAGGACGCTTTCATATCTTCTTTCTTATTATTATCTTATTTGTTACTCCATCACGGACATGCTGTGAGGTCCTGACTGGGAGTTCCCATTAATGAAAGTCTGGGATCTTTGAACACTTCGTGCTCCTGCCTACAGCTTTTTTCGTGATCCTCTCCTGGGACCAGCAAGAAACACCCTATTCCCAAACTTCCAGTGAATACTTCATTTCCCTTTTTTCTCTCTACCAGCTGGTTTGCCCTAAAAACTTGCATGCAGGGAAGGACTAGAGGCTTGCTTGTGAATAAAGAAAAGTAAATAAAGGTGTAAGACTTCATGAGACATTTGCTGCAACATGAAGATCACCAAAACTTACTGTGCTGTTACTGAAGAAATAATTTTTCAGAGGAGTTATTTTGACTATCTCTAATTTCCTAGGCTTCCAGAGTTCCCAAATACCCTCTTGTCTAAGTGAGTAATGGAAATTTGCCGCAATCAGTTTCCAAACCCATAACCAGAAATTAATTTCTTTGCATCCTACACACACTGGTTTTCACCAAAGTGATGAGCTTGCTACTCTTAACATCGACTTCAGTTTCTCTTGCTAAGGGAAAGAAAGGCATTAAAAACCAGCCCTCCACCACATATGTTGAGAAAGTTTACTGGCATTGACAACAGGCTGGCTGATATTCATAATAATATTTTAACTGGACTCACTAGTTGTGAGTATTGTATGAAAGCCTCCGTATTTCTCAAAGTCAGTTTGTAAGCTGGCAGTAATTTCTGGTTTTGTAGTGGAAGAGTGGAGGTTGAGAAAAATGCTGTGGATTTAACGAAAGATGGGATTGTTTTCCTGACACTTAGTCTACTGTGTTCGATATGCTCAGCTATCTGCTTCTTGGAAACCAACCAAGCATATTATAACAGATGTCTGACTAGCCATTCAGCTCGATATGGAAGATACAAGCAGTGGGACCACTTCACCCAAGTCCAGTGATTGCACCCCAGAGTTTACGGAGCATGAAGTGATTGTTGGGTGATGTTATCCAAGCAGTTGTTCAGCTGGCAAACTTGCCTTGCTCCATTTATCTGTCCTCTGCGAAAACATGGAAAACATACTACTGTGGGTCTTTCTGGAGGAGAAATTGAGGCTGTGAGGAGAAGAATTTGCTGATCATGGCAGGCAGATATTCCCAGCTGGAATTCAATGTGTCTCCCTCTCCATTGTACGGTGAAGCTGCAAAGTTGGGTATAGGACAAGGGTAATTGAGTTTGCCACCTGGTCTGGTTTATGAAATAAGCTCAGTAAAGCCTATTCTATATGTTTATTTTACCAGAAAAGCTATTGGTTCGTGATACCACAACTGAGCATGTTCATGGATATTTAATCCCTGCCAGGACAAGGCAAAGATTTGCTCTACAAGGAATTTTAAGTCAAATGTTTTTTCTGCCTTAGCCCAGATTATGCATGCACTGACAAAAATTAATTTGGTGGTTTGTTCCTGCTGTGAGCCTTTGGGGATTCTAAGATTGTTCTTACCTAGTAATTAAATCTTAATCATGTTTTTGCCAAAAGCTGCATGTTTGGCTCAAAGGGAGGTGATCTCTGTGTGTCTGTCTGTCACTCCTCCTCCTCCCAGCTGTGTTTGCCGTGTCAGTTTTTCAGTCTCTGACTCTGCAAACCGATACCTAGATCTGCCGTGCATGAAAAATCCCTGTTTCACAACCTGCCAGGAGTCATTTCGTTTTGTTCCCCTGGCATCCAGAGGAGGTTTTCCTTCCCAGGTATTACACACTTTCTCTGCCAGGAGCCATGGATGCACAGCGTGGCTGGCATGGGGCCATCATGTGCCGTACCTACCTGCTGCCAAGCAGGGACATGTGGCCGAGATCAAAGGGCTCCAGGCAGGAGGCCTCGTAGAGCTCCTGCTTTTCATCCATCCTGAGGGGTTTGCTGGCAGAGTTACCTTGGGTAAATGACTTCTGTCTTTGTAATAGCCAGCCTGGAAAAGTGTGTGTGTCTGATGGAGCAGGGAAGCTTGCTAGATGTAGAAGAAGATAGTATGTAGCACAGTGTACAGATGTCCTATGTGTATTTGTATATGCAGGATTTCATTGACATCAATGATTGTAGATGTTTGTCGTGTTGTATAATCAATCCCATATATATCCTGCCCTGGATTCTGATACCATGTTTATCTTGCCAGGAGTTGAGTCCTTTCTTTGTACTCTCAAAATCCAAATCCTTTAGTGTTTTTTCCGAAGAAGATGCATTGTCCTCATATACACACCTTTTTAGTGCTGGAATGCCATATTAGTATAGTGATATATATTGTTTTTAGAAATGCTCATAAAAGCTGGGTACTTTTTCAGGACGGGGAATGGCCATCTTACTGGTTTTCAACACCACTGCTGTCATTAAAACAATGATCTGCATTACTAGCAGTGTCAGGATAGTCTTCAAAATCATAAAGTCATTAAGCCCTGCAAACCTTTTGTACAAATACTTAAATTTGTAGATGAACTAAGTACCATGAAAACAAAGCAACAGCAGAGCAAGTAACAAAATTCAGTCACCTTTCTTGTCTCTTGCTCGGACTACTACATATATATATGTCCCATTGACAGCTCTTTAAAATTAAACATGGATTCACTTTTAGCTAATGTGACAATGCAATCTATTGGAATGACGTTTTCTCTTATTGCTTTCATTCTGGAACCATATTCTGTGCTATAGGGCTTTTCAGTTTAATATATAAAGCTTTTTTTTCCAGTCAAGAGTCAAACTTATACTATATGTATGTATGAATGCTCATTTCTGTAAGAATTCATTATTTTTACATTTGGAAGTACACATAAGTGTGGCTAGATGTGAAATGTTTAGAGCTTGTAGGGGTGAAAAATGTGGTAATACTACTTTAGTTTTATCACAGCTTTGTCCTTTGCGTGACTCAAGGACTTACTCTGCTATGAAAATTACATGCACATTCTTGGAGAAACCTTTTCTTTTTCCTTTTCATTTTTTTTTAAATTTTCTTTTGCAGACATAGTCTACACGATGGTGATAAAAACTAAGCCACTGTAGAGTTATGCCAGGAAGAGTATTAGGATGCTTTCCCATTCTTCTCTTGTTTGTCTTAGATGACTCAAGGGGGACTTGGTTTGGTTGTGGTTCCCACTGACATGTGAATTGCAGATGCTAGAAAGACCTTTGGGAGACTCAAACACTGTCGTGCAGGAGCTACTGGTTGTGACAACTGCATGCAAGTTAGAGAAGGCATTTACTAATTTCTTCTGTGCTTCTCACATGAGTTTGTGAAAATGGCCCAAAACGGTGATTTCCACCGCTCAAGCCACTGGCCAGGGTGAAGGAATAAAGCTGTTTTAAGGAGTCAAATTGTCTGTGCCTGTGTTCAGAGTCATGGTACTGTAGCCAGATCATTTCAGTATGAAGCATGTTACAAGGAGAAGCTTCTGTCATCCATTCTAAAAGATCAAAGGCCTCCAAGATGTGCATATGTCTCACAGTCAGCAGTAATTGGTTTAATGTCGAGCTTTGCTATGAGATTGGCTTTGGATTTTGTCCATTGGAAGTAACATAGCAGTTAATATTTACCCAGCACATAGTGTTAAGAATTGTATTTGAAGTAATTTGCCTAATGACTAGTACCTGAATTGGTTTTCTTCAGGTACCTTCTTGGGCAAGTCCGCTGAAAAAAAGGAGTTGAAAGCAGCATACCAAGGGTAGGATCCATACACTGTTCTCTAGCTTGGGTAAACTTCCTTATACTATGTAGGGCATTCAACTTCTTTAAGTTCCTTTAAAAATGGAAGTAATGTGGTAATATCAGGACATCCGTAGGTATCTCACTGTTCCCTCGGGATGTTCACTCTGAACAACATGCTCTCCTCCTCTCCCACCCACACACCAAAAAAGCCTTCTTCAGTCCTCCTCCTCCCCCCACACGCCATGTCTTCCTCTGGCTCCCAATAGCCATCTCCAGTCCCACCCTCCCAGTACCTTACAAGGCAGTAGCAGAGGGGAAATAAGCTGCAGCTAGTTTAACTCAGTGCATTTGCTCCTTTTTTTGTGCACTCCAGGTTGTGCTCAGGTCATCTACTTCTCCTGCTTTGCCCCTGCTGGTGTTTCCAGGATCTACACACTGGCTTTCTTTTAGTGTGTAAGCATAAAGTGCTCATCATAGTGCAGCCCGTGTCTGACTTGCACTTGGTTCAGCTGGAGAATTAGTGCCATTTAAGAGCGTACGGTCATTTTTCTGATGATTGAAGTCAGAAGTTGAAGTGTGGTCAGTAAGATCCCCACTGGTCAGTGCCAATACCCTGGTGAGCAACTACATCCTCAGTGGCTTCCCTCTGAGTCAGCCATGAATGTGTAAGGATTAAGACAGGACTCAGTTTTCCATTCAGTCCAGTTCCAGAAATCCAGCTGAAGAATTTTTTTGGTGTTGGGGGTGGGTGGGTGTTGGATTCAAGCATCAGCAGGCCTTGAAAATGCAAAAGGCACTCAGTCTTGCAGGTGCTTCCTGTGCGTTTATGAAAGTCAGGCTCCTGTGGTGGAACGTGGAAGGTGTTTTGAGGGATAACAAAAGGAGTATGTGAGCTCCCAGAAAGCCAGTTGCCTGCTTCTGTGTGTGCACAGGGAGACTGTTCCCACTTCCTCTGGTTTTCACCTGCATTGTACCTAGATAAGGATGAGGAGAAGGCAAAGTCAAGGCTCTTCATCTTTATTACATTTTGGCAGTGGGTTTCTCCAGTATTACTGATGTGATGGGGCAGGGGCAGCCGGAAAGATGGGAGTTACCTGCTCCTGGCTGGTTTCCTTCCTCTTAGGATAAATTTACAGCTTACATTTTTTTCTGCAGCCTTCATCATGCTGACATTGATGTCAGTCTGCACTGACTGGTTTTTCCCCCATAAATACAAACAGTGCTTGATGTGCATATTGTCATTTTCACAGCCCATATGGTCTTCTCAGGTTCCTAAGGTGCTTGGCAGAAAGGGGTTATTCATCAGCAGCTTTAATTCATGCTGCCTTGGGGAGTCAGGGATGCTTCTCAAGGGGGGCAAGCAACTAATCTCAAGCCTAGCACTAACCTCTGTCTAGCATGGTCTGATCACTGTCAATGTGGAACATGGGAATAATGTAAGAAAAAAGGTACCGCCCTGAGGAAGGAACAATTCCTGAAGTTACTGTAGTTATACGTCAAGCACCTGCATGTCTGCAAAGGAGCCCAGCTTAATCTTCTACAACAGCTGGGGCTGTAGACTTTTAGCCTTAAACCTTAAACATGAAGTTGGAGCTAGTCGTCCAGAGGAAAAGGCAATGAAGTGCAAAAGCTTCAAAGGCTTCAGCTACTGTTCCTTTTTGCCTAGGGTCACCCCCCTTAGAAGTGAGACTTTCTGGATAAATGAGCCTAGGAGGCACAGGAATTTGTGTCAGTACACAGAGGCAGGGTAATCAGTCACATTAATTTGGGCTAAGTGAAGCATGAATGAGGCCTTTACTATTCATTCAATGTTAATCATATTGTTAGCTAGAATAACAACACCGACTCTGTAGAAATCCAGTCTAATTTCCTTTTGTTGTAAAGTTAATCCAACCATGTTGTTATTGCATAGAAGTTCTGTCTTCCTAAAAGAACTTTGACATTGGCCTAACATCTCTTTCATAAGCTTAATTTTCCTGCTTGAGCACTGTTTTGGTATTTAGCAGAGATAACCACTCCATATATTTTCTGACAATAAACTTTTAATCATCTGTATACCCTTGAAAAGGGAGACTACCAAGCATGCATCCAGGCAGAGTTTGATAACTCTGAAATAATAAAAAAGAATCAGATGAAAAATCATAAATAGTGATATAGATGTTACCCAAAAGGTAAAATCATGTGAGAAATATTAAGGTATATCTCCCCCCAGAGATGAGATAGACAGATATGTGTTTATACTCATTTTGTGGAGGAGAGAAAACAAGACTTGGAAAAGATATCGTAATCACACCTGTTATTTAAGGCATCTTTTAACTCAATTAGACCATATGTAATACTTAAAACTTGGATAATGATGGCTCTTCCTTAATATGTTCTTGAAATACAGAATCACACCGAAGAAAATGTTTAGGTCAGTTAATCTAAGCCATCCCAACCTCGACCTAGTGAGATAATCAAATAAGTTGAAAATACAGTTAAATCTTATTTTCAAGTCTCACTTTTGAGCATGCCTTGTTCCCTCTGCTTAGAATATTGCCTCCAGGTATGCTCACATACTTTATGCACAAAAGCATAAAAATATATATACACAAGCACACACTAAAAGTCACTGGCAGCCAGTGCATTTAAGTCTCAGCCGACCACCCTTGTTTGGTGCTCGTCCGTACTGATTTAATGGTATTTCTTTCATTTCAAGTTCATATAATGTTGAATTTTCATCACAAAAGCAATGAGGTCACAATCAGTTGGTTGCTTACATCAGCTTGGAGAGTGCTGCAGGTTTTCCTTTACATCCAAAGTCTCAGTGTAACCATCTCCTCCAAGTCTGCCTTGATGTGCTTAAGCAGATGTAAGAGCGTGCTCGCCGGGGTGGGCTGGGTCTGCCCTTTCCACCTTGGTGCTCCCATCTCCCCTCTGTGTAGGTGCCAGCAGTGACACTACAGTGCCACTGTGCAGTACGCTGGCTGCAGATTGAGGAACGCACTGAAACCTAATATATCGAATGAATAGGCCAAGGTTAGTGACTGATGTTTTGG
The DNA here is from genome assembly GCA_013396755.1 of Sclerurus mexicanus. Taxonomy (NCBI): domain Eukaryota; kingdom Metazoa; phylum Chordata; class Aves; order Passeriformes; family Furnariidae; genus Sclerurus; species Sclerurus mexicanus. The sequence continues at coordinate 468,374 of VWZF01006235.1, read as the reverse complement.
GTCTGGCTGGAGTGGAGTTCCTGTCCCCCCAGCAGCCCTCACAGTGCTGTGCTTTGCATTGGTAGCTCAGAAGGTGTTGGTAACACACCAGTGCTTTGACTGCTGCTGAGCAGAGCTGGCACAGCATCAGCTCCATCTCTCCAACATTCCCCCCTCATCAAAGGGTTGGGAGTGGGCAAGGTCCTGGGAGCGCACATAACCAGGACAGCTGACCCAAACTAACCAAAGGGATATTCCATACCACATGATGTTAGCTCAGATATAAAAGCTAAGGAGAGGAGGAGGAAGGGAGGGCATTCATTATTTGCCTTCCAGAGCAACTGCAGCACATGCTGAAGCCCTGCTTCCTGGGAAGTAGCCAAAGGCTGCTCACTAATGGGAAGTAGAGAATATTCACTTTTGGTTTATGAAACTGCCTTATCTTGATCTATGGGTCATTTTCCATCTTATTCTGTCTCCCCTGTCTGACTGGGAAGAGGAGCAATAGAGAGGCTTCATGAGCACGTGGTGTCCAGCCAAGGTCAAGTCACCACACCTGGTCAGACCGATGAACTGTTCTGATACCCTGTGTGGCAGCACCATTCCCACCCCTGACCTGAAAGTGGCTGTGGGAACATGACATGGGCATGACTGAAGTGCCAGGTCCACACTGAAAGGAGGTATGGTTTTTCTCTTAGGCAGAAACGGGCACCAAGAAAGGATATCCCGAATTCTGTCACCTTTGAAAGGAGAGGAAGTTGGACTACATTTTAGCTCATGGCAATCTTGAAGGCTTGTTACCTGGAGGTTCTGATTGCTATCAGTGCAAAGCGGTTGTCTCTCTGCCTGCAGATGCTGAGGTGGGGCTATATGGGGCCATAAATCACCACTGGGGAAGCACTTTTCCTGATATTTGTTCTCTCTTGGCTTCATGTGTCATAAAATAATTAACAGTTGTCTGTGAGTGATTCTCAGTAATGGGTTGTTCTCACTGTTTTGTGGATATAGGAACTGCCTCCCAGGATAATCCCTGATCCACACCTAGGTCAATATCCTGTGTTGCATACTGGTCAATGTTGCTGGGAAAAATGCCCATAAACTCTATACTAACATATGCCCATGCATTTCCCTTGACCTTATGTGTGATGCCTGAGTACCAATAAAGCTTTTATCTTTTTCTCCCCTGTGCCGAGAAAAATGAGAATGTTTTTGTAGGCTGCATTTTAGGGAAAGTATCCTGAGGACTCTCTAATGCTCCTGAGGTTTCTGAGCGCTACAAAAATATGACATACTTAAAAGCACATTTCAGTTGTAATGCTAATCAACTGAGGCTGACATCTAGCATTTTGTTGGAAATCCTACATTGCTTTTAAAAGTTGTTTTCCCATATACATTTATTACTAGGCTTATTGCTTGGTACATGGTCCTCGGCACTCTTCACATGTGGGTGAGGGGCAATTTTTGTCTGGCTGGGCAGAGGGTCTGTATATGCTCATCTTCAGATGCTGCTGGTGAGACTGCAGCCCCAGGCGCTGTGAATGGGAAAGGGTGTGAGGTGTGCCATGTGGGAGGTTTTCAGCCCAGCAGCTCAGTCATGATTGCCACCCCACCACCTCAAATTGTCCATCAGGTGCTTTAGCAGGCAAAGGTAAGTACAAGCTCATATGGTGGCCAGATTTTGTGTTTTGGGATTATGCGTCAACTGTCGCATCTTTCATTATTAGCTGGAATTACATTTGACTGCTTGTGTTGCAGAGATATTTTTAGTTTGCTATTTCAAAGTCCCATAAGCAAAAGAGTCTTAGCCATTTCCTTGTCATTGTCATGTCTTCTATTTGACTTTAGATTTCTTTTTTTGTTTGGCTGGTTGGTTGTATTTTTGCTTTTAAAATTGAGATATTTAGCTTTGCACCTCAGTGCACAGAGTATGATGGTCCATTGGGAATTAATTTTCTGAAGTAGAGGCTGAGGGAACATTGTTTGCCTCTGGAGAGACTGTGGCTGGTGAGCAAAGATGGCCACCAAAGATGGCCAGCATCTCTTCGTACTATCCTGGAGCAGTTTCATGAGACAGAGGTGCCTTCCTTTGTCCCTCGGGATAAATCTTACTTCTTCCAACTCACTCTCATTTTACAAGAAGCCAAGGACAAAAGCTGTCCTCAAGAAATTTTATTACGAAAATATAGTTGGGGCTTTGGCTATTTTGTTTAATAGGCTTGTTAACAAATGGAATTGAGTGTCCAAAGTTCTTTTCATTTTGATTGAATGAGACTATGGTATAAGGTTAATTAAGTGCCAATTGATTTTTGCAAACAATATTGGAGAACACGAATTATGAAACATAAAATCAGTTGCAAAGTTATCAATCTTTAAATGATTTTTAATCAAGTGCCTTTTAATTAATCTACAGTTGTTGCTTTGCATTCAAACTTGTATTGTGATTGCTAAATTCTAATTAAAGAACAATTTATTACTTAAAATAGAGGAGGGGAGAACAAGCTGCTCTGATAATGTCATACTTGAAGCATAGATTTCTGCTGCCCTCCCTGCACCCCTGCCAGCCCTGGCCCCATTTGACATCAGTAATATTTTCTGTTGGGAGAAAGACTGCTTCTCACTGAGATGTAATAAAGCAGTAAATTAGCGTTGGTCACGTGAATGATAAAACCTCTGGAGCACTTTGCTGGTGTGTGCAGTGACACTGCTCCCAGCTGACAGCCGAGGGTGTGCGTAGCTCCACCAGCCCTGCCTGGGGTGGGTGCTTGGGGTATGAGGGTGAGATGGGGAACCCTCCTGTGCCCACCCTGCCAGAGCACCCCGCTCTCCTTCTAGGGCCGGGATGAAGATGTGCTTTGGCATTAAGGAGCATAACATGGCTGATTTGATGTGAATGGAAAAGCAGTGCAAGCTGGTGCTGTACCCCAATGGCTCTCGGTACGTGTCTTTTGATGTGTCTTCCTTAGGCAAGTTAATAGTTAACTTTTTGGTTTTCTTCTCATTGGTCTACTACAAGAAGAATAAGAAAGGCATACAGTGGCTGATACGTTATAAACAGGAACAGAGAAATTAGTTGTATCAGTAAGGAAAGTGTCAGGTGATACAGCGATGTCCAGCAGCAGGATTTTGGAGAGGCAAAGGATGAGAGGACAGTGAATGAGCCTTCCTGTGCATGGGTTAGGGGCAAAGGTTGCTGCCTCTTTTAAGTTTTCACCCATAGCTGTCACAATCATGGGACATGGGATCATGGATGTTATTCTGTGTGTTATTCAGCCACCTGTCAAAGGAACCTCTTGCAAAAGCTGATATTGCCAAAACACTCTGCTGATCCCTATTTTTGTCAGAGAGACCTGGGACAAGCAAGGAGGGATTTTTCATGCTCTGAAAGCCACAGGCTTTCCAGTAAGATGTGGAAATACGAAGATGAGCCAGTTTGCAAGAGCTGATGCTGCACTGGCTTCTCTGTAAGGCATCTCTGAATAAAGGAGTACAGCTTCCAGCACTGTCATTTCAGCACTTTGCATACTTCAAACACAATGACAGGTATTGTTTTGAATTAGTGGCAAAGTAGTCATCATCAACCTTACACTTACAGTATGATGAGCTTTAGCATTCACCAAGAGCTCTGCATCTTCGGTATGTTTACCAGTACTTAATCTGCAGGGTTGGATTGCCTCAGCACAAAATTTGACATTGAACTGCTTCCTGGATTCTCTTAAGCACCGTAAAACACAATTATCTTTACTGAAGCGCTCTGCACATAAGCTAGAAAATGAATTACTCTCAAATATTATCCCTTAAGAAGCTTTTAAGAGAGAAGAAAACTAGTTGTAAGCCCTGCAAGGAAGGGTAGCTGTCTTCTGTGGGGTGGGAGTATCTTACAATCTTGTAAAAGCACTGAAGTAGCTCCTCTAGCCTAAAAATCCCAGTGAAGACAGTTTTTCTTGTTCTACATAGTTACTTGAGGCCAATCCTACGTGTTGTTTAGTTGTGCTTTCCCTCAGTGGTATCCAGGTTAAAAAATTAATTGATCAGGGTGTTTTTTCTGTCAGGTTTTGTACTCAGCCAGCCTAGCTGGATTGCTTTCCCCATGAGGATGCTGAGGCTCTGTCACGCAAAGTCAGTTCTTTGAGGATTGAAACGAGTCCAGTCTCTCTGGGGTCACCAAGTCTTGAGTCTTCCAAAAGGAAGAGGTCCTCAGGAGTTGTGGCTGTGTCCTCGCTGTGAGCTCAGAGGGAAGGGTCTCTATTAATAAACAGAATAGCTCTGATGCCTTGAATGAATTATGGAAATAACTTGGCTCAAATAAAGCAGGTAGGCAGTAGGCAAAGCAAACAGACTTTTGCCACCTTTTTCTCCTAATCAAGAGAGAGAGAAAATAATTGGTTTTGAAATTGGCACTGGTTTTGAAATTCAGCAGGCCAGCACTTTCACTTTCTGTAATTGAGCCACAGAGTTATTTGCTCAGTGCATTAATAATCTTAAAAAGGGGTCGCAAAAAAATAGAACCATAGCTAGAAAATGACATCAAATATTTAAGTTAGAAAAGAAAAAAAGAAAAAGAAAATATGCAAATGTTCAATTTATTATTCATTGGCACTAGCTATTTCCCCTTAGAACAGGGAGATTGGGAAAAACAATTAACTAATGGTCTTGCATTTTGGTGTGTTTGAGGGGATCACAACCCTTTCAGGCTACAGCACGCAGTGGAGTCAAAAAGTATTTCTGTCCCTCCTGGATGATGAATGAGAGCAAGCCCTGAGCCTGCCTCTTGCTGTGAGACAAAATTCACAGTGGCTTTGTGCCATGGGGTGGCCTGGCCCTCGCCGTGGGACAGGACTCAGCCCGGCGTGGCACCAAGCAGCTGTGTCCCCAGTGGGGTGACAAGGTCTGGGATCAGTGTTTGCACTGGTGAGCCAGCCAAGACCTTTGCAAGCTGCTGACAGGAATGATTTGAACAATGAATTTACCCCAGGGGATGCTGGATTAATTTGCAGGCAGGATGGAGGGAAAAAGCTAGATGTGACTGACAACAGAACACAGAAAACCTCTAGCTGATGTACTTAGTGACTTAAAAATGACAACTCGAGTGCCACATTGGGTAAGGGACAGAGTGGAAAAAAATTACATGAGGTTATTATTTTTTCTTTCGAGGAATTTGCTGTCCACCTTACTAGAAACATGGCTTCTTTCTGTTCTGTTTGCCTGTTGTTTAGCAGAGCAGAGAGTGCTCTGGACCAGGCAATAAAAATTAATGACAGCAGGAAAAGATCTCTGGGAAATGCAGCAGAAAAAATAGATTTTTTTTCAACTAGAGCGGAGATGAATGCAGAGACATGGTGAAGGATGTATATTAACAAGCAGTATGGAGATAGCAAATTGGCCCAAATGAATTTCTTTCTAGTACTAGCATAAGAGGGCATTTTTTCAAATGAATGCATTAAGTAAAGTGACTTAAAAGAAAGTGTTAGCAATCTTACATAAGAGAACATACCAAATGTATTTCAAAAGCTCTGCATATCCTATATCATCCAATTTTACAACCTTTGCAGTAGTCATATCTCCATCATGGTAATACCATTTTACAAAATACGCTGTTGAAATACAGCTTTTTTTTTTTCTTGTGATGACTACTGGTTTCAGTAAAGAGTAGGGTGGTTTGACAGTCAGAATAGCCTTAATGTTCACCATCTCCACATCAAATATGTAATTGTGCATTTGTTTGATAGCTAGCTTGGGGTGAATATTGCAGATTATTTTGTCCTGCCTTGGAAGCGAAAAGAAACAAAATATGTCAGAAACAAAATATTTCAGGTTGAGATGCGGGTGAGATCCAACACTCAGCTCTCAAGGAACAAAGGGGCTTTATGGGAGGGGCTGTGGGGTACACCACTGATCCGCCAAGGCAATGCCGTGGAGCAGGGATACAGCCCTCATGTTTCTGTGGCTGATAAGCAGCACCTCTTTCTTCTTGATATTCACCAGAGAAATCATTTGGATCTTTGCAGTGACGTGAGAGGACTAAATCTTGCTTCAGACCTGAGGCGCGCTTACTTTGGCATCATCAGGGGAATGGGTCAAATCTGAGGCCCCTCACCCCTTGTTTCAGTCTCAAGCATTTTACTGTGTGTCCCCTTGGTTACCATGGGGTTTCCAGTGCCTCTCAATCCCATCTGAAGTCCATCTCCAACCTTTTTTGTTTTTTCTAGATGACTGATGAATATGTGGGGGAACACACAGTGTGACACAGGTCTTGCCTCTTGCTAAATGGAGGAAAAAATGGAGCTGAGGCTCACTACCTTTCCGATCCAACTTATCCAGTAAGCAAAATCCATCCACTTTTTCTCTTCTCCTCATTATTTTCATAGATATTTCTCTAGAATTGCTCTGCTGGTCAACTAAAAAATGTTTTTATTGTCATAGTATAATGAGACTTCCCTCTGAGTTATTTTAATGTACCTTTCAGAGTAGAACTAAACCAGCTGCAGTTGGCTTCTTATCAGATTGAAATTGTACAGACTGCAGAGATTAATTTTTTCTGTCTCTTTCATTTTAAATTGGTTTCTGATCTACCATTTTATATGAAACTGCTTACCTGGAACAGTAGTTTTTGAAGTGCTGCATGTTCTGCTATTTCCACTTTTGTTTGGTGGAGGTCTTTTCCCCTGAAATATGGCAGTAATTCCTAGTAATTAGTGCAACAGTTCATGCCAAAGCTAATAAAGACTTGACTTTAATTTCATTAGGTTACTAAAGCATGAGCTCATCTCTCTATTTGTATTCATCTAGTAGTAAGTACAGTTGTCAAAAGTCCCTTTCTCATTCCTGCTCCATGTGCAGAGCAGGGAGAGAGGCAGCCACAGAAGGCTATTTAATGCTCAAATCTGAAACACTTAAGGAGATATCTGCCATTTGGAGATGCTCTCTTTCCCCTTTGCCAGAGGAGGATGCCTACATGATTAGATTAGACTAACCTGGCCTACACTCAGGTAAAACAAGTACTATCCCAATTTACCAATTTACTTAAACACTTACAAAAGGTCTTTAGACCACAAGGTCGTGTAATATCCCACTGGCCAAAGCGTTCACTGAGAATGCTCAGAACAGTTCTGGTTTGGTACCTGGACTGGAATGCAATATTTATTTAAGGAAAAAACCATCTCATAACAGTGTTAAACAAAAAGTGTTGCCTTATTTAAATAATACTAAGTGCCATGATGTTTGAATTTAATTAAAATATCTCATTTTCATAAGAAATTGTTTAATTTTTTCCCACCTTTATTCCTATTGTATATGCCATTTGTACAAAGATTGAATGAAAGAGATTCAACAAATATTCTTCAAGGAAAATCAATTACAGCTGGAAATGGCAGATCCAAAGGCTAAACCTCAGTTGTGTCCCTCCTATAAAGCAAGGATATATAGCATCTCTGTATGGGGCTCTATTTAGTATAAGAATTAGGTTTTGAAAGTTTGAGGGTTTTTTTGCTCTTCTGCCTTGTCCTCTTGTACCTGCTGTGGGCTTCTCTTCACCTTATCTTTATTGGTGGAAAGAGCCTGAGATTAAGAAACTCTGGGGTTTCATAGCATGAGAAAACCATTTTCTAGACAGTTAGTCTCAGCCACAATGGCCTTGGAGGAATTGATGAGGTGAGGTGAGCTTTTTTTTTTTTAAAAAAAAACCAAAAAAAATTTTACTAGCACTACTATTTCTGTCTAAATTTTCATGTACCACAGCAAGATACCCCCCAAAAAGCCATTAGGAAGACACTAGAAAGTTCTAATCATTCCCTTTTCCGCCTCTTTTTATTGTTGTTTAGCAGCTGCTTCAGGTCAGAGCCTCCAGATGAAATGTCCCTTTGTTTTCTCCTCATTTGCAATCTTCACCATGTGAAATACAGCCATGACTGGTCCCAGTGGGTCACAGCCAAACCTCTCTTCTCAAATAGCAGTGCAAGGCTTACTGTTTCTTTCTGTCAAGAAATGAGTTATCCACAGTTTGATAAGACCTTAGAGATCCAAGAGTGGTGGTGTTGCAAAAGGGATTAGGTTTTTCTCATTGATTTTGGATCTCCATTGCTTGGTTTTAGATGTGTTTGTCTGAAGTGCTTTTAAAAGTTCCTGTTCCTTATTTGGGCTCAAAAATCTGTGTATGAAGGACTGCCCCGTCTGGTGGGCAGCAGGGACACATTCTCTCAGCCCCTTTTCCTGTGATTTCTGATGCTGCCCAAGGCACTGCATACATCGCTTAGGAACAGTAGGAAACTGCTTGTGTCTTGATCTGATTCAAATTATTATGGGGTTAGAGGAATGACATTCAGATCAAATATCTTAAAAAAAAGAAAATCCCATATGCCACCAATTCCAAACAAAGCTGAAGTTTGCTTGGGATGTAATGACACCAGCCTGTTGTGCTCTTCTGCAACAGCCTGTAATTATATCTCTCCTCAAACAGTGCATACATCATTGAGGAGGATAACATATAAATAAAAAGGCTGCATTAATTTCAAGCTACATTAGGAATGCAGGAGTAAAAATAACCTGATAGAAAAAAGGGCAAAATTAGAATAAACTTGACTGGGAGGTTTCTAGGGGAGATATGATGAGGAAGGAAAAAAATCTTAAACTATCATAAAGCAAAAAAGTTCAATATTATTTCAGGATTGCATAAGGCATGTGGGCTCTGTGAGTTCCTGCAGGTCTTACACTTGTAGAATCATAGAATTGTTTAGGTTGGAAAAGACTTTTAAGATCATCAAGTCTAAAAATAAACCCACCATGGCCAAGTCCACCACTGAACTATGTCACAAAGTGCCATATCCACATATCTTTTAAATACTTCCAGGGATGGTGAATGGACCACTTCTGTGGGCAGCCTGTTCCAGTGCTTGACAGCCCTTTCAGTGAAGAGATTTTTCTTAATATCCAACCTTAACCTTCCCTGGTTTGATCACTGCAGGGTGAGCAAAGGCAGTGCTGCAAGGGTAGAGTGTAACCCCTGGTTCTTCATCTTGTCTTCTTCAGGGTCATGGGGAAAATGTGATTGCATGAAGACCAGTGGGATTTTCTAAGTTGCACTGTTTCTCCAGAAGGAGAACATGTTTAATGAAAGTGGGTAGATGGAGCTGGCAGAGGCTACCAGGGAGGTGATGGATACTCTTGCTTTCCCTCTGCTATTCTGGAGCCTGCAGTTCAACTTGAAGAGCTTTGGTGTGCCTGAGTACCAGCTATTTGAAACAGATTATATTGGGACTGAAATGCCACATGAAGCTTGGATTTGATGTGACAAATCAACGTATCTTCCCATCCTTCGTGTCTCATATCTGGTCAGTTCATTTCTTGCGGCTAAACACAGATATTCTCCATGTGCTACCAGGAGATGCTGTTTTAGCTGCTAAACAGGCTCCTTTAGACTAAGTCATTCCTTTGTTGTTTGTATTTTTCCACAGCTTCTGTGTATAACCAGGAAGGATGTGGCAATATTTTTCAAACCAGCATGTCAGAAGTTAAGCTTTTATGTCTATGATTAGGTACATAAATACGAGGGATTCATTTCCTGGAAGAGCTGAGTGTTCACATATTCTGCTGAAATCCCAAGGGTGACCATTTGGGCTAGCAGATAATGTATGCTATATACAGAGGGTTTTTTAAAACAAACCAAACCAATTCTAATCTTACAGGTTTAGAAATCAAGGCCCTTGTTAGAAGAAAGGAGCATCGCGTTGAGTAACCTGACATGTTTTTCCCAGAGAGCACACTGACACCCGACCCAGATGGGCTCAGCAGTTGGTCTTGCTGCTTTATTTTTCCTGAGCTCATACACCAGATCTAGCTTTTCTGTCTCGGAACCAAATGGTAACTCTCAGCAGCATCACCCTGTTGGAAATCTCCCTCCAGCTCTCTGGTAAAGGCTTTTCCTGGAGATGCAGCCTGATGTTCCTGCCCTAAAAAGGGAGCTGGTGCCTTGAGCCAGGAGGGAGGATGGGGCTGGTGGCTGAGGGGGCAGTCCCGCAGAGCACTGCTCTGAATGGCAGGGTTTGCAGCACCAGGAGGGGAGCTGGGAAGGGCTGACAATGTTTGGGCAGCAAATGCTGCAGGTGAGCCCGAGAAGTGAGACCTGGCTCTGAATCTCCATCCTGCTTCATGCAGGGGGCACCCTGTGGGGGAACAGAACCCCAGGGTCCGATGAAGGTGTGAGCTGATGGCTGTCGGTGTTTGGGGGATTTCCTGTGCTTTTTCTGAATGTACAAAGCCTTCCTTTTAATCTGATCCCAAAATCTAGCTGAGATTCAAGATTTTATTTTCTCTCTTCTATACTTCAGGATTTGGGAGAGAGAAATGGACTAAAAATAAACACAAATTTATGTTTAGTTTTTAAAGGACCATGTTATTAGTCAGTTTTCTCTGTGACGTACTAATGCTTAATGAGTTACCAAGTTTCTTTATGCAAGGTGTTTTACAGAAATCTCTTAAAACCTGAGTGTTGACAAATCATACTTTCCACTAGAGTTTAGGATTATGTGGCTGCTACTTATGTTATGACTAGAGTTGTCGCCGAAAATTCAATTATGGGTATTCTATGGCAGGTTTTACTGGACTGTATATCCAAGATAATCTCTGTAGCTTGATTGAATGGCACCAGTGAGAAACCTGACTCATGCAACACAAGCCAACAACTTGCTCCCCTGTAAATACTCGAGAACTGGCTTTTTCTTGAGTGCTAGCAGGAGCCAATCCAAATGAATTCCTCTTCTGGCAGATGTTGCTGAAGGACATGGAAAGTTTTCTTCTGGAGTAACTGCATTTGTCTGTAGAAATACTGAAGGAACAAGTGATTGTTTGGAAGAGTGTGTCAAATTTTTTCCTCCTTTCTTTCTCTTCTCATCATTATCTGTTGCTTGCTCTTTTCCACGTCAGTCTCTTTAAATAGGGAGCTGTTCCAGCTGCGTCAAAATAATTTTCTTTTAAGGGTGCATGTTTTTCTTTTGTTGTTCAAAAGCAATTAGACAGAGAAGAGCTGACAGTTTCACTGAACTGTCAATGAAAATATTGTAATGAACAGTTCATTTTGAAATAACCAGTTCTCCCATTAAATTATCTTTAGCCCTGGAGGGGGAAGAACTATGTGGGAACAAGAAGTATTGTTTGTTGCAGCATTTATGTGTTGACCTTTTGATATTTTCCAGGAACACAGTATTTTGAAAGGAACACTGGGAAGCGTGAAAGAGGCTGCAGTGTATCAGGATCTGACCTCACGCTGGTGACTGTTTAGAAGTTTCCTTCTCACCTCAGGAAAATCTGCGTGTTTTGCCTCTGTCAGAGCTTTGCGATAAACACAGAGCTCTGCAAACCTTTTAAAAATGGGAAAAGGGTGCCAAGTCCAGCTTAGTGGTCTTAAATAATGTTATCTGATTAATTGCTTCTTAATCCCAACTATATAGGTGATTAATGAACCTTTTTTTAATTTAATGTGATCACAAATGGTCTGAAGTGCTGTCCTCTTCCCCTGGGAAGGGTTTTGTAGGACACCACATATCCTTGATTTGGGCTATTAAGTATGCACATATACATATCTTTACCTTATTTCATAGGCAATTGCATCCAAATAGTATCAGCAGCTGAAAATTCAACACATATCTGCACCAGGCATGGCCCATCTGAAAGACCCGAAGGCCACAGTCTCACGGGCTCTTTGCCTGCCCTGCCCAGAGGAGGAGAACTGAACAGACCGAAGAACTGGTCATGAGACTGTCGTGAATGCTAAAAACTCTTGCTTGAATTTTGCCCATTACCACCGTGGAAAGGGGAATGGAAGTGATGGTTCGCTGCCGACTGCAGCCAGGTCCTTGAGGAAATAGCCTGCAACCAAGCCAAACGAAAGGGTTGCTGGTAGGCTCTTAAATAACAACATAATGCCTTGGGAAAGCATTGGAGGGGGAGGTCTGAATTTGATGGGGGAAGGTTTTGGGTTTTTTCTGGTCACTTCACTTTTTTTTTCACAGAGGAGTTTCTAACCTTGCAACACCTTTGGACAAAGGACAGTGAGAGGTCCTTGCGCTGCCCACAGGGAAGGACCCAGCCCGTCCCTGCAGCGGCCATTCCCACATGGGAATGGAACTGGCATCGCTCCCATGACTGTGCCTTTGCCTCACTGGGGCCCAACAGTGCCCGTGCTGTTCGTGGCTACAACTGCACCAAAGGACAAAGCGGGACTGCAGCATTGGAAAGGTTCAGTTGCGCTGTTGTTGCTTGTTCTGTTTCTTTTGTTCTATATATTTATAGTGAAGAACTGTTATCCTCTTTTCTACCTTTTTTTGCCTAAAGCCTCTTCATTTCAAAGGTTGTAGTGGCTTGAGGCGAGGAAGATCCTCTTTCTAATCTAGGAAGATTCCTCACTTTCCAGACATCTTGGTTTTTTTGAACTGAGACAGAGTCATAGACACAAAACCAAATGCTAAAAGATATTAAACCCTCGCTGGAGTATCAGAGCAGTTTGCTCACCTGATGCAATGTCCTCAATGTGCTCTAGACATTCTTGCTTAACCTAAAATCCATTAAACAAAATGTACATGTCGTTAATAGACTGTACTAGAAATAAAACTTGATTTGTGCTCTTAAATGCTTTTTCTCACGGACTTTGCCAGGACCACCCATGCCCATTCTTTTCCTGCTCTCTCCTTTTCATGACCTTCCACATTCTATACATCTACAACTTCTCCCCCATTCCTAGAGAAGTTCACCTCTTGATCTGCTGATGTCCCATCTACTTCCCTAACGAAGTGGGAAGAGGATCTTATGCCTGGCATTGCAAGTCCCCTCTAGAAAGAGAACTGTCAAGACACATCTGAAGCTAACCTGTCTCAGAAGTGGTAGAGTTCATAATTTTCTGTAAATATTCTCTCCTTATCCTGGAATTCAAAGGACTTCTCCACTTTGCTCCTGGGGCAGGGCCAGGGATGTGCTCACCATGACCTTCTGGCAGTGTGTCAAATGTCAGATGGCTTCTCCCTGGCACACTCTACCGAAGCACTTGGTCTCCGTGGCACTCTCAGGATGGCACAGTCCTCATAATCACTTGTTTGGAACACATTTTTTCCACAGGGTTGCACAGGTGGTGTCACGCTGCTCAACTTTACACATCTGGGGTGACCACCCCCTCTCCCCACATGGTGTATCTGAAGCCAAGGCAGATGTGCTGAAAACCCTGGAAGAACACTTGGTCCACAGCAGGCACGTGCAGAGCTCCGGTGGCCGGAGTGAGTGAGAAGCTTGGCAGTCTGAAGCTTTTCCCTGGAAGGTCTCATTTCCATGTCTGTTTATTATTCATGAGTCCAAATTTATATCTTGTAGCACAAGTATCAGAAGTAGCTTGTACACTGAAAAGACCAGCTGGCATCCATCACACAGGACATTGAGCCAAACAGTTGGTTAATACCATTATAACCATCTTTCCTGATCGTTACTGGCCTCTGAGCGCCGCTTTTATAAATGTGTGTCACGGCTGCAGCTCAGTCACTGATGATCTAATTCAGTCAGGAATCTGCTTGAACAGCAGCTCCAAAAATATGGAAGAAATGCTGCCTTCCACAAGTATCTTGTGGTCTACAGTGTGATAGCCAGTGCTTAGACACCTCACTGCATTTCACTGTGGGCTACTTTAAAAATATAATAATTTAGTCAATGTAATTAACAAGAGTTTGGAAATCAGCACTGAATGCAACAAAAAATGCATGATCAAGTTGGTGTCTTGTCTCCTAGAGATCTGGAAAAGAGAAATTTGTCTTTCCTACCAGACCAGCCAAATCCCCCAGCTAATACAGCAACTCTCAGACTACTGCTTCACGTCCCCACTCCTGTATATTCAGCTGGGAACTCAGAACTCATTACGTATTTTTCTGGTTATGCCTATTTTCTTAGCACAATTTCTTTTGAATACTCTTCAGGGTGTGCATTTTATATTAATTTCTATGGTAATAAGAGTCTGTGAAAAGCCCTTTCAGGAGGGCAAAATGGATCCCAAATTATTAGCTCTGCTTAGTTATTGCACCTTTTTCCAATTATTGTTTCCAAATAAAACTTGCCAGTTTATGCCTCCTGACCCAGATGTAATTATGGTGTGGCTGTCTAATAAGAACTAGTTTAATGCCAGCAACCTGGGAAGCCTCCTTTGTAGAGACATAAGGAGACTGTTACTTGCAGCTTCTTTTACAGCATTTGGGTCCTATTTAAATAATGAGAACATAGCTCTTTGTTTCCAAGAGAGTACTATGAATGGCTGCCTGTTGTAGTTTTGGAGTGGGATAGAGTTAATTTTATTTCTAGTAGCTGATACAATGATCTGCTTAGGATTTAGTATGAGAATAATGTTGGTAACACACTGGTGTTTCTAGTTGCTGCCAAGTAGTGCTTATACTAAACCAAGGACTTTTCAGCTTCTCTTGCCCTCCCCACGAGAAGGCTGGAGAGGTGCAAGAAACTGGCAGGGGACACAGCCCGGAGAGCTGACCCAGACTGGCCAAAGGGATATCCCAGACCATGAGACATCATGCACAGTATATAAACTGGGGGCAAACTGGTTGAGGGCTACTGCAGGGGGACTGGCTGGGCATCAGTCAGCAGGTGATGAGCAATTACATTGTGCATCGCTTGTTTTATATATTCTAATAATTTTATTATTATAAAAATATTTATTATTATTTCAGCTATTATTATTTTATTCCCTTTCTGTCTTATTAAATTGTCTTGTCTCAACTGACAAGTTTTTTCACTCTCACTTGTCTGATTCTCTCCCCCATCCCACTGGAGGGGACTGAGTGAGGGCTGTGTGGTGCTTAGTAGGTGGCTGAGAAACCACAGTAATGCTTTTGAGTGAAACATTTGGTTCTGGTTTTATGCTTTTCATGTTGCAACAGCATGCTGCCTCAGTACAGCCTGATACAACCTCGGATGTGTCCAAGTGGAGATGAAAACCACAATTTTACTGAGCTATTTGTTAGGATTTTCTGTAGAGTTTTCCAGTGGGAACCAGTGCTGCTGGGGTCTTGTTGGGAAAAACATGAAAGTACAAATCATAGATGAAAAGTGCAGCTCACCTTGCTTCAAGGCCTGTAGAACTGTTATTTTCAAGTAGCTCATATAATGTCATTTCATATTAATATCTCATGATATATAGACGGATAGATCCTTTCCTAATTTTGAGGATGTTCATGAAGAGAAGTGGGTTGCACAAAGGCTTGGATATGGTGGTACAAACATGGGGGTTTTTTTTGAATGCTGCTTTGCTGCTTTTCATTTGTGATCCTGTACTGTGTGGCATGAACAGCCAGCATCTGACTGTGGTATTCTGGCATTTTATGACACATTCTCAGCAAGTCTGAAGCTAAGTGAACATCACAAGTGTGTCCTAAAATGGCAAATTGCCTCCAGGAAATGCCATTCAAATAATGGAGTTTTTCTTACCCTAGAGGTTAAGCAACTATCTTTGGTCAATTTGCAGACCAGAGGGGATCAATCCTTTAAGGCATGTTGTGTCTCATTATTACATCCCTCCCAGAATGCAACTTCTTCAACTGACTTCTGTAGAGGTTGGTGTCTGTACAGGCAGGGGCAGCATTCACTGGAAAGGGTTCAGTGCTGCACGGAGGTCTGGATGTGGCAGAATGTGACGCAGTTTTGTTTCAAACACAAATATACTGTCAGGTCTAGGGTCATGCATTGCATTTGGGATAAGGCATTTATTGGGAGTGTGTGTCCCTGCTTGGTGTCCTCAGCACTGTGGAGCAGACTGTTTTAGAAGTTACTGCCCCTTCCTGGGCAAGTTGTCCTTGATACTTAGCCTCTGGCAGGAAAAGGAGGGTCTGGGTTCCCCCTGGAGCTGGGAAAACTCATGGAAGAAAACTTCTTCTCTTCCTCCCTAGCTCTGGTGGGGGTCCCAGTGCTCTGGGATGTCCCAGTTCTGTGAGAGGCAGGAGAGATTCCCCCCTGCTCTCCCTGAGACTGGAGCTTTGCCCCTCTGAGGAGCTATGCAAAACAAAATCTCTAGCTGCCTGCTGATCCTGGAGCTGTGCCAAGCCTTATTTCTCCATGCTGAGCTCCATCAGAAAGATGATAGAGAGTAAAGCTGAAAACTATCACCTGAAGAGTCATGGGTTGTATGCAAGTTTCCAAGAAGTGACACAGCTGTCACTCCATCTGTTCCATTACCTGCCCTATGGGATGGTCTCCCTGATTTTGCTTCGCTTGGCAGCACAAAGCTTATCGGCGTTATCCCTGCTGCAACAACGCAGCAGCAGTCCTGACTTTGGTGCGTACATAGTATATCTTTGCAGCAGTAACATTAACACAATCCCTTTCTTATTAGTAGGCTCTGTGGTTAAAGCAAACAGTGACCAAAAATCATAACTTTCTATGCAGCTTTTAATGTCATTTGAAGGGCCGGGCTTGCCACTGCCCTCTCCATGTGAAGGTAAGGTATTGGCAGTCATGAAAGCAATGCTGAGTTCGGCACACTGGGCACTGTATGTGTGGTGTGTTCTGGAGCGATCAGCACTATATATTGGGATGTTACCAGTATTGATGCAACCTGTCAAAAAGACATAGTATCAACATCTCACAAGGCAATGCGGTGCTGGGCAAGTACACAGTGACAGGTTGAACACCATCACTCAAGTGCTGTGGCATCTCCCGTCTTTCCCAGGGATCCCTTCCTCTCCAGGACACATCCTTTCCACTCTGGCTATCTCCTTGTGCTGGCCCAGCTGCACATCAGCGTGTATGTCCTCCTCACAGATCCAGCAGCACTCCTGCTGTTGAGCAAACCAGATGTACCACCTGTATCACCCGTGTGTGCAAGGGCCGGGACGTGCACTCTGGTAGCACCACAGCCTCTATGCTGATCCCCCATGCTGGGCACAGCAAGTTGCCAGATCTCTGCTCTGACTGCATTGGGCTTATGGGGAAAGCTGCGATGGACGGATGCTGGAGCAGGGACATGACAGATGCCCGTGCCTTCCACAGGTGCTTTGCAGTGTATGTAGAAGCTCTGCATGGAAAGCATGCATCCAGGGAGAACATCATGCTCTAGCTACCTGGTCAAGCGGCTCTGCTGAGCTGGGGATGGGTGTCCAGCTGTGATGCAAAGCTCACAGCAGTGCACTGCCAGGCAATACTAAACAAAATACCACAGCCTGCAGTCAGTCAGCACAATCAAGTAATTAGCAGCTCATAAAAGACTGCATAAACCCATAAACTTGTTGGACTAATAATATAGGCACTTGTGGCTTGTAAGAACCAAGTGATGGTAAATGAGGTACCAAGGTATTATTCTCCAGTCTGTCACTACCCTAGTCTGTAAATTTGCAGGGATTGAGCCCGATGTTGATGACAATGGAGCTGACTATATTTGAGAGGTTGGACTTTAATTTTCAGTGGAGATACAAAACCCACAAATGGAGCAAAACCAACTGGCAATTAGGAACTTTTTTTCTGAACATCTAGATTTGCTCAGAGTAGAAAATTAAATGCCCATCACTGTGGTTTTGGCAGTCACTCAGAGCTGGATCAGTGCCTGGTGCTAAGGAACAATGTTTTGCAGCACCACAGTTCCACCTTCTACATCGGGTTAGTGAAATTACTCTGAACTGGAAAAGGTGCCTTTGCAAGGAAGGAGGTTGAGAGCACTGCGAGACACCTTGCTTGCAAACTGATAGAATATGTGTGAACTGGAGATTATACCTATTCCATGTATAATCTTAATATGGGAATAATAGAATAAATAAAATGTTAGTCTTCAGGTTATGGTTGTCTTGATAAACTCTTTAACTTTTCTTAAATAGCATATTTCCTGGGTAGTGTCTGATGTAAAATATTCATATGTCAGAGATTCAGCTGCTGCTAATATAATCGGTTTGTGTCACGGGAGTTTTATTTCACAGCACGTATATCTACCTTGACGTCACCAGGACCCAATTGTGTGGACACAGGAGAGTGGCTTCAAGTGCCGAATCCTGCATTTGTTGTCATACACATAAATGTACTTTCTTTTTTCTGCTTTGATGAAAACTACAAGCCCCCAGATCCTGCCCTGAGCATGTGAAAATGATGCTGGGTTGGAGGTGCTGAGCAATTTTAAGTATAGCGTATGACATATTGGACTCCATAATAACAATAGATAAACACAGGCCTGCATTTGCATCTGGAATATGCTTTATGTGCTAATCATGTCCATTCCACACCTGCATCCCTAAGGGCATGAAGGCAGTTCCCATTTATTCCATTTTTTTCTTAACATTTAACAGCAACAAAAGGTAATGAAACTAAATACTACAGTGGGATCTGGAGCTGTAATTGAGGTTACTATGTATGTGGCTATACACATAACTTAATGGTGTTATTAGGCCCTTTTGTGAGGAGTCATTTGACAGATGGACATCTGTCTTAACAAACGTAGCGAAAGCCCTCCTGCAGTGGTGCTCCCCTCCCTGAAGAAATCAGGATGAAAAGCTCAAGTCAGTGGTACTTTTGGTCTGGATTCAGCAGTCAGGTCCACACAATGAGCTTCACACTGTAGATGTGGTATGTGAACTAGCTTCCATGCAGACCCAAGCGCACTTGTCCAGAGAGCTGTCAGTCAAAAGCTTGTGCGCATTGATAACCTTGGCTGAATTCACACCTTTGCTCACCACTTCACTAAAATAACCCGCATATTACAGAGGAAACTCAAGTGATCTGTCTTAACTTAGCACTAGGAGTTCCTTTATTGTAAGTGGAAAGAAAGGGGCCCAAGGAAATGCAAGGAGAGGTTTTATTTCTTACTGCCATTGAGTGTTCTTCCTTCTTAGGCCACTGATTGCTGGTCTGTAGTGCCATTTGCTTCCAAGATTTGTTCCCCAGTGGGTATTTTAAGGGTTAGCCTTTTATAGCAAAAGGGGTTTTTTTCAATGCAGAAGGTCCAGGAAATATCCTTAAGTCACTCTGGGAATTAATCCAAAGAATAGGACAAATCCTGGCAAATGGCCAGCCCTCCCCTTGAGCCACCTGGGTTGGGGCGGTTCTCAGGGAAGCACTCTTAGCAAGGGTTTTCTCCTCAAATGGTGCTTTGTCTGCATGTAGCTATTTCAGGCTGTGGTTAAAGCTAAATTGGAAAGTTATGCTCTGAGAAACTTGGCTCCACTCTAATTACTTATTTAGTTACACCATTATTGGAGTATTAGAAAAATGTTTAAAAGTGGAACAACAGCCTGCACTTTCTGTGCAGTTTAGAAGCTCCTGCCTCAGCCAACATTTGCCTCTGTGACCACATGAAACACTTCTGAAGCCCAGAGGGAGCTTCTCACATGCAAACACAGCAAAAGGTTAAGGTTCTTTACCCTACTGTTGCTGGTGTACACAGAAGTACAGCAGCTTGTCTGCCAGTAGGCTTGGGAGTAGTCACTGCAACCCAGGTGGGTGAGCAACCCGTTTATGGCAGCCTTTCCTGTGAACATGTCAGAAGGTTTAGAAATGGGTAGGAAAATATCTCTGTGAACTGCAGGATGGCTTTCACGAGTTCCACGGTATATAATAGTAAACCTGCCCGAGTTTTTTCACAGCTTTTTTTCTGATTACTGCAGCGTGTGGGAATAGAAAACCAAAGAAGCTACAGTCTGTCCTGAAAGTGGATATTATTTACAAGACTCTATTCAAACTACCACAATGGTATGGTTGCTGGTTTTCTGTAAAGTAGATATAAACTGTCAGTTCCAGGCTAATGGGAAGCAGATTTGTTGTCCAGAAAAAAATCCCAGATGCACACAGCATACAACACTGGGCTTCCCGCTGCTGAGCCAGGGCTGCCGCATCTGCGTGGAGCAGGGCACCCTCAGTCACAGGGCAGGGAAGAAAAAAAGTTATATGTTACCTTATCTTTTACTCATTTGGGAATTTTTGACCAGGTACTTGAGCCCCTGCATCAAAGATGTTTTATTTCATTTAAATCAGAGCATTTTCAGAGCAGGCAGCAGGGTCATGGCTGGGAGCATCACACACTGGTTGAGATTCTGACCTTGGAACTGCCGGTCTCCAGAGTCCTCCATTCCCTCCAGCAACCTCCACAGCTGAGTGGGGTTCAGCTGAGAGACCAAAAGGCTTTACATGCACTAAATACAACTGTGACTTTGTGTGCAACAAATAATTTGTTTAGAAACAAAAGTTAACAGATTTTAGCTCCTTCTTGGGCAACAGGGCTCTGTGGATGTGAGCTTCCATGGCCAATGTGAGGAAGTGTGAGGGTTTGGGGCCGTCCCACTCTGGCAAACTACAGTCAGACTCCTTGCAGTGCAACAGGTATACAGGTCTCCTCATGAGGACAGGGTAAAGACCACTCCAAACACTCACAAAAATTGTTTCCCAGTGAAACCAGATCACTATTTAATGGGGCAAGCATTTTTAATTAGCAAAATACTACGTTATGTGTTTCTTTTCTATGCACCTTCTCGTTTGCTGATAGTAGACTGAAAATGCCTTGGTCTATTTAGGTGTATTGTACCTTACTGAGACATGTTGAACTGAAACTAGCCACCTGCCCAGGGTGTGCTGCTCTCGTGTGCTCTGATTGTGCATGCTGATTTGCAGCACCCTCTGACAACTGGTACAAAGGAACTCTGGAAAAGATGGGAGGTTCGCTTCATGAAACTCCCTCTGGTGCAAAATAAAACCATAGCAATATATATCTATTTCTTTTTTTTTTACTTTTGTAATAAGTAGCGGGACTTCTGCACAGCAGAGCCTTGCTTCATTTCTGTAACTCAATGGGGTCTCCACAGATTGGCACTGAAATTGTTTAGCCACTGTAATCTTGCATCATAATGGCATCACC
The DNA here is from genome assembly GCA_013396755.1 of Sclerurus mexicanus. Classification (NCBI taxonomy): domain Eukaryota; kingdom Metazoa; phylum Chordata; class Aves; order Passeriformes; family Furnariidae; genus Sclerurus; species Sclerurus mexicanus. The sequence goes on along the minus strand of VWZF01006235.1, from coordinate 447,544 downwards.
AGGAGGTCCTTCTGTGCATATGCAAGCTTCATTACCCAAACACCCACCTCTTTCTGCTACGGTGGTCCTACCTAATAATGACTTTTTAATGAGTTTTTCCAGAGCTAAGGGTTTTTCTTTTAAATCTAGAATTTTAATGATCTTTTTTTTATGGCATGATCAGACAGTCTCCCCCAGCTGTTAGGCTGTTTGTAGTATTACAATGTCTAATTGTGAGTCTCAGTAGCGGAGAATAAGTGCTTTTCCTCTTTAGGTACTTGGTTGTAGCACTTAGAAATCCCATGAAAGACAAAGGCAAGGCTGTGCAAGGGAAAGTTTGTAAAATAACGTGATATACTGCCCAACAGAGAGGGCTTCACCCCTGTAGCATGGACCCCTGGCAGATGAGGGGAGGCAGGCAACAAAGGTCTCTGCGCTGTCACCCAGCCTGTGGCTCTGAGTGATTGAGCAGACATCTCTGTTACACAGAAGGATTTTGACTGAATGAACCGCCAGACTGTCCTAAGCCATCACCAGCTGCCACTGTCTTGTTTTATAACTTACTTAATTTCTCTTCTTTTCCTCACAGTTGCTTTCCTTCCCTTTCAGAGTGAGGATTAGCAAGCTGTCCACTTTCCCATTTATGAATGTGATTCTAATCACAACCTTTTTTATATGAATGATAAATGCTTCTGCAGGGAGGGAGAACTGGTTTAAAATCCTTGTTTTGTACAACCTTCTGTGCAAAATAAATCTTTGCCAGTTTTAGTTCAGCTCATCTGTCCCACCACCTCCACCCAAACCCCAGTGCTTGAAGGGAGTCCTCCGGTCACAATTTCGGTGACTGTTTCCAGAAGTTGCAGGTTATCAGTGCCTGGTTGTGGTAGTTCAGATTTACATGGGAACACTTTGAGAGGCTGAGCAGCCAGGCTTAAACTCTGGCTCTTGGTGGGACAATTGCTTAGAAACACCTTCCTGTGGGCCCTCAAGAGGGCAGGGCAAAGGGGCTCTCTCAGCTCTAGCCCTGGCCATTTGGCCCTGGGCACCCCTGTGTGTGCTGTTGGGTGCAGGACACCTGCTGACAACACTCCCGTTTACCTCCACCTCTCGGTCCCGTTGGGAGGTCCTCGGGTGAATTCGCTGCCAACAATTTCAGCCCCTGACTTTTCTTTATGTGTCAGTAGCATTGCCCTTCTCTGTTTGATTTCTCTTCTTTCCTAGGTCTGATTTGATTCTTTAATACAAGGCTTTGTGGCTGGCTCAGCACAGCAAACATCCAGCGTTTTGCTGTGCATTTGCTGGTCCAGTTATTATTATCTGCTGTTGAATCTGCATCTGCTGCTTAATCTGCATCTGCTGCTTTCTTTGCTCAGGAGCCCACCCCTTAGCTGCTCTTTGCCCAGGTCAAATAGGAGCTCTGCCACCTCCAGCCCATGCAACAGCATTTGAAACCCTCTCTGAGCACAGATTAACTTTCATTTCTCTGATGTGATAGTTCATAACTCTGACAGACTCTTCAGCCCTCTGGCCTGTGGCACATACGAGACAACCTTTACAGGTCTCAGAGTGTTTCTCCCTCAGAGAGCTGTGCAGTGCAGCACAGTGTTCATACACCCCTGCTCCCTGCCTGTTGCAATCTCAGCACCGGGTATTTGCAGCAAAAGGTGGCTCTGTGGTGGTGCCTTCACAGTGGTTGCTCCCTCCCAATGAGGTGGTCCCTCTGCATGCAGGGACTGCTGTGCCCCTGCCTTTTTTGGGGTGGCATCTTCTCTCATGACATCGTGCTCTGGTCATGCTCCCAAAAGGGTCCCAAAAGACCTGCGTCTCTTTGCCAGCTCCCCCCAGGCACTGTGGGCACTGGGCTGTGGGAGGAACAGGGATGTCTGCCAAGGACTCCGGTGGGCAGACAGCACCTTTTTCATCCACAGGCTGTGCCATTGGCATAAGCACTCAAAATTCTTTTTCACAGAGGGGAAATAGCTTCACTAGGATAAATGGTGAGAGCAGGAGAGCTCTCTGGTAGCAGGCAAGGTGCTGTAGAATTCAGCTGAGCAGATCTGAGTTTGATATTAAGGTGCTATATTCCCCTTCAGGCACTAGGATTTCCTTTAGGATATGTTCCAACATCGCATCATGGCTTTGGCCCTTCACATTTGTGGCTTCTTCAAAACCAAAGTGCAGCCTTCCCTGGTGTTTTGATGCTGGTCTTATTTTCTATACTAAGGCCAAATTGAACGACTCTTTATAAACTAAATTCCCTTTCTTGACAAATACACTAAGATAAGAGATTTGCTTTGGCCATTGATTCTGAAAACTTTCATAGTTCAGCTTAGCAAAATGAGGATTGTTTGGGCTAGAACTGCCCCAAATGTTCTTTTCCAGTTGTCTTGAAGAGAATACTTTTAGTAATGCTTTTCTTTTGCCTTGACATCTGCTCAGCTCCCAGCTTTAATCACAAACAGGAGTTCTCATGAAAGAAAAGCACACACAAAGAAAAGCAGACCTTCATTTTTAAACTCATCTTCAGAGAGGTTTTGGCAATGAGGAGCCAGCTGGTCGCCTCAGAAGGGAAGACAGCTTCACTGCAGTGAGGCCATCACTTGATGATGTCTTTCCAGGCTGAGCAGAGTCAACTGTTTGTCATTGGGGGGTTGTCCTCACTGCAGGAAGAGAACTACAGTCTATCTCCAGCTGTTAATCTCTGGCTTCTCACATCCCCTTGCTCCTGCTCCTTGTCTTTCTTTTTCCAGCTGTGTACAAAAGCATGTTTTCTGTGCCCTGACCCCCTGCACAGAACCCCTCTTCTCCCATTTGTCCCCCTTGTCTCCCTGTCAGTGGCTGGCAGTTCCTTTGCCTGCTTGTCTCCTCCTCTCAGTACTCCTCACACACCACTGCACCCCTGGATCCCCCTGCAGCCCCTGTGCTCCCCACGGAACGTGGCTGAGTATGTCCTGGTTTTGTGGAGAATCATTGCAGCACGGGAGTGGATGTGAATAGATCTGCACTGGAATCATCTGCAGCAGTGACAGCACCTTTTGTTTCTCCTGTGTGCACATTAACTTTATCAGCCGTTAGACCTTGAAATTACATTCTACCCTTAAATATACTGTTGGGAAATGAATTCAGCTGAGTAAACTGCAGCTCTCTTCAAATGTGTATAGGCTTGAGCCAGCTGGTATTTAAATTTCTTTTTAACATACACTTTCTTATGGGCCACAAAATGGGTATGTGCAGTTCAGAAAGAAAAAAAGAGGATTCTGCTGCAAGGAGATCATTTGCAAATATTGAGCGAGTGCATATGAATTTTAAAGTGTAATGAATATGATGAAGTTGGTGTTTACACAAGGAAGTTCATTTGACAAACCCCTGTTTGAGAGATGTGTCTATAGGAATTGTATTGAAAGACCCAGGTTACATCTGTCTTTGAAATGAATCCTCTGCTCCATCTATCCTGATGAAGATCCCTGAGGTGCAGAGCTCCTTCCAGTATAAAGTAATTACTCTTTCAATATTAGCTTCCTGAGTGCATCTATTCAAACCCTATCACCCATGTCACAAATGTGTTGTAAAATCCACCAAGACCGTGTTCTTCAAAGAAGATAAATCTGAAGGACTTGACATAAATGTCACAGGTAAAAAACACAAAAGAAATAAAAGGGAGACAGCTTAAACAGCAGAGAATAAAATTTATGTACAATAAGAAGTTGGGTGTCTTATTAGGATGTCCGTGAAGAGAATCACATTACGCAGTGTCAGACAACAAATGTAGGTGCTGCAATGGAGGTGCTTTCCATACGGTCATGGAGAAGATGGATTTGCCTCCTTCCCTATTGACTCTTGAGGGCACTCAAGAAGTGGTCCAGCACTTTGAGACCTAAGCTGGCACCCTGAGAAGCTTCTGGGAGGGTGTAAGTGACTCGGACCATCTGCCCTCTGTAATTGTTTCTTCTGCTTACCAGGAATATTTGCTGCCTATGTTGGCATCTGCTGAGGTTGCTGCAGAAGTGAAGCATCCTGCAGAGTGTGACCTGGCTATTCCCACAGCAGGGCTCAGTGAGAAGCCCTGAAGGGTTGGACTCAGATAGCCACATTTTAGGTGGCTATAGTCAGTCTAAATGTGTATTTCCCCAAAGGCATAGGGTGCAGATGGAAAGCACACGTTACTGGGCACATGCATGGAGAGAATCAACCTAGTGGTTCCCATTCAAGTGTAAATGTTTCCTAGCTTTTTGTTTTTGCCCTGTCACCATAACTGGACACCCACCAGTTCACTTGTAGTTGTGGCAGTTGCTGATGTATGGGGCTCAAAATGAACCAGACCCAAGAGGAAGCCTGCTTGCCTTGCAGCTCGTGCTGCAGGAAGAGGCAGTGTCACGGGTTGCTGCTCTGAGCAGCGCTGGCCCAGCAGACCAGCTGTCCTGACCACTGCCTGTGTGAACACATCTCCTCAGCATAGCCTGGCATTGGGGCGATTCCCTCATCTGAAAAATCCACTGCCTACCTTTCTCCTTTCTTCCTACTCTTCTCTTTTTTTCTGCTTCTCAACTCCTATCTCCTGTTCGCCGATATAGGAAGTTCTGACAGCAGCTTTTTCCTGAAAGTGCAAGCCTTTTCTTCTGACACATATCCTGCCATTTAAAATACTATGTACATCAGCATTAGAGAATTAGAAATATGGTTGCACATTGCCCTTCATGACCACACAGATAATAACTTAGGGTCCCACGTTGAACAGATCTTAGACTCACACACTCCTGCTGTGTCTGTTATATGAACTGAGGAACTTTGATTCTAAATACTTTTGATTAGTAAAGATCAAGGGGAATTCTAAGAAACTCGTTAAAAGAATTTAAATAGATTTCTATATTGGGCAGTGTCCTGGGTTACACGAAAGTTTTGGTATCCACCTTTTAATTCCTTTTTTATCCAAATATGCCTTTTGGGCTTTTTGGTGTTTTGACTTCTTTAAAGAGACTGGACTGCTAGTGATTAATGACTCAAATATTCTACCACCTGCAGTGACCGCCCAGCTGCTGTAAGAGACTGGACAATTGGTGCTGATGGCTCAGTCAGCAGAGTGCTCTGCTAACAATGTGCAGAGTGGCCAGGCAGGCCAGGGACTGAAGGCATGCACATCTGACGACACAGGCTACAAGTTGGGTGTTAAGCAGGATAAGGAGAGAGGAAAACCCTGCTAGGTGGAGTAGTTTCTTTTTCCTTACACAGATGATTCAGCTGTGATAACTCCCTGGAACCTTCACACCTGGCCTGAAGGTATTCATCTCTTGTTGATGAGCCATAATGGGCCATAGTGGACTCAGCTGCACTGGTATAAGAGGCAGCTGCAACATCTTAGAAGGTGTCAAAAACTCCCGAAGGATCCAGTGTAAAACTCCCAGCCCAGAGGAGGTACCAGAGATATTCCTACCTGAATATGAGCGTATATAAGTCTGATTCTTTGGGCTTCTCTTACTATCTGGGGTTTCTACCACCACCTTGGAGGGTCTGCATTGTGACCACCATTTCAACCAAAGAACACTGAAATTGTGACAACCAAGTCTCATCACTGGACCCAACAGGTGTCTTTTGGTCCTTCCAGTCACCTGGTGGGTCCTCAGCCCTGCTCTGACTGCCTGTGCCAGCATCAAGTAAGTGTCTGCCAGTATCACATCCCAGCTATCTGCCATTTTCTGCCAGGTTTTCAAGGTATGGGGGAGGTGAACCATATGGAAAGGTGGGCATCTTGTCTCTGTTCTGTGGCCATGTGTGTGGTTTTTTTTAGGCTAGATGAGGCTGGGCTGCTGTCTGGGTTTGGTCTGGTCGGCAGGGCTTGGGAAGTTGGTTTAATTCAGTTTAACTGGTACTGGTTTTGGTGTTCTTCTTGGTAAGGAGTTATTTTTTCACTTATATCCTGGCGTATTTGGTCTATCTCTCTCCCTGTATTGGAGAAACCAATATTGGTTATTGAATTCCAAGGAGGAGATTTCTGTCTGAGGTCTTCGCCCCTTCAAATTGTCTCAAACTCAGACAGGCAATAGTTATGTAATTGAAGTCAGGTTTTTATCTGATTAAATATAACAGATGTGAATATTAGAAAAAAGTAATATATTCATATATTGCTGTCTTCTAATCTGGGTATATAAGTGTGGATATCAGTGAACAGCAGCAGTGAAAATCGTGCATTAATGTTCAATAAATGCTCATGAAAGTTGATTTAATAGACAGAAATTACTGTACTGTGTAGTACAAACAGAATGTATGGACATATATATATAATCTATCTGGAAGATTTTCTGCAGTACTGTTTCTCATCTCAAGAAAGAACATAACTTAGAAAAGATTCAAGAAAGAGTAACAAACTTAGAGATTTGGTTAGACTTATATTTAAGAAGGAATGATTATCTTCAGGAGGAAGACAAGGTAGGGAGAACTTGATTGATTTTGATGGGTATAACACAGATCAATCAGTTCTCTTGACTGTATTTTACAACAAGGGATCAGAATGATGCTTATATGAAAAGACAGTAAAACTGTAAGCATTAAAAAGACTTAATCCCACAGTAAATTCGTGGTGGACAGTGCTGAAAGAGGTCATCTGAGAGGGCATTGGGACAGGATTTAAACAGATAGGAGTCACACAGAAAGAACAGGTGATGTATTCTCAGACACATCATTGGGACACTCAATCTCCAAGAAAGGAGTCCAGAAATAAGCCGAAGAGGAGTGAAAGCATCACCAGAATGACCTTTGAGGCCTATCATGCCCATGGCATCGTAGATTGAAAAAAAAATAAAATTGTTAATGTATTCCAGGATGGGAGGCCAAAGGGAATGGAATGAAATATAGTGATAATGATAGGAGGCCAAAGAGATTGAAACAGAACATTGAGGTAACAGAACCAGATTTGCTGAAAGTGAATTCCTCCATTCCTTGTCCATGCAGGATTTAGCTCTGTGATGCCTCTCATTTGAAACCATTGGAGTCAGTAGCAATTCTAGCCATATCACATACACATCACTTTAAGATTACTGAAAATACGTGAGGTGCACAATGATTATTATGTTGATGTGTTTTCATAGTCTGTATGTAATATGCTCTCCTTTCATATTACATAGAGTCTCTGTCATATCTGCTCACCAGCAGTTGCAGTGTTGTGGTTTATGCTACCACTAATTTAACAGAATATTTGTGACATAGTTCCTCTGATTAATGGCCTTAATAGAGAGTCAAAAATTTTTCACAAAGTTATTTTTACCATGTTTGTTTTGTGTAGTTGTGTTGTTATTGTAACAAAATTCTTAATTATCAGACAATGTGCTAATTTAAACAAGGCTCTTCTTGTCCTTGGGAATAAGGTTCTTAATCTATAACTAGTTTAAACAATGCTTTATTTAGCTGAGGTTTTCAGACCATACTATAGTTTTAAATATGTCTTCAGCAGGATGGTGTTCTCCTTTTATTTTTCTCTGGTGGTGTTGGCTCCACTTAGTCCCTGCCTCCAGTGGCTGCCAGGGCATCCCTTTTTTGGAATTGATCTGAGGGCACCAATAAACCTCACACCCACCTGTGACCCTAGCTTTCTCCCCATGCAGACAATGGAAGAGATCACCACTGCAGCTCTTTCTGGCAAAGCCTGAAACTCTATTTCTTCTTGTTTTACCCTGGTTCCTGCTTCTGCCCTTGGTCTGGTCCAGCATGAGCTCCTTGTCTTCACTGCCTCTAATGTCTTGCCACACTCTTGATCTGTCCTCTGCTGTGCTCTCTGTTCCTCTTGTCCAGTGCCTGACCATGCTTCCTGCCCATACCTGTACTCAGTGCAGCTTTTGCAGTGATTTTGATTGTCCCACTGTAGAACGCTGTCCCAAGTCTCAGGCATGATCCCAGCTTACTGTAAGGATTGAGACAGCCTGGCAGAGAACAAAACATCCCCAGCAGGCCAGGCATCTCAGCCCATGTATGTGTTTTCCCAGCAGCCTCTGGCAGCCCTAGACTGTGATTGCTCCCAGCTCTGAGAACCTTCTCCCCTGGAGATGAAGATGCAGATGTTCTGTGTTGCAGTAGAGTCTGGGGTCTTTCCAGACCTTACTCTTTCAATCCCCTGGTACCTGCCTTCAGTGGGGATTTCTGGACCCTCCAGGGAGACAGTGTGCCTACTCCTATTTTCATCTCCCAAATGTCCTCCAAAGATTTTTATTAGATTAACTAATGAAATTTTGATTAGCTGCTGAGGCATGGAGCCTCGTTAAAGAGGGGTCATATGTACCTACCCAGAAGATGTGCTGCCATTTGTAGTGGTGTTAACATGCCAGTATTATTCTGTCAGTGAGGAGAGGAGAAAGCACCCATTGTTACAGCTATGGCTGTGGAAGCTACCAATACTGCGTCTGCTGTTATGTCTTTGGGATGATTAATTCTGTACATAAAAGCTTGTGGAAAACAGAGGTTCACATCAGATCTATCCGTAAAAATCAAGATATTTAGCAATTCCTCTATCATCAATAAATCCTTCGCTTATACCAGGCCTGGGAGCTCTTTGACAGATATAAGAGTGTTCTCTGAAAGTAAGGAAGAAAACTGTGTGGGCTGAGTGGCTTGTTCTGTGAAGTCTTTGTCAGGAGGCAATTAGTTAGGCTATTTAGATGTCTAACTCTTAAACATCTTATTCCCATTGGGATTGATGCAAGTTGAATGCTTAGGTAGCTTATTATGTCAATTGTTTTCAACAGGTTTAGGGAAAAGGAATAAAAAACTATACAACTTTTTTTAAGACAACCATCTCCAAATCCCTGCTTGTTAATGGAAACGTATCTTTTTCAAGTGATAAAACCCAGAAAATTTTCTGAAAGAGAAAATTATTTGCAAAAGTGTGGTTGTGTGAGAAAAATTTTTTCTAAGTTAATTTTAGTGACCTTTTCCCACTGCCTCTATGAACCTTTCTGTGCTAATTTCTGAAATACAAGAAATCCTAAACTGGGTAGCTGATGTAGGGTGACTTGACAAAGGGAGAAGAGGTATGCTAATGCAAAATAAATAGATGTAATTAAATTTATGCAGGTCTTTGCAGTACCAAGGAAAGAAAGGATAAAGTTCTTATATTGGAACAATGATGGAATGAGTTTTCTAGAATGTTGGCTCTCTAGTTTTTAACCCTTTTGAGCAATAAAGCTCAAAACAAAGCCCGGAATTTGAAAAAAATGAAACAAACCTCAAGGATACAAGTATATAATCTGATAAATCCAATGAGTTTGCTTCTGCAGGACCTTTCTTTCCTCCTACAAGTGCTGTCTGTGGAGATGTCCTCTTTGTGCGTGCTGCACTTTTTCTAGCATCATTTTCTCATGTTTCTAAATAGTCTTTGGTCTCTCTGTGTTACCTCTCCAGTTGTACCAAAACTCTGTGCTGAGCAGGGCAGGAGACCCAGGGTTGTCCTCCATTGGCAAGGCATCTCAGGCACCCCAGGTATCTCCCTGCCTTGGGGCAGCTTCTCTAGTGAGTCCTCTGCTCCTGCACTCTGGCTGCCTGCCTGGAAATCATACCTAAGTGAAAAGAAAATTGGAAAGGACAGAGAATTGGGCTGAGGTCCAGGATACCTATTTGTGGAGCTGCTGCCCCATTAATCTCCCTCAGAAACCAGGAGTTTGCTTCCTCTCATTTTACCCAAAGTAATTCATGAGGCTCTTAAAACGTATCCTTCATGTACCAAACAAGGAAGCCCATACAGTGCACCGGAAAGATGGTATGAGAAAATAGGATATCTGAGGAGGTGCTAACATTTTTATTGGGTCTTAATGACTGGGGCAAAACTTTAAAGGCTGCTGGAAGACAGAGCTTTCTTTTTTCCTAAGTATAACAACATGCTCCTGCCAGGCACAGCGTGGAGGTGTGCAGCCCTTGGCTGGTCTGCCCACAAAAATGGTACCGAAAACCCTCCAGTGGGGCAATGCAGAAGAAACTTGGGCAGTGATTTGGTGTGCTCTTACTGTCACACATGCCACTGCATGTGGGACAACACCCATGCCCACTTGGCTACGTGCTGCCTGAGTGCAAGCAAAGTGCCCCACATAGAAGTGCTGTGGGTTCCTCCTAATTGCCTGCAGACTGGCTGTCTTCTGGGAATTCTTGTTTCACAAGTTTTTAAAAAAAACAAACCCTCCACCAACCAGCTCTCTGGAGAGTCTGGCGTGCTGTCAATCCTGCAATGTCTGCAGGCTTTTAATCCTGTGTGAAAGTGTGTGTAGATGATTATTCTGTTTATTACACGCATGCGCGTGCATGCCGCTCTTTTGACATGTAAGTTAGTGATGTCAGTTCACCTCCTCCTTTGTAGAAGCACAGGCACTCAGAGTCAACGCTTCCATCGGCAAAAAACAGGCTTTATAATATTATACATGATATACAGACACATGCATACACACATACAGTGGACAATCTATTGCTTTTCATCATTTAGAACTGATCCATATTTTCCTAGAGAGACATCTGACCTGCACATGACATAATCCTCAATGCATCCTTGGTACAGCAAGTCCAACAGATATAGTTATCTTGAGGCTCAATAATAAAAGGCTTGAAGTCCAACAAAAAGTGAAACATGCTCTTTATAGTCTATACCTGCTTATGGCATGGCCCTTCATCAGACACAGACGCAGCTGTCTCTGATTCTGTACTTTATGCATTAACAAACTGAACAATGACCTTCCAGCTGCAAAAGAGAATGAAATACTACACTGTAAATGAACTCAGCGGTTTCTGAAGGCACAACAGATGAAAGCAAATAGTTCCAGGGACAGTAAAAAGAAGTTCTTTTTTTCCCTTCTGGTTACAGTAACCCCTGTAAACTTGCCGGTTAAAAAGGTTATTTCTTCTAATATGCAATTAATGGTCTGCTTGGCATACTCTTGCACTGCCTTGTGATTTATGAACCATTTTAGGCAATGAAATTTTCACATATGACACAAGATGTATAGAGCTGCTCTCAACTGCCCTTGGGGCTAATTTTAAGAAAGTCAGTTTGGAGTTTAGCTGTTGCCAATAGCCTCAAATGGGTGCATCCTCTTCCTTGCCAATCCCTTTTATGCTATGCAATCTCTTTATGGGTGTTAGGTACTTGGGATGCATACAACTTCTGTTTATTATTTTCAGTACTAACTGATATTTTCAAAGAGCTAGATCATTAGTTCTGAAGTAGTGATATGAGTGACTGACATGCAAATAAGCCCTTAACATGGTTCATCTGCCTCTCTGAAGGTTTCTCCGGCATCAGAAAGCTCCCAGGGGACACACAGCTACTGCCTCTGCCCAGCCCCACAGCCCAGGGGCTGGCATTTTGGCCTTCACTCCACGGTGACAGTGCCTCGACACTGCTGGAACAGCCCCCAGAGTTGGCAATGTAATTTGTGGCAACCATCGAGTTTCCTCATTTACAGCTAAGATGTGGGCAGCGTGGCTCTGCTGCAGCAGGGCAGTGGTGCAGGCAGCTGAACCATGTACCACTTCACCTCCTGTCACTCACCATCTGTGCCCCTGAGGTCTGCTGTGCTACTCACAGGATCAGGAGAGGGTACAGCCAGTGTAAAACTGCAGAACTAGCCTAATATGCTCTGACAAGTGAGGAATTGGGGCAGCTTTACTTCATCTACCAAGCCACCTCCATCCTTCAGAAGGACAGCTCATTTTACTACTGCCTTTTGAAGCCTAATGGGTTTCTCAAGCATGGCTGGTGACTCTAAATGCACTGATTGTGAAGGATTTACACAGCTGACCTGATTTTTCCAAATTAGTGAAAGTTAACATTAGTATCTGCAGCAGTGGCAGCTTATGGAGGTGCAATCTGGAGATACAGAAATCACTCTTCTGTCTTTGATCAGAGGTTTCTCTGGGCATGAGGAGCTAACTTTAGCACCCGAAAAATGGTTTGCAAACTGTTAAATTCAGTTATAGTGCCTGCAGAGAGCTCTTGCTCAAACACTTCTGTCTCTCTTGATGTACAATCCAGATTTGGGGATGGGTGTGTCACTTCATTGTGTGAAACAGTCTGAACTGTTCATGAACTTAATAAATGTAAGAGTTTCTTGTTAAATCTCTTAAACCAAATATTTCATGGTCAGTGATATTATTATAGAATATCCCAACGGTGTGAATTTGTAGTAGGGACCACACTAAAAATAAGGAACTCAGAGAGAAATCAGATTCTCCTGGGCTCCTGGTGCAGATCAATCTTCACTTGAAGACTTTCAGAAGTTACCCAGAGGGAAGATGCCTTAGAAAGTGTGCAGATAGAGATTTTGCATGAGAATACCAGCATAGAATAGATGATAGGTGAAAGTTTCTCTCTGATGGTAAGGCTCCTTGTTCACAGAGTTTTCTTAAGATAAATAGAGGCTTGTTTTTGTTTTAACTTCAAAGGGCTTTATAAGCTGAGGGAGGGGCTCAGGAGGCCTGAAAACTTCCATAAATGTTCATTTCATGATCTATAATGAGATGTATCTGCTCCATATGAGAAGCCAGCAATTCTGCAAGTAAAATGAAATGAGTTTTGAACAACCCACCTCTTCACCAGTAGCTGACTTTTAACACTTACTTTGATAAAGTATTTCCCACCCTCACTCAGAGGGTTATGTGCAAGTAGTTCTCAATTTTAGTGAGTTTTCTGAACTTAGGTGCTACTTAAAGCCAACTCTCTGCCCGAGGATGCTCAGAGAAACGGCCCCCGTGTGCAGAGGGAGAGAGTCAGTGGGTGAAGCTGCAGCATTGCTGGACATCAGCTCTGGTGGGACTCACTAGACTCCATGCATCAGAGGCAAGATACTCTCAGCAGGACTTTTGTAAATGAGAAGCCTCAAAGAGGACTTGCCTTACTGTGACAGCACCTGCATAGACTCTGTCTTGGAGAGCTTGGGCTGTCCTTTAAAAAACATTTCCGTCCTCATTCACTTGTTGTTTGGGGTCTGTTGCTGAGGGAACTCAACAAGGAAAATGAGGTGAATAAATTAAGCTTCATTAATAACAGATGATCCCCATTATCTGTAGAAAAATAATAAGACCAAGTTGTCTAGCTGAAGCAGTAGGTGGTGTTCAAATCACTCCTTTAAGCAGTAGGGTTTAGAAAAGTGCAAGTAATGCAAGTTATTCTACATTTTAATGGTGTATCTTTTTGTGTAATTGGAAACTGGAAGGCAAAGAGCACAGCAAAACCCCAATTTTTGCAGGGTGAGCGGTAATGAAACAAAACCAATTTCTTCAGTGTTCACAATAGAAAAATTACTAGAACAAGATTTCCCACTCTACCAGAAATAGTAAGAAATTAAGAAGTGAGGGCAGGGAAACTGTCTAACTTTGAAAGAAAAGGAGACAAATGGAGAAATAGCCTCGTGCTGTGGTAGAACCTGGTTTTGCATTGAGCAAGAGGCAAATTTCCTTTCAACTTCTACAGAAGCCAAAACTTATTTCTCATCAGAGCTGGATGTGCTGGGCCTGTGACCCAGTCTTCTATCCACATCGCCAGACTTGGGCTCTCTCTCAACAGAGAGACAGGCAGCATATGTTGCCTAAACCATGTCTCGTCATTACATTAGAAGGCTCCAAGTCCCAGCAAAACCTTCACCTTGGACCTTCACAGAGCCACCATCCCTCCTGTGTTATGAATATAGATGGTGGCCTTGGGAATCTAGACTTCCAAACCACATGAGATTTCTGTTTAACAGGCAGTAATTCATAATTATATAATGAGCACATCGTGCTAGGAAAAGCTGAGAAAGATGCAGCAACGCGCTCTGAGAGAACCAGTCTGTATGACAAGGGTGATGTGTGTCAATGACTCACCTGTTGGTGCTGGGAGAAGGAACCTACCCTCTGGATAAGGACTGACAGAGAGATTGTAGATTCTTCTCCATGCATTATTTATGAGGATGGATACACAGAAAATGCTGCAACACTGGAAAGCAAGGGTAGGATACCATGTGCAAAGGGAATGGTGGAAAGTGCAATGTCTGGAGGCGAAAAGACTTGGAAAGAGTAAAGAAAGGGAAAGTAAAGGCTGAAGTTGATACAGTAAAGTTGTTGTAGTGAAGGGTTTTTAAATTTCTGAAATACTAATGAGGACCATTTTCATAATAGTTTTTTTATGTTTATCAAATAGATGAATAAAAGAAATGACTAATAAGCATGCCAACAAAGATTGATAAAGTAAATGATTAAGGACAACATTTACAAATGTATTTTTCCATATATTTACTTGAATAACTAGAGATACAGTAGCCAAACTTAGTGACAAGACACAGAGATAATATAATATGATTACATTCTCTCTCTCTAATGAGACAAACACTACTATCCTTAGGCTAGCTGTAGTTTCCTGACAACTGCATTGTTATTTTTACTAAATGATGTGATACCTCGATGCTACCAAAGTATCTTTTTCCTCTAGGAGGACTGTTCTGTTGACATACAATCCTTTTGCCTCTTTACTATCAACAAGTTTTAATTTTTACAGGGTATGTTTTCTAAATCCCTGATTCTACAAATTGAGTTAGACTAATGTAATCAAATAATAATCCAGCAGCTGTGAATACGGAAACATCTGTGTATTTCTCACCACTCCTTGACTAATATAAGTCTTTTTTACATTGCTTGTGACTAATTGTTGTTGTGTCAAAAGCAGTAGACAGGAAAATTGGTGATTCTTCCAAACATATCATTACAGTCACTAAAGTAATGAGAAATACATCAGATATTTTTAGGTCATAATTTTTTTTGTCAGGCAAAATAGCAACCTTTTTGAATAAACTGGAAATCATTATTGCTTCCACTGGGATTCACACTGAATGCACTAATTATGGTGAATTAATTTGGTACTGACAAAGTTACAACAAAGTAATTTCCTCCATGATAAATTGCAGGGCCATGTTGTTCCCGGGTCAGAAACTTGTCTTTTGGCTGTGCCACGCAACAGAGAGAGAACAAACTGAGCTGAGGGGCTGTAAATCCCAATCCCCAGCAATCCCCTGGCATTGCCCTCCTGACTTCTGCATCCATGGGCCCCATGGCAGAAGAAGGATGGGCATCTTAGGGCAGGGGGAGAGGCTGGGAACAGGCTTGGCCCCGCTGCAGAACCACCAGAAAAGACTTCCTTTTGTTTTTTAGATGTCGAAATGCAAAAGGCAGGGAAGGGGAAAGGGGGAAAGGGAAGGTCCTAACACCATCTTTCACTTTCCTGGGTTAAAAGGTTCATCTGCACAAACACATCTGATTTGCCAGGAATAGAGTTACCACTGCAATCACTTCCCTACTTGAGCCCTTTTCATAATTATTTTTTGATTTGTGCTGAAATCTGTTTGTTTTGTACAGAATTCCGTAAAGGCAGTTCTGCTCCTCACAACATCCTGAGGTTACTGCTGTGTGAAACATCCCAGGTGGGAGTGAGCAGTGTTGCCAGTCAAAAGCAGCCAGATGTTCAAACCCAGGAATGTTTAATGTTATATACAGTTTCCAAACATAGTCTTAGGAGAACAAACATTTTCAGTTATTCTCTATATATGAGATTACTTTTTTTAGCTTTTTAACAATTATTTTTACAGTCTAAACTAGAAACTACTTGTCTGAACTAGAGCAATAGTTTTGGTTTGGGTTTTTTTTTAGTAGAAAGCATTAAAAATATAAATCAATTTGGCTCAATATTCATTAGGAATAAATATCTTTGCATTCATTGCAAACAGTCTCTCAGATGTATATATGGATGATACTCTCAGGCACACTGTGTGACTCTTGGGGGTGGTCCTGTGCAGGCCTAAGGATTGGACTGGATGATCCCCGTGGGTCCTTTCCAACTCAGCATATTATGTGATTTTGTGATTTAATTCATATCACGGCCTTATATTTTATTACTTTCAAAGCTTGATGGGCTGAGGTGAAGTTAATAAGTATTGTTAAACTTTGTCCATTAACTAATAGGTAACTGGAGCAAAAAAAAAAAGCTATGAGAGATGTTAAGAAAATCCTGCAGGATTTCTGTTAAAAAAAAAAAGGAAAAGAAAAAAAGGTTTTTACCTCTTTTTAAAAAAGAAGGGGAAAAAAAGAACCAATTGAGCTGTATTGAAGAGGAAAATGTCTCCAAAATCAACGTGCCTGTGTAATTTATTCCACAGGTGCAAACTATTAGCATGAATATATCATGCTGTTCCTCAAATGTATCATGGATCAAAACTCAGTGTTACTTTTCAGAAGGCACTGAGTTTCTAAATGAAAAGGTCATAACAAAAGTATTTATATTTACTTCCTTTTTTTTAAACCAACTATTTGCCTCATGGAATGGTTCCCATTGCAGGGTGGGAGAGCGATCAGAAAATGAGGATGGATTTCACTGTAGTAGACACAATTAAACTGAGCTACTGATTCAACTTAATTTAGCAGAAAGAGAATTAATTTTTTTAAATAATGGAATGTATTGCAAATTGATTAATGTTCACTTCCATGAAGCCCTCTCTTAGTTTAGTATTTGGAAGCTCAGGACTTGGTTTTTCTTTCTTTCCCATGAAAGTAAAAAAGTCCGTAGTAAAGATTTCCTTTGTGATCACCAATCACCTTTGTGATTGTGTTTTGCAAACTTGTCTCCTCTGCTGCAGTAGCTGCTACGCCTCTATGATTATTGGAGGCTGGAGGAGCTTTCCCATCACTAGATGCAGCATAAAACCTCTAAATTCTTCAGTCCACATTGGGCTGCAGGAACCCTGCTGACTGGCTCTGTAGGCACAGTGGGATGCACGGAAGATCCTGCAGATACAGCATCTGGATATTGCAGAACTCTGAAAAGCTCTTTGAAAGGCAATCTAGCAATTTTTTTGTTTATTTTGCCTTGTTTTATTCAAAACTGCCTGTATTTTCATGTTTCATAGGCTCAGACAGGACAACTGTGTTGCCAGAAGTCTGTCTGCATCAGCCAGCCCCAGCCAGAATGCATTGCTAAAGGATCAGCATCAACCTATGAGTGGCAGATATCAGTTCAGGCATTTTTAAATACGTGAATAATCTCAGCTTCAATATTCCTTTGATGCTCTAAATTCTGGCAACTAATTGGGAAAAACCTGTGTGCAATGCTTGGAGATGTTTCAGGACTTCCAGGAGTGAAACCTAGGGAGACTGAGACTCCTAAGTGACATTGTGGCTTCTGAAAATGCCACAGTCACATACTGAGAAATAGCAATAGAGGATGACTGGAAAAGATAGCTCCACATCACTTTCTGTGGTGTCCAAAGACTGTTCTCGGAGCTTTGTAGCTGCACACTGCCAGTTCTTGCCATTTGCAGAATCCGCTGTCCAGATATGGGTCTATACCGTTCCAGTGGGGACCAGGCTTTTGGTCTTCTGTTCGCAGGTGCCTATGGGTAAAAGGACAACGACGGAAGGCAAATCTATTGCCAACAGGCTGAAATTCACTGTGCAAGGATTGGCATCTCAGACGGAGGTCGTATAACGTTTCTACCTGTAACCAAGTGCCTCTGTATCTTCACAAAGGCACGTATTAGAAAACATCTGGAGGAAACCTTGGCCCTGCTGCAGTCAACAAGAGCTTTAACTGTGACTTTCTAGGTCTTTATGTGCAATACTGATTCATTTGTTGAAGGTCAGCTAAAAGGGCTGAGTAGTTTTATGCTTAATGGTAACACAAAGAATGACAAGGCCGAAAAGCTTAACGATAGTTAATTCAAGAGCACTGTTAAGGCTGAGTAAAAGTCAGTATTTAGAGATATAAGTGGATGAATTCATTTCTTGGAAATGCTACGACTATTACAGTATCAGAATAGGTGTGGTTTTTAATAGTTTTTCAGAAAATGTCTGTTCTGAGGCAAAAAGAACATTTATATGTTGTTTTTAAGCTTTCATATATTTTTCATTATAAACTGCTCTCCGTTTAGGTTTCTTGCTATTACATTTAGCAGCTTCTCTTTTTTTATATCATACATAATAAACCCTCTCAATATTCTTCATACTCTTGCTAGACATAAGGACACAGATAAAGCCTTTGTGCTGTCTATGGCTGAGAATATATTTTTTTAATGCCTCGTGCTCAGTGACTGGTGTCCTATTATACAACAGGATTTTAAGCTAAGATTTATCATCCCAGGTATTGTCTTTGCACAGAAAATGGAAATTACTGAGTTTCCTGACATTCATGAGGGAATGCAGAGAAGCGTATGCACACATAGCCTACTTTTGTGTGTACAACCTTCATTTAAAGAGAGGAGACATACATGTTGCCACATTTGCTGAAATTATAGAAAGAGCGACTGGCACAGCCAGAATCACACTGGAAGTCCCACGTCCTCAGTGTTTACCAAACAACTAGGATATAACCTGCACCATAGCCATGGGACTGCATTTCTCTGGATAGATGTAGCTATTTGTAATAATTACATTATTAAAGACCATGTTCACATCACATTAAACACAGACAAACGGAGACTCACTTTGGTGGGACGACTCCATGTCTGTGCCATCAGAGGATACCTCCCTCACAGCATCATGCAGTTCACTGAAATACAGCTCCTGAATCATTTTAGCTTAGTGTTTTACATAAAAAGATGTGTGACTTTGGCTTTGCCAGCTAGCTGCAAGAACAGCATCACCTATTGTAATAAATGAACTGTCTTGCCCAGCTTAAAGATGCCATTGCATTTTCTCTCTATTGCTGCTAAAAGCGGAGGGAAAACAGGAAGGCCTGAAGTCTGAAAAGGCACAGAGGCAGCAAGAAGAATAAATCTCTCCTAGAGGTAAATCAGGCAGTGTAAATTGCACCTTTTCAGTTTTTTAAGTACTAATTAAGGGTTGCAAGCCTGGTGTTCCTTTACCAGATGTGTGGTGCCAGGAAAGCGGCCACCTGTGTGTTCAGAGGCTGATTGCTATCCTGCGATTATACAGAATCCCAGCGTGGCTTTTTCTTTTTTGGGTATTGCTGCTATTTGAATAATAGATCATCAGCATGCTTTGCTGCGGCGATCCGTTATTCACATGCAGTTACCGTCCAAGAGGTCTGTGAGACTGCTCAGAGAGCTCATGTGATGCCCAGGCAGCATCCCTGTGCCCTGGGAGTCTTGTGAAGGTCTGACTGACCTCAGGAGATGGAAGAAAGGGTCCCTGCCATCCCCTAGAAGGAGTCGGAATGAGCTGATCCCTGGTATTCATAGGCAGGATATTCCTGACTCCGAAAGGAGGCATCACCACTGAATATAGTATAAATCTTCATGCAGCTCCAGGTGAAAAATACATGTTCTCCAAAACTCTCCTCTGTAAGGAATGTTTATTCTGCAGAATGTTTGCAACCTGGCTGCCGCCGAATCTCTTCCTGCTATCGAAGTGGGAGGGTGGGGGAAAGGACCCTAAAAGGACTGCAAGGTAGCTCTATAGGTGGTTAAAGGGAGCATCCTCCAAGTGGGAAAGTGCACCTGAAGGACCTGGTTTGCAAATCAGTGACAGAGGTTAACAACATGGGCAAAGATGAAGCAGAGAGTCCCCTCCTGATACCTAAGGAGAGAGGAAAGTTTGCCAGGGGATGGGGAACAGTAGAGAAAGAGAAGGGGAATGAACACTGTGGTACGGCACCAATGAGGACAAGCATCCTGTGCTGGGGAAGAGAGAGGAAAGGGAGATGTCATTGAGGAGAACAGCAAGGACAGTGCCCTCTGCAGCCCTGCTCTGCCCAGGTTTGCCAAGACCAAACAGAACCATGCTATGAAACCTCACTTTTGAAATTATGAGAACCCAAAGAGGAGTGTCATCTGAGAGTCCAGCTTAGCTGTCTGGAGTCAATCTAACCATGCGCTAAAATGTTTTCCTCCCCCATGCCAGCCAGCAGAAAACAATAGTAACTTAGCCAAAGAGTTTTAGTGGCAGTGGAGCCAATCTCAGATCAAGGATAGCTAATTGGGTCATGCACCATATGATCTGCAAGCTTCAAACACAGAAGCTGACTTGCACTTGGCTGTTCCCACCATGCCTTTCTTTGTGCAGTGGCTTTGTGTTGCTCTACAAAGGCAGCTTAGTTTAAGCTATATTTCATCCATGCTCTGTGAGTGTTTACAGTAAGCATCTCCTAGACAGGGAAAGAAGCATGAAGGAGGTTCCTGCTAAATCCCATACCAGCTGAACCTCAGCTATCTGAGCATCTCCAGCATAATTCCCAATAATCCACTTGACTGAACTACAGAGAAATAGAAAAAAGATTAGGCTTACTGGTTTTCTTTCAATGTTTTAAATATTTTGCTTTCCCTCTCTTAAGGTGCATTAATAAATGCTAAAACTATTCCTTCTTTTACAACTTATGGCAATGGTTGTATGACAGTTTTTTCAGTTTAGTGGCAAAACCATTTCAAAAAAATACAGTAACCCATCTCTACCCCTGTTCATTTTTAAGATGCTTCAAATTGTTTTTCCTTTTTTGCCAAGCTGAAAGCATTTGGAAAAAAAAGTTTGAGGACAGATGAAATTGGCTTTTATGCTTGTGTAATAACAGAAGCAGAACAGTTAGGCTGAAAAGCTTAGCAACAGTTAATTTAGGATTATTTTTTAGCTGAAGTATAAGGTAGTATTTAGAGATAAAAGAAAATGGAAGTTTTCAGAAAAGGTATGTTCTGGGAAAATAACAGCAGGGAATGCAAAATCTCAGTGTGTGCTTCCCTCAACAGCTGAATGGCAAAAAATACATCTCACGACACTGCAGACCCCAGAGTAGCACCCGCAGACCTCTGTGTTAGCTTTATAATTAACTGAGTAATAGTGATGAATATCATCATAAAGGTGGTCTTTGGGCTGACTGCATCTAAGCCAGTGTCTGTAAAGCAGTATCATGTGGCACAAATAGGAGAGGGCGTGATTTCAGAGCAATCCCTCCCCAGGTGGCTTTCCTTAATATTGTAACCAGTTTGCTTAAGACTGCAAATGCTACTGAGAGTATTAAAGGAAAAGCTGGAATCTCTAATTGTGTGGACCTCCTCCTCTATATTCTGGATATATCCCACCATTCAGCTGTAATGCTTTTAACACTATTTGTTGTAGCAATAACTTTGTGCTAACTGCACAAAGGAATTACTGAGTCTTTCTAATTTTGGAAAAGGCTACCCCATTTTTGGCAATCATAGTTCGAACTATGTACGTAAATAATTAGCCCTCAGATATGTATTTTACTCAGATGTTAGTTCTACAATGATTTCTGCTGAAGTGCATAGAAACAAAACTTCGAATTCTGACTTAAAAATAGTACAAATGAAATAAATCTGTGGACCAAATCCATTTTTCCATGGATTTGTAATAGCTTTTCTTTCCAAAAAATATTTCCCACCTCAGTTTACAAAAAGCTACCGAATAAATAATGCCAAGATAACAAATCCCCAGTCCTATAGAATTGCTAGGACAGCAATAAATAAGTATATAGAACCTCAAATATTGTAAAAATTGTCTTTGTATCTCACATCTGTGGGGCAGATAGCTTACCTGGAATGCAAAACATAAGCAATATCAATTTAAATCTGAATTATTTTAAGGTATGTAGGTGAAGGGTTGGATCCAAACTCACTTTCCACCATCACATGTGCCTGAATGTAAGAAATATTTATTCACCTGAATGAAAACAAGGAGGAAGTCAAATACTTTGTGACTATGGAGTCTCTCATGCCAGAAGTTTTTGAAAGACTTCTCTAGTAATGTGCCTGCATACTTCATCTTTTTGTCTAATGTATCAATATACCAAGGGATACAGAAACAAATTATATCTTCTCTAACAGATTTTTACAGCTGGATGATTATAGATTTACCTTATTCAGTAGTTACCTCTGGGGTAGTATTTGAATTTCCACTACCACTTTTTCTCCTTGCATCAGGAGGAGAGAAAGAAGAGTGTGATCAACAGAAAGCCCGAACAGAGGTGGCTGCACCATCAAAGGTGGCTGGAAAAACTTGTGTTAAATCGCAGGGAACCAGTTCCTCAGCAAGAAAGGGGATTAATCGCTGCATACATGTACGCAGTGAGTAATGGCAAATAATTTGCAATGAAGATTCATTGTTTCCTTAATACATTAGGTTTGTTGGCCAGACTCTGCTTGCCTGGCTGCCAGTCTTGTGGGAACCCAGCCAAACAGTCTCATAGGACCATGTGAAAAAACAAGGGATTATCCTTTCATGTGCCCTTTATGGTGACTTCCAAATATTTTAGTTAAACTGTGCTCATGTCACCATACCAAGCTAAGACTGTCCCTGAGGCTGACCCATGCTATAAAACTCGCTATTTCCCCAGGCAGAAAGTTTTTGGATTGGAAAGGTCTGGGAAAATGGAAAAGCTGGCAAATAATTAAGAAATATAATGTCTAGGGAAGATCAGTATTTATTATGTAAGGATCACTTTTCTTTAAGGAGACTGAGCTTCAGTGAAGCTGTCATTCTGAAACACCTGTCTTGACCTTGGCAAGATCCTCATCTGAGCCTGCTATGTGATGCTTGGCATCAGGGAGGCAACTTTCAGGCTCACATTTGTCAGAAATAACACTAAAATTGACTCATCTGCAGAGCCTTGGATTCTCCACTGACTTGCATCAGTCCTGCACCTGCAGGTTTCTTCTGACTCCAAAGAAACTATTCACCAACTCTATGGTGATCTTAGAGGAAAGGAGAATCAGGACATTTGTCCTTCCTATAAAAACTCTCATCCTGGAGCTAGTGGCATCTGCTATGGCAGAAATTGTCATTACAGGACTAGGAGCTGGCTTTTACAAAACTAAAGAGTCTTCTTGAAGACATATCAGAGCCCGGAGTATCGATAAGACAGATCACTAATGATAGTTTGCATTTAAAGCAGGGAAGTTTATGGTGCATAAGCTTGAGCACTTGGAAATTTTCATTATTATATAAACAAAATTCCTCACAGTCTGGATGCCTTGGGGATGTCTGATATTTACAGAGCCATTCAGTTCTCTGCAGGCAACTGACCAAAATTCACTCAGGTCTTTATTAATTGATGCTTGCAAGTGGCTCTGGTCCTGGAAGCATAATTCCCCAGGAACCTTTGGATGCATCAGAAAAATGACCAAGAACTGCATCCTTGCCTGTAATCCCACTTGAAAGCCTAAATAGTAAATAGATGTGTAGCCTCGATCATTCCATTCTTTTTGGAGGCAGCTTTTGTAGTTAAGGAACAGCTTGGTGAAAGTCACTTTGAATTCTCCATTCATGAATCTGCATTACTTCTTGCCACCTATTTGCTTGTAATAAGCACTGCATTTTTTTTTTCAGCTCAAGATTTGAAATCCTGCTCTTGTACTGAAGATATAAACACCAAAGAAAAATAAAAAGCAGCAGCAGTGAAGATGGTGGGACCTTCGAAGGATAGATCTTCCTAAACACTAGTGTTGTTTTATATGAGCCAGCAATTCCTTATTTCACTAAACTACAAAGATCTATGAAACATTACTAAATTAATGCATGATATCCATAAAACAGGAATTTTTATGAATGTCATATATTAATGCCTCTGATCTAGTAGCACGTTTGCAGAATATAATTAGTAGCTCTATCAGCAGGAGCCGACATTTGTCAAGTTATCATTACATTAAAAATGGCTTTCTGTGCACATCTTGTATAATCACAGCAACCAAGTTCTTGCATACTGTCAAACAAGTACAGCCTTCCTGTAGAGGTGATCCCACTGACTTTTTTTGCGTACTCCAAGAGTTAAGGGGATATAGAGCACCTAGTTAAGGTTATATAAGGATCTGGCCATAAGCACTGTGTAGTCCTCTCAGTTGCCTAAACAACGTGGAAGAGAGTGAATGCACACTGATGTAATACTGATGTTAATACCATCTTAGCCTGAAGTATTATGGGTCTCCTCACAAGACTTATGAGAAAAAAACGCAAGGGTAAGGAGGCTAAAATGAGAAAAGAGGCATGTAGCAGTGCAGAGATCAGTCATCTATAGTTCTTAGAATTTAATCAGGTATATATTTTTTATTTTAAATTTATTTTAGTTTAATTTATTCTAATTTTAAGCAAGGACTGGACAGAAGGTTGATAAGGACTGGTTGTAATTATAACTTCTTGCAAATTAGGACTTGTAAATTGAAGCATCTAACTGTGCTACATGCAGAGCTGTTTGATCTGTATCCAAATGTACTGCTGCTGCGGCAAGACATGGCCTTTCACTGCAGCGAGTGGTCCGATAACTCACGAAGTTTAATGTTGCAACAAAAAGTCACTGCTTTTTAGTGTCACTTGTTACTTATGATTATTAATGAATCCTATATATAAAGCTGTCTATACTTAGCAGACCTCATAGAACAACATTATAAACATTTCCCTTGTAGTGGTAAAGATATGTTACTTCCATGTGATTTAATTAGCACTTTCAGTAATATGAGGTTTTCTGCTGAATAAATTTGGATGCCTGTCTTATGGTTTAAGACCATAACCACGCAGTGCCAAATTCTGCTCTTGTGTTTATAACTTCAAGCTTGCTGACACTTACTGGATCTTGCTGAAATGAGGCACCTAATGAAGTGAAGCATGTATTCACCTTGCTTTCCTTTCCAGTCAAGGGAGAGATTTCAGTGGACTAACTAGCCAACTGGAAGATGCCTGTGTCCCTTACTGATGACTGAGCACCAGACACTGAAATAGGTGAGATGAATCTGAGCCATTGAACTAGGACATCCTTACGTGCCTTTAGGGTAGATCTCAGACCTTAATGTTTTGACCTGTTCATTTGCAGAATATGTATGTACTCAATGAATTAGATCACAGAATATTCAATCAAACTGTCAAAAATACAGTGTCTGTTTTGGAAAAAAAAAAAAGAAAAAAGCCCACATCATAGATCAAAATTAGTATTTATTTTTTCTCAGTTGCTCTCTGCACTGATGGTGTTGGTCACAGCTTGGTATACAGATACTTCTTCCTTCTTTTTACTTACTGCTCATAAATCTAAATTAAAAGTTGAAATAATTTGTGGACTTCTTCAACTCATTAGGGGACAATGCATACTATTTTATCTCAGAAAGCAATGTCAGGAACTAGATCTTAGTATAAAAAACAGTGCTCCTACAAGGCAGGATATTGACATCAAATCAAATGTCAGTAGTGCATCTAAAAATAGTATTTTCACTGAAACCTGATGGACAGGGAAAATCAAGACCAGCAGGAACAAAACGAACTCAGCTTGTGTTGGAATCGTCCATCAAAAGCAAGTACCATGTAAAGGATGATATTGCAGGTAAAAAGAATTAGTGCTTAACTGATTGGCAAATAGGACCTATGCACCGCATGGATGTAGCACTGGTGCTCTCTGCTTCTTGTCCTCTGTTGTCAATTAATATACAGCAAGGCTTGTGTTCTGTGGTGTAGGCTTGTCTTGATGAAGAGCTGGATTGCAGCTGCCAGCAGAAACTTCCAGTCACCGTTTTTCATGCATCTTCTACCATTTCCTCTCAAGACCGGGGAGATGGGGAGGCTATGTTTGGTAGTCCAGAAGTGAACAGATCTACACTAGCCTAAAATCTCTAAATAAACCGGTCTCAGGTTTTGAGTGAAGTTGATTCATATGACTGAGCCAGTTTTATGAATTTCCTAACTTGTAGTGTTTCACTGCAAAGCCCTCAAAAGTTTCTGTCTGAATATTGCATATAATATTTTTTTTACTTATCACTTAAAGCATAGGTGAAATTCTTAAAATTTAACAGTGTCATTTGCAAAGGTCAGCTGCCTCTTCCTCTCTCCTCAAAAGATATATTGTATATGTGAAAATCTCCAAATATGAAAATCAGGGACAATAGCTCCAATAAAATGTATCCCAAGAACCATTGGTAAATTCAAAAAGAAAACCTGAGTTTACCCTAAGTTAAATTTAGAAAGCCACTATTTGATTTTCAAACCTACACTAAAGCAAGAAATCTGTTTCTGTGAGTATACAGGAAACACATTCACCAAACATTTCTTGTTTTCAAGAAGTCTCCTAAAAGCATTGAATTACTTGTGAAAACAATCTTCATCTTTGTTTTTAATTCAATATTGTTGTTGGCATACAACTTTTTAATTATCCTCATCCTAAATAATCTCAAAGGTGTTTTACAAACAAAAAATAAACCAAAGTGTTGGGAAAATCCTTTAAAAATTAGAGAAAATACATATGTGCAGATGAAACAGCTAATATTTTTTCTTTCCATGGCCCTTGGCTATCCAGCTACATTGAAAATATTACCATGTGTATCTACTGTTACTAGAGAATGAAGAGAATGAAAAATATAAGACACTGGAGATGTAAAAGGAAATAAAAATTGAGTGGTTAAAATACTAATTTGGACCTGGACCACTCTCACATTTTGTGCTTCAATGAAAAGTATTCACTCTACTTCTAATCATAGTGATGGTATAGGGGGATCTGTTATATTTACGAAAAAAAGCCCCCCATCCGTATTTTTGCATAGGTGCATACACATTCTCATAAATATTCATATAACAGTCTGCTATGTGGAAATATGTTGTTTGCTGTCAACAGGAGCTACATTTACAAATCCTACAAAATGTAACGTTTTCATCTTCAGAAATTTGAAAGTAAGGCTCCTTTTCTTCCCCAAAATTGCGAGACCGGAGCATCCTTCAGGACAAATGAAGCAGAACTCCACAATGAACTCACTTACAAATGAATAAGAAAACAAAAGAGTTTCTCTTAGAAGAAAGAGGCATAAACCCAGCTGATGCAGAAGGACAGAGCAATACTTCTCCTAATATGGACTTCCAGCCTCTGGCAATATTTGCATTATTCTTGGAGCTGCTCCTGACCATGACTTATTGCATTACTTGTAGCAGCTGGAATCAACTAGTGTACGATGGTATTTTAACCAGCATTTAGGACAGCATATATGTCAGCCAGTATTATGAAAGAAGTTTTACAGCAGGAGCTACTGCATTCTTTTCCTGTAATATTAAATTTCTATTTTAATCGCTAGCAGCATGAAGGTGATCAGATAATACCTTTGTGCAGGCTGGACTTTGATCCTGGGAACTCCCTGCAATGACATGGTATTCCAAGAAAATAAACTGGGGTAGAAGAATAAGAGCATAGAAACTATTTTATTTATTAATGGTGCCAGGAAATGTTCAATTATAATAATAAGCCTCTAGACATAAACTTAAAAAATAATTCTCTGTAAACTTTCCTTTTTTAAAGGGATACTTGGTGAGGATTAACTCACAGGAGATGAGGTAGTTTCTTCCAGTGGGAAAAATCAACATAGAGCAACCCAGAGAGTAAAACTCTGAGAAGCAAAGCATTGTTTTTGTTTTTTTTTTTCTGTTTTACTGGATTGATGCAAAGAAATAGAACCATTTGACATGCATGGTCTGTACATTGCCTGGGCTAGTCTAGGATAGGCCTTGGCTTATCCATTTTGAAGTTTGCACCAAGGTGCTGGAAACTGTACCTCTTTCTTCAGCCTCCAGCTGTTCCTGTAGCTCTGCTCCCCGATTTCCTCCCTGCACCCAGGCACCTGGCTTCCTACCACTGCATCCACCCTGCTTCTGACCAAGCCTCAAGATCCTTGTGCCAAAATGTCTTCATCGCATGCTCACCATGTATGGAGACTTCCACACCTCCTCTTCAAGGCAAATTGCAGCAAAACAGGCTTCAGGCAGACTGCCAGGGCAGTGCATTTTGCACTCCTCACACAGGGTTTATAGCTGAGCAATACTGGTTGTCAGTACCTTAACCCTCATGAGAGCAAAATGTCATTTGGAAAAGGAAGCATGTGTGTCTAACTTGAACTAAAGGCTTACAGAGACAACCTCTCAGGGCTGGACATGACGAAACTATTTTTGCTTACTCCTGTAGGCTGGCCTGCAGACGTCAGTGAGCCTGGCATCCCTTATTCATTAATATCGAATTAAGATTGAAGCCTGGAGAAGAACAGCTTCAGTCTAGCCCAGGCATGTCCGTGGACTGGAGGAAGGCTAACCACGTCACATGACAGAAAGTTCCTATTTCCAGCCTGGCTGTGGGAACACAGGCATTACCTGATCTGATAGAAACTAGAAGTAGCACAGAGATACAATATATGATTGGACCTAAACACTGTTGGTGCAAAGTTAATTTGTTAATACAAGATTGAGCTAGTGAGTGTGTTACACAGGGCACATTCTGGTACCCAGTGTGGTTTTGATCTGGCTCCAGGAACCTGTGCAACAGCTTTGTCTCATGGTCCAGCCAAAGCCTGAGCTTTGCTTGCACAGGTTGCACATCTCATTTCCCAAAGATCTGTCAGGCAGCTAAGAAGGGAGAGAGACCAAAGTATACAAAAACTGAAAAGTCTCAAAAATGGTTACACTTAAAATCTGCTTGATGTTTTTGTTGTCAGTTATACAAATGCAGCAGTGTTATTGTTGTAGGACAGGCTATTTAAAAACAGACCAACTAACAGTCAGATTTCAACATTTATTTAGATTCTTAGTTTTTGTCATTGGGTGTGTTAACTCTTTTTTTTTTTCTTTTTTCCCCCAAAAGGCTCAATTAAACCTAAGGTCTAGCACATATTCCCTGAGGAAGGATGCCAAACTGAACTGTGACGTCCACTTTTTATTTCACGCTCTTCTACTGTTACTTGGAGTGAATTTGGTCACACCAGTACTGCTCATGCTCTTCCAAAACAAATTAATCAGATGGAGTCTGTAGTCCTCCACAATCTTTGAGCCACAGTGCAGAGATGTGAAACTGGGCAAAGAAAACTAGTGATCACGTGCTCAAAGACTTTTCAGCAATTCAATTTTTTCAGCTTCCTCCTCAGTAAAATAGGGGAACTTAGGAACCTTGGTAAAGCAAGGTAAAGTTCATGGACAAAAGTATCAGAGAACAAGGTTTTGGTGTTATAAGACTTAGCTCTCAATAAAGGATTTTCTTCCTTCCCAGTGAGATTGCTGTGCTATCCCATGTAGATTGCTCTCATTATTTTGTTCTCCAGTACCTTCTTGCATTTCACATGGTTTTCACTAATTTTTGAGAGTAGAAAAGACCTTACAGTGACCTCTTTACGAGGACATTAATAATTTAAACTCCCTGAGAATGAAACTCCTTTTGTCACTTATCCTCGGCCTCGCATAGAGGACTTTTTTAGGATATGCAATTTGATCTCCCATTAGTCTCTTCTCGTGGCCTGAATTTCCTCTTTCATGTCCTCTCTTGCATTTTAACACTGAAGATTGTTTGAAGCCAGCAGCAAGCTACAGAAGTTTTTCACTGCTAGCATTTCTTTTTCATAGAAGCCTTGCCATGGCCACTGCAGTCTCTCTTAGCAGAGAAAGCCTTTGAAGTGCACGAGACTCCACAGCATGGTCATAGTAATGATGAGCATACAAAAGAAAACCCCAAATCAAAACACACACACACACACAAAGGAGTTGTTTGTTTGAACTGTTGGTAGCCACCATACAATTAAAGAGATGAGAAGGTCTGGAGTCCGTTTGCCTTTTAGAGGAAGGTTATCCTCACACTGGCTTCGGCTTTACTACAGGTTGGGTCATCTATAGCCCTGCGGCTCACCCTGTGACTGCCTTGTTATTGTTTCCCAGATGGATTTGGCTCCTGCATCTTGTCACAGCCTCAGGATGTCCCTGCTAACCTGTGACTCTCTACTGCAGAGTAAATGTGAGGTTACCCATTCAGTGCAATGCCTCCCAGAGCAGCTGCAGGACGTCCGGGCTGAGATGCTGCCCACTGACCTTGGAGTCTGCCTACCAAGAGCTTGGTAGGGCGGCTACTGTCATTCAGCAAAGCAGGTGAAAGCTAAAAATACCCACCTCCGGGTGCTCAGAAGCCATGTGATGAGGGCAAGGGTCCCGTCATCTGGGCAAGGTCCTGGAAAAGTGCTTCAGCATCTTGGCTGGTGTCCTGCCAGCGGCTGCCCCACTCTGCGCAGGAGCAGGCAAGTGCTGGCAGTGAGGGACTGTGGCTGGAGATGTAGTTGAAACATATTTTGTTTGAGGATGAGCCTTCAGTGGCTGCAGCCGGCCACCAAACCCCTCCAGGTGGTGAGACCTCACCACAGCATCCTGCCAACAGTGAAGGCTCTCAGGGCCAGTCCAGGAATAAGTACTTTCCAACAAAGTAGTGCAAACAGAGCAAAGAAATGAGTTGATCAGTCTCATTCTCTCTGTAAGCACACAAAATTTCTCAGTTACTCAGTCAGGTAATCCTGGCCTGGATAGAATTAAGCTTGTTGGCCCCTTCAGCAAAGCAGCATTAACTAAAATGAGAGTGCATTATATTCAATCTATCAAACTAATCTGCTGTGCTAATGCAATAATCTTGGAAAGATAATTTGTGGGAGATCTCTAGGAATCTGGGGTTTACTTTTATTTTTGCCATTTTGAGGAGAATTCTAGGATAAATACATGAACCTTCCAAGTACTGAGAAGGTATTGGAATAAAAAAGGATTAGTATAACAATATAGCTCCATCTGTGGAATGAAAAAGAACTTCATGGTTGCAAAATAAGTACTTTTTTACTGTTATGGCAATGCTTTTTTTTACAGTGTGTTTCAGAATGTAGCCACAGAAGATTAGACAAATATGTTAATAAGAGAAGAAAATACGTGAGATTTTACATGAGTGTAGGAGAAAAAAAGGTGATGTGGATTAAACATGCTCTTGCTTGCTCCTGCAGGTTGGCCTCTCCACAGCATCTGCACTGCCCTATCATACCTGAGAACCTTAACAATAAAGATGGCAAAGCTCATTTTTGGAGGTGTCAAGCTTTTTAACTTCATGGAGTTTGGCCTGGAGGATCAGAGGGCACAAACTTATCTATAACAAAACACTAAGGCGTTTTGAGTTTAATGGAATCTGGAGGGAACCACTTTCATGGCAAAATGAACCATGGCAATGTGGATACCTCCCCGACTGGGCTTTGCCACAGACAGGTAAATACAGATTTGCTTGGCAAACTCAAGGTCTTACCAATTTCCTCTCATGACATTGTGACCTGAAGCAAACACCCACAGCTCTTGCTAGCCTACCCCTTAGTTGTTACCCATAAACTCTCTTTATGCATCCCTAGGAAGTGCTCCTCACATTCCAAGTCTCTCCCACATAAAGCATAGCTTCACCACTTTGCCTTGCTGGCCTGTCTTTCCTGAAAAGCCAATAGCCGGTCATGACAGCACTCTCGTCCTGTGAGCTATCCCACCCTGTCTCTGGAATTGCAATGAGATCGTGGCCCTGTGACCGCACACAGATCTCTAATTTTTCCTCTTTATTGCCCGTGCTGCATGTGTTGGTGTACAGGCATTGCAGAGAAGGAATCGAGCATCTGGACTTCCCAGGAGGGGTGCAAGAGGATCCACCATAGCCATACACAACCTTGAGGTGGTTGGCCTTCTGGTTCTCATCTTGGGAGGTAACTGAGGAATATTTGTTGCTTCTTTGATTGGCCTGGCTTATTCCCCAAAAAGCCACTTTGGATTATTGCCCCAAAACGTCTCAAAGCCATTTTGGTAATGTTGTGCTTTGGTAAGCTAATGTATCCCTATTCTCCAATATAATGTGCTGTGTACTGTATGTAAGGGGCTGGAAAAGCCTGTCTGTGGTGTAATCACCTTGGACATCACACAATAGTAGAGCTATAGGTGCTCTGTATGTGTAGCCCATAGCTTTCATGAATCTGACTAGACAGATGTGTGAGAATAGTTATATTTTATTCACCAGTGGTATCTGGAACTTGTTGAATTTTTTATTTTCATTAAGCATGCAAGAACACTATGTACTGTGGTGTGATTTGAATGCATAATTTAGAGGGGAAAATATTTTTTTATATTTTATGAGAATTTTTTGCTGCCATTTCTGCCTAGAGTTTATTAAATGAGACTTTTTTTGTAAAACCAGTTACATCTAAGGTGAGGATGCAACACTGCAGTTACAAATTCTTTTATCAAAAGCAATACTAATCACGTACTTACAAAACTTTTTAGAAGATTTTTGTCAGCTCTATGAACCACCTAAAATCTATGTTTTTTAACCAAAAGAGCTTACAGAGTATGGAATGTTGGCAATTCCCTGTACAATGTATTCAGCTGGTCAGAGTAATTATAATAAATGTGGACTGTCTGCCCAGACTTTTGCAAGCAAAATCTCTGAGTCACTGCTACCTTTATAATTGTGAAGATTATTTGGCTGGCTCCCACACTTTTAGGCTTCCCACTCATCTGAACTCCGCCACTGTTGCATTGCTTTCCTCTGCAATGAAATCCAGCAGAAAATTTCCTAGGCCTGTATTGCTTTTGTTATAATCCCATCAGCTGCACTCAATCACATCCTACTCCAGACACCCCAAAAAGCCCGTTCTCCTGTACACGAGTTTTATCAGGTCACTTAGTGAAGTTTACTTTAAAATGAGCATGTTCACCATGGAGAGAGAAGATTATGAATATTAATATCACAGTATATAATTGCAATGTTTAGTGTGAAATTCAAAACGCAGATACAGATATGCACCATAAAGCCCTTGCTTCCACAAAGTCCACTGAAGTAGAAAATCATTTTGAAGCTAAGCAAGGCATGATCAAATAAAATCCCTTGACTGATACTCAGGATCTTTAAACTTGCTTAGGTTTTATGTGCTTCAGTCAAGTAATTTTCTACAGTTTACAAAATACTAACAACAACACAGCTGATAAACGTATCCGGTATTTTAAAGGTCTTTCAATTTGTCAGGAAAATATGTCACTTTGTCATATTTGTTGCAATGCGTTAACATTTGTGACTGGTTTTGTTTGTTTGTTTTTGAGATGAACTACGTTATCTAAACTACATGACAACAGCAGAATTGCTGCTCTCCTGGTGAAGAACTTCAAAAACATTTATAAATTGGTTAAATTTTTATTTCAAAAATTTTACTAGAAAAAAATGGGACTTAAATTGGAGACGAAGGGAGAAAAATATTTATTTTCTTTCTTATTTCCTTTTAAGAAGATAGAAAGAAACAGAATAAAGTGAAAACTGTGGGAAGGCAAATAGCTTAGCTATATAGTTTTTGCTGGAAATACTGTGTGTATTACCATGAAGGGCTTATAGTGTTCACTGTTACAAATCTTTACAAACTTAGTAGGGTAAAAGAGTTCTCTGATTGATGTGCAGAGCCAGAGAGGAGAGGGAGGGCTTGACTTTATGCAATGCAGATGCTAAACTGTGGAGGGTTTGTGTCAATTTGAGCACCAAGGAGGATGTCCTGGGCCAGATGGGGATGGACATTTTGTCCCAGGACTCAGCGTGGCATAGTGCCTTCCACTCACTACAAGTGCCTAGACCTAGTGGGGTCAGGCAGCAGCAAGCAGGGAAGGCAGTGTCCAGGAATTTCCTCTGGTGTCCTCCTAGGATGTCACACCGCTGCTCAGCCAGCCACGCTTCATGTCCTCACTTGGCAAATCAGCCCTTAAATCTGACATGACAGATGACATTTTCCATTTTCATGCTTTTAAGCTCTGCTTCGTCTTTGCTGAACCTTCAGTGATGCCCTGAACATGGGCTCATTAAAGGTCTTCCATGCTAGCACCAAGGTGTTGCCACCAAGCTCTGGTGTCTATATATTGTGCCAGGGACAGCCAAATTTAGCCATGTTTATCAAGTGTTGCATGATGACGTGTGTATATTTGCCATTTCCATGCTTTAGCATGTGCTGTCCTAGCATTAGCAGAAGCAGTATTTATTCTGTAGTGGTAACCTTCATGAGGAGATACTGGAAGATATCTGTGTGATGGGATGTAACGTGCTGTTAAGAGCTGGCTGGATGCCTGAAATTATCTCACTGATACTTCCTACTATAAAGTGGTAATCACAGTGGACTGGGGCTATTTATAGACGACTGGGTGGGGAGTCTCAGATATTGTTTTACACACATGAGGAAAAGCATTCAGGCTGTTTCTAGTTTGGGAGTCCCAAGGAACATGAAAAGAGCTAGCCATTTGGCCAGAAATGATTAAGGACAGACAAATGAGCCGTTCTGAGGCAGTTAACATGATTCAGCAGCCAGAGTCAGTGGCTATATTCTCTCAGAGTTAGAACCAAGCTGGAAAGCCCAAAATCATCCCTGGTTTTCTCAGCTTGTACTTTCAGTGTCATGTCCTGCTATCACCGATGTGTGCCCCTCTCAGCTTCCTCCTGGAAGGGAGAGCAATGCGAATAGAGACAGTGAGGCCACCTGGATGCCTGCTCAGCGTGAATGCCCACCATGATTTGAAGAAGAACATGCCCATAACTACTGAAACACCTGGAATCCCCCAGAGGACAGGGGCATCTGTGATGGGCAATGGCAGCATCCTCTCTGTGTGAACATGGGCGCTGTCAGGAGGGATGTAAAGAGAAATGGCAGGAACACCTTGCTCCCTATACTTGCACCAGGTAACAAGAAGGAAACAAATTTGGTTTCCCTGGCCCTATTTGCTGTGAGAAGCCCATCTCAGCATATGTGTGGCATCTCTGGTGGCTACTGAAATATCGAGAGGGCCACTAGAGGGCTCAGAAACTGCTACCGAGGAGACACCCAAATCCCATGCACTGCCATTCACTGCAGCTCGGTCATCACTGCAGCACATACCTGTGTGATTTATTGTGGTGTTTACTTCATTGAACACTACCAGGATTAAATGGCATCGGCAAATTATCTTCTTGTGGGTTTGATGCATCAGTCTATTTACTCAGTGATGCATGTCAGCATCATCAAGTCCTATTTGCAAGTGCAGGGCAGTAGTTGTCACTGAAACTGAGCATCCAAAAGTTGAAAACAATTACTTAAGGAGTGAATAAATTCCAAATTGCCACCCACAGGGAATTTGCCGTTCTGGAAAAGTTTTTACTTTCATCTTGCTGAAAAATGAGGTAATAATATACAGAACACTTCAAAGGTGATACAATAGGGAATCGTCACAGATTCAGGTATGCACAGCTTATCTATGTTTCTCAGTTACTGAATAAAAAGGCAAACGTTGCTCATGTTGAAATTACTGATTCCTGCAATTGTTTTTTTTACTTAGCCTGTTACAGCTGTTCAAAACCATTTTGGCTGAACTGTGTTCTGTCAGAAAGTAGTTTCATTAAAATACAAATATTTTGTAGGAGTGTTTCAATTTAAACAAAGTAGGAGATGAAATAAAAATCTGATGGAAGATTTCATCATGTCAATTTCCTCAGCGACTCCAACAGAACATCTCCACTGAATAGCTAAAACTAATTACTGTAACACATCTGCTTTTGCTGGGAGTCTTCCTGGGCACTAATCGGCTGAGTTCTGTGAAGTAATATACCTTTAAAATGCAAAAAACCAAAAAACAAAACAAAAAAAAAATCACATAAGAAGACAGCATGGACTGATGTGCTCCTGTTTATTTTCTTATTTTCGCTTTTTAAGTTGTAAGTTTAAAGTACAGAGCTCACAGTTCATGTTCTTATTGTCACCTATCCACCTACAAAACAAAGCATTTTCTAAGCATCATCAAATCACTGCTCACTTCTGTAGACAGGGTGCTTGTGTTTATTTTGATTTTTAAAATTGTACAGTTTATTTTGTTCTCTACAAGTGATTTTATCATAAAGACAATATGCAGTTAAAGAATGTCAAGGAAACTAAGGTTACCAGCATAAATAATGTGATCTAATATTGCTGCCCTTAAAATAAACAATGAGATGTGTGACAGCTTCCATTTCACATCTTACTATACAGTATGAAGGTAGGCATAATATTTTTTTATGAAATCAGCTGACACAGCTGAATTAAATGAACATGGTATCAGACAAATAGTTAGTATCTCAGTCTAACAACATTATATCAAAAGAAAATATTTCTAGCCTTGGGTTTTTGCCCCCTTTTTTGCCAGAGCTGATGGATATACTGTGTCCTTAAAAGTTTCTATAGTTTTTGCAGATGATTTAACAAAAATATCACCTCCTTCTACAAGCATTTGCTTGTGCTGGATTTTGGAACATTATGCTTAAAATGCTGCTTTGATAGGTATTTGCTGAAACACCGATTCTTTGTTGCTTGACATAATTTGCTTTTAATATTAATTTATGATATATATTTTTGTGCATCATTGATAATTTTTTGTTCCCTACCAGTAAAATATCCATTTCAGTGCTTATAACATCAAAGCAGTGTGCTGTGGAATTTTATTTTCTTAGACCTGGGAAGATTCTTCTTGTATATAGAGGTCTGACTTACAGCCCTTTACTGTTTGTACCATTGAATTACACTGTCCTTCACATTATTAAATATTTCACTGAAGCAGCTCAATCTAAAAACCTATGACACAATATAACTAAATCTCAGAGCTTCAATACTGAAAAAAACTCAGAGTAATATTCAGCACATGCCAGGATTCAATCCTGGTGGAAAGTGTCTTCTGTGTAACTGTGAGTTACTGCACAAGGGGTGCTGACTACAAGCCCCTGCTGTGACCTGCCAGCATCAGAACAAAACAGGACCTAAGCATGCTTAGGTCTTATGCAAAGAATAAAGACAGCCTGTTATGAGAAAGTGCTTATCTTAAGAGAAAAATTTTGCAATTTTTCTCTCCTGGTTAGCCAGTAAGTGCTGAAGGACCACGCTGTCAACAAGTGACTTTCTAGTTGGTTTCAGGAGACAGAGACAGCCCCTCTTGATGCCTCGCAGCATCCTGACAGGGCATGGATTCAACCATGACTCAGAAGGAAATGTGTCACTTAATGAGTCACCAGCATTGCTACTCCCAACACCTCTGCTCTAGCAATTCAGGTCTCCCATGTGAGAGCAGACAGTGACCTCATCTTACTTGTGGTTCCTTGTGACGGTGAAAGCAAGAGATGTGTTCACTATGAGGCAAAAATACAGGGGAGACCATTTAGCTCTTACTCTGGAGCTTGACATCTGAATCCCTTCGTACTCTTCTATCTTTTAGTTCATTTTTTTATAAGGATGAACAACTGCTCAAGTTTTCAAGAAATGAAAAGCCAGGATAGCATTTACAGTACATTGTGGCCACTGTCAGGATAAAGATCAATCATATTTATGCACACCTTGGATTATGCATATCTGTCATCCACACCTGGAGAAGAGACCCTGAGATTAACTCAGTTGGTTTGAGCTTGGTGCTAATAATATCAAGGTTGTGGGTTCAATCTCTGTATTGGCCATTCACTGAAGAGTTGACTCGATGATCCTTGTGGGTTCCCCACCTCAGAATATTCTGTAAAGAATTGGGAAATTGTGTCGTTTTCTTTTTTCTTGTTTTTAATCTATTAAAAATATTATTACAAAGAAGAATCAGTTCACTTTCAAAGAAAACTGGAAGTTAAGAGGGTTGGGCCATTAAAGGAAGCAGAACATGCCCAAAATGAGTTATTTCTAAATGATATCAACTCTTTTATGGGAGGTCCTAGTTCAGCAAAGAATCAGCCACTTTGTTTCCATTTTCTATATAAATATTTCTCGTTTGGATAAAGGTTTTGAGTTTTACTTTTTTTTTTCTTTTAAATTTAATGTTCAATTTAATTAATTTTAGATGTAATTAATTTTTTATTTCAGTGGTGTTTTGTTTCCTGTGCTACTACTTTTAACAGTCACCTCAGCTTCTCTAGTCTGGCTGCTCAGAAAACACAAGAAAATACAGCAGCACACTGTCAAGGGGAAGATACTTCTCTAAAAGCTGGTATTTCTGGTAGTAACATATCATAACATGTTTTTGCTTCTGTATCCTTTACCAGAAGTGGACCACATTCCACTGAAGATGTTAAATCTCTTTGTTTGAAAAGATACCAAGCCCACTAAGGGCACCTGAAAAATGAGAGCCTGCCATAAGGTGCCATGCGACTGCTGCCTTGTCACTCCAAACTCCATCCTGGGTGCCACAGAGCAGCAACCACTGATGTCTAAAAGATGGCCAGAGCCAAAGAGCATGATGAGAGGTGCTGCTGTGCTGGCACTCTGCATCCTCACAGAACTGAATCTCATGATTAAAAACACCTCGCGTCATCACTGACTTGCACTGTATGAGACAGAATTTCTGAAACCTCAGCAGTTTGGTGATGTGCTTTTATGAGACCTGTCATCAACCAGTATGCATACAAAGGCTTTTGGTTTTCTAATTAAAAGGGTGAATTTATCTTGATTCCCCATAGGCTAAGTGAGGTTGATTAGTGAAAGATATAAGGGATTGAAAGTTTAGCTGATTATAATTAAAAGTAAATTATTCATTGCAAATAAATTATATGACAAGTTGGCCATTATCCTGTTTCTGAACTGAACAAAAACAATTGTAATGTTCTCAATCCGTATTTTGCAAGTATTGCAAGTTGTCCAAGTATGGACAACATGAGACAAAATCATTTCAGAAGACAACCATGGACACTTATGTTGATTGACCATCAATAGATAAGTCTGGATAACTTGGACCAGTCTTAAAAGTCCTACTGAATGTCTGAAAAAATATATAGATACATCTTACAGACCTTCCAGTATAACACCCTTATGTATACATTTTGTGTATCTTTCTAAAAGATATTTAGTTGTAAAGGAACTTGTTTTCAGTTAGCAGAGGGGCACAGTGAGGCATTTACTACTCTATGTTTCTGGATGGGTGAGCCTGAACAACTGCAGGAGGCAAAATAGTGGACAAGACCTTTTGGCCTTTCTCAGGCTTTTTATTCTGGGCAAGGCAGCAATAACCCCCTTTTCTTTCATAAAATACGCTTTACACCCTGTAATGGTGCTTTTCTTGCCTGTACCATCTCAAAGCTTCTTGCTGCTTTCAAAGGATCAGTCGAGCAAAAGTTTTCTGTATTGCAAGCTGACAGGTACCTAAGAAAGCAGCATGACATACCAGCTTACCGTGATGCCTTGTGGTGGCCATGCCTTGGTGTTCTGGTGGGATGTGGCCTTGGCTCCACTGGCCACCACCTGCAGAGCTGGGACCAGTGCCCTCCCAACTGTTGTCCAGCTGCCCCCAGCTTCCTTCCAGGCTCAGGAGCCACTCGCTAAATAACACTGTAGGAAAGAAACCCAGGAGAGTGAGCAAAAGCTTTTGTAACCCCCAGAACTACTATTTTTTGTGGAATACCGGATATCCTGCAATGCCCGCATGTTCAAAGAGCCCCATGACCCAGCTGCCTCAATGCAGCAGTGCCTGTGGTGGGGACGGAACTATCTGCACCCACATCACAGCACTGAGCGGTCGCTAAGCCTGGCACAGGCCCTTGCCAGTGGGCTGGGTGCCATGTGAACAGATGAAAAGCAACACAGCCATGCCAGGGATCTGGCTGACTTCATCCCAGGAGCAGCAGCACCAGGGTCAGCAGCATTACACCTGTGAGCTCTTGGTGCCAATATGCTTGGCTGAAGATTTTAAAGAGTTGTTAATAACTGGTGGGCTACATGGGTAGAGGAGCATGTTGTGTCACTCCAAGCCAGAATGCTATCCTGAAAATTTTAAAGAAGAGTTTAGTGGCCTCGTGAGAAACTGTTGGACTGAATTTTGAAATAAGCAAAGGGGAAACAATTATTTCCAAGGTCTGGGTGGGGGTTTTTCTTTTAGGGGGGGTTTCAGGCTGTCAGATTTTCTGCGTTTCAGTCATGAGATTAGAAATCCTGTTTGGATTCTTCACATACAAGATGACTAGCATGATTGGTGTCTGAATTTTCATCAGGTTTTTGAACATTTTTCTTCTTTCAAGCCAAAACATCTACATAAATGCAACCTTCAAGGAAAAATTTCACCCAGTTTGTTCATAATTAGAAGGATGTTTCGGGAAAGCAAAAGCTTTTATCTACCTTTTAAACATGAACACTATATTTCCATCTGAGTAGGAGGGTTATTAGAGTTTGAAGCTGAGGTGCATAAAATGCATTTCCAGGAAAGAAAATGCTGTATTATTGAGCAAGGCTGCAGTTATTTAGACCCAATCCTCCTGTCACAGTTCTTTCAGACAGAAAGATGTAAGCAGCAAGAGTAAAAGAGCCAGCTATTGTGGACTCTGTCTTTATTCTTCTCTCTTTTTCCAGTCTCCTTTTGCAAGAGGATGGGAATAAGGGTGTCTAAAGAGGGGCACATTTGCAGAGAATCGTGCTCATGTAAGCATTGCATGGCCTTGGTTG
This sequence comes from Sclerurus mexicanus, assembly GCA_013396755.1. Taxonomy (NCBI): domain Eukaryota; kingdom Metazoa; phylum Chordata; class Aves; order Passeriformes; family Furnariidae; genus Sclerurus; species Sclerurus mexicanus. Next base: position 407,432 of record VWZF01006235.1, on the reverse strand, counting down.
CCAGACTCATGCGTACATGGCTAATAATAGCGATGCCAGACTTTTGTCTAATTCAAGTACTTTTTAGCTACACTCCTCACTTCTAGGACACAACTTCATGTGTGACACCAAAGCATGACTGTAAGCATGGCCAAGGCTGGGGAGAGCCAGAGCCAGATGATAAGTCAGCATGCTGGTGAGTCTGCACCTGCACCCCAGTCATTGTTGCCTCCCTCCCACAGTGAGAGATTTCATAATGAATAGTCATGGTTGCCACATCCTTGGCCTTGGGGGTGATCCTCCATGATGAGCCATGGTTGGCAATAAGCAGTTGCAGCTGAGGTGGGTTCCTAGATGCAACACTTTATTTTGGCATAGTGGGAGATCAGTACAATCCCTGACGTATCAGTGTGCTCTGATGGAGCTGAAGAAATCTGTGTACAATCCCTTCCATCTGAGAGAAGCATAATAGCTAAAAGCTTATAAGAATCCTGTCATGCAAAAGAGTAAAAAGGAGGTAAAAAGGTTATTTAAAGACTTCACAGTGAGAAGAGGGAGGGTATGCTGGATAGAGGCAAGTATAGAGTGCAGAGCTACAGCAAGCAGAGAACACAAAACAAAGACCCAAACAAGTATCTAGGATAGCAAAGTGCTTGCTAAAAGCTGAGACATTGAGAACAGTCCAAAAGACAGAGGTTTTATGGGCAAGAATGCCCTTTACCACTGATGGACCAAATGGACCTGAAGAAATTGTCAAAGGCTAGAGGGAGAAAGAAATAAAGAGTCCCTGATCAGATGAAGAGAGTAACCTAGAGGGGAATCCCAGAAGAAGGGGGAGGAGGTATGAAGAATGGCATCATGACCGATAAAAATTTACTGACCTAAATCCCAAAGAACACTAAAATGCATCAGGGAAACCAAGTAGATATTTATATAAGTTTCTTGTGCTGTTTAAAATGAAATTAATTTGAAGGCATTTAATTCAGAATTAGGCTTTCCACAGGATTTGGATTCTGGGACAACACAAACTAAACTAATAAACTATATTCAGCGGTTATCACTGCTCCAGAGACGTTCACCACAGATGTACTGGAGCATCCCACATGTAGTTAGTAGATCATGATATATAGATCTATAGACCTGTACTACCTATACCAACACATGAATCCAGAGAGTGAGCTGAAGGGACCAATGCCAGAGGCATTGCTGTGGGTTACCCAGCCCAGGAGAGGCTTGTAACTACACAGGTCAGGGCTAGCACCCAGCAAGTAGACATACCGAGAATGTTCAGCAGGGACTTTCATCTTAGGTTATGACACTTTCCAGGCATTTCATGCAAGATCAGAATTTAATTTCAGAAGGTAGACTTAAAAACATTAAATGCTGAATATATGATTTAGAGACTATCGATGGATGAAAAATGTTACTTTTATAAGATGTGGAAAGAAAATCACTATACATGACTCTGTTGAGAAGGTAAACAGGAAAATATTCTTAAATGTAAGCTATAAACCAAGTAGAAATGTATCTACAATAGAACTAAAGTACAGAAGTGAATATCTCTGACATTTCTGTTGTGCTATGGCATTTTGGCTCCTTTTGTATGTGAAGTGAATTTCATTTCTCTGGCAATTTTAGTTTGGTACAGAAGTAGCGTTTCAATACTTCCACTGCTGACATGCAATAATCAGGGTATATTCCCTCTGGAAAAGTTCACAGTTCAAGATAAACAAGAGCTAGGACTTGAGAAGTAATTCTGTTGGCCAATGAGTGCAAATGCCAGCTATATCTGCCAGACAAGAGCAATTAGAATATATTTTTAAAATATGTTGGTTTTACCAGATTTTTCCAGTTAATTGTTACACCAGAATTTCAGGGAGGGAATGTTTGTGGGAAAACTATAACTGGGCATCTCTTTCTCTCAAGAAACCCAAAAGAAAATGAAAGTCATGTGATATGCAGCAACAGGGATGACTAGTGAGCTTTTATTTCCATCCCAGGAAATGGATTTAGAAAGTAGGATCCACAACTGCTCTGTTTCTCTCCAGAGAACTGTAACAGTACAGTACTCACACACATGACACACATGCATGTGACACAGCCCCTAAAACACAAGTCTTAGTTATTTTCCTTGCTGTGGGAGGGTAAAGTCTCAGTGCTCATAAAATGCCTCTTACAAGAGTGAAAGACTGTTTGCCCAGCTTAGAGAATACAAATGAGGAATTATTCTAAACTAATTCAATAGCTTTTTTTTCCCCTCCAAACTGCCATAAAATGTAAAATATTTGATAACACTGTAAACAAAAACATCATTGTTTGCACTTTTCCAGATGAATTTGTACAAATTACTGCTATATTATACCACAGGGATTTTAATTATATGTTACAAATGATGGATTCTTTAATGCATTAGATATGATTAAACTTATGAAAATGCTCAATGGTAAGCTTAGAAAGATATGTCTTTAGGGCTAATCCTTCCCTCCCACATCATTTTTATCCATAGCATCAGGAAAATCTTCTACTGAAACTACTGTGAGGCCAAGACACAGAAATTACTTCAGAGTACACTTGAATTAAGGTATTTATTTCCCGATAACTAGCAAAAATTTCACAGAATCATGCATTTCTTTATTTACAATGGCAACAGATAATGGAAGGAAAAGCTGAGGCTGGACACTTGCAGTAGAGCAACCAGCTGGAGAAACACAGAGAGAACAGGCTGCTTCTGGGGGTAGGGCTAAGTGATCTGCTCCAGCTTCACTGGAAACCAATATCCTCAGGTCCACAGCAGCTGGCTATTGTTCTTGGAACCTTCCAGGTCAGGTCCTGACCTAACACAGTGCAACGTGGGCTCAGCTAAACACAAATCTTCCACGGGTAATTAGCAATTATAATGATGATAATACTACTAATCGTGCCTCCCCAAATCCTTCTTATGAATGCCTACGGGAATTGCAAGGGAGTATATAAAACTACTTAGGTAAATGTGAACTCACCTATGAAAAGTTAAGCCAGCAGCAGTTAATGCCTATCAGTGTTTCAGTTTCAGTTGAGACCCAGATGATTTTGGCAATGAGTGTCCTACACAGTGATGACTACAGATATTGCTTTAATGGTTGATTGAACAGTGACAGCCCCATCTTCACCAGGGGAGAGAGCAATGCCATCTCAAGTACCCCAAAGGCAATGAATGATGACTGACTCACGCACTTCACCCAAGAAAAGGGGGAAGAAGCACAAAGGCCAAACTTTGCAGTGCTTCACCACACAGCAGAGCAGTGCACAGGCTGTGCTCCCAGGGTAGGTCCAGTTGATGTTTTGCAGACAGATGCGAGGCCTCTCCCACAGCTCATCCTCCCTGAAAACAACACAACTTTGTTAGCTGAGCACAGAGACCTAATTATCAGGGTTCGTGGGCTAAGCAGCTTTTTGTCCGTTTGCAATGTGACTAACTGTAAAAAAAAAACCACGAAAAAACAACCCAAAATACGCCTATCTACCCTCAGGCCGTGATGTCATGATGGCTCATGCCGGTTCTGCATACTGCTGGGTCTGGATCACACATGCTCTGGTCCACCCCAGTATGGGCTTGCTGACCCACAAAGAGCTAGTTCAAAGCTTTTTCTGATTTTATGCTGACTGTGGAAGGATGGACAGTACATGGTCTGGTACTAAACTAGGCTCTTGATTTGGCACAAAGCCTTCTGTTGCAAAATGAATGCATTTACATTTTTTTTTAAACAAATATGAACCAACAGAAGAAGGGCCATGATCTTTTAGAAACAATATTGGCATATGTGAAGTCAGATTTCTTTTTTGACTAAATCTCTGTTAGTTTCAGGCTTTAGAACACCAACTATCTTTTCACTGGATTAGCATGAAAAGTATCCATAAACGTTCTCAATAAAGAAACACTGGAGACTGAGTGGGGAAGTTGGCACAGGCACAGAGTATATCTGGTCCACTGAAGAAAATGTCTCAGATTATCTCACATGTGTACACTTTAAAAAAAAAAAATCATACTCATCAGCCTTCAGCTAGTATTTCGCTTGGGTGCTAGTACAGATTGCTAACAAGGATGTGACAATGACAACCACCACTATTCATCACAAAATCTTTTGCCATTCTAACCATACTAAAAATAATAAAATTCTTGCTCATGATATTCCAGGTTTGAATATAGACTGTAATTTGTCCTACTGGTTTTCTCCCAAGGGAACAATTGAACTGCAAAGGCCCAGCTAACTAGGGTAAGCTAGTCCATCCAAGGTCCCAGTCAGCAGCTTTACTCCCTCACTGGAGCTTGGGAGACGAGACGGTTACATGACTTTAGCAAGTCACTTCAGCTCTTTTTCATCATCTCCTCCATTATTTCTGTCTCGTCTATTTTGACAGTAAGCACTCGGGAAAGGATTGTCTCCAGCTATGTGTTTATAACACTAGAACCTTGATCTCTGGAGCTTGTAATTTAAACTAAATATGCCTCCATACAAGAAAAACCCCAAAAACAAAAAAACAAAACAAATCAGATATAACTTAATCAATATGAAACAGAGTATGTTAGAATTGCTATTTAGATTTTAAGAAGTTAATAACAATTTCATGTTAAGAAATTGTTTTCCTGCAGTTGATTTTTCCAGCCCTGAAAAAGGCAGGGTTCTTTTGAAATTGGTTTTAGGACAATACATTAGAATTACATTATTTTATATCTAGTATCTTCCTACTAAATTAAATCTTGCAATCAAGAGAATACTTCCAATTCTCTTATGCCAACATAATATTTCATGACCAGATTTACCATCTACTGCATAAAAAAGAGACCTTTTGCATACCTCCCGAACACAGGCCCTGAGCAGCAAATCCTTATATTTGTGCACAAATTTATTTTTTAGGAAACACCTCCTGAATATTCAGAGCTAATAACATTTAGGCTTCCCTTTTGAGTAAACAGATTGTACAGGTTTCTCCCAGCTAGAGCTAGCCATCCAGGTGCCACACATCCCACCTACACTAGCTCTCAGCAGAGACACCCACTCTTGGGAGGCAGTAAAAAGGCGTAAAAATTCCCGTCTCTCTCCGCTGACTTGCAGGAAGATTGGATGAATAGCTTAGATCAGGCACCTCCTTCTCAGACAGCTAAAGGTGGTGAGATGAATCGTATGGCTAGCTTTCAAATTCATCTGACTTAACATCAAAGGAAAAAGATAAAAAGTAAAATACAAGTGTGTGTATGAGACCCATGACTCCTGCCAGTATGTGACACTGTATCCTTTCAGTTACCAGCAGGAATCAGCGTTACACCACTGCTTAAATATAAGGCAAAGTGTGAATACCCCACGGGCTTGCTGTGAACATAAGCTGGCTGGGACCATACTTAGCAAAAAGAGTTTAAAGTGTGCAGTGCTGTCTTAGTGGGTCTGTCCTTCTGCCCAAGCATGCACCACCTGTCACAGCTTCTGCCTGAAAAAGTGCTGCGGAACTGGGGTTTCAATGCTTTCATTTCTAGCTATCACAACACACAAGGAAATAGGAAACATTCTGGATGCAGAAATTGTAAGTTTTGCAGGTTATGATCTGTGTGTTTCAGGCCCATACTGAAATCTGTAGGGCTCCCCAATGGACACAGCAGTTTACTTTCACGGGAGCTACAGCAGGAATGGGTCTAGTCTCTTCTGCTAGAAGGACTTGCTGCTTACTGCAAGAATATTTATATCACTGTGTGTGTATGTGTGTGTGTGTGTGTTCTCAAAAAGACAGCATAATGAGAGAAAGAGATAAATTGAGAGAGAGAGAAAGAGAAACAGGGGGTAGGGGGGGAGAGAGAGAGAAAGAAAAAAAAAATTCTTACTTGTCTTGTCTGAAGATGCTGCCACTTTCTTCAGTGCCAACCCAAGCAAGAAGCAGAGCTAGACAAGGAGTAAGGCTACAACAGGAACCTTGGGCTCTGCTAGAGGTGATGGGAGCATGGCAGGCCACTGATTTTAAAATCCTGTTTATTTCTGCTGAGACATGTCTGACAGAGGAAGCAGCAAACAGCTTTGGTCAGTTGATCCCTGCACACAGAGTGCCTCCATTGCTCTCAGAGGTTAGCTGTTCTTCCACTAAGAGTACTGACAATGATGAGCGGGATTGGAGGTGGAAGAGGTCGGAGAGGTTCAAATATTTGAACATGCAATATTTACAGCTGAATTTCTGCATCATGAGATTTCCCAAGTAGCTTGGCTTCATGGTAAACAGAAGTCTGAATTTATGGTCCTGACTGGGACAGGAGTAGGGAACCAAGGTGGTATTCAAGGTGTTTGGGGAAGTTCTGTAATAAACTAGCATCCTATCAGCGGCAGCAAAACCGAGACTGAGGAGACTTCTGGAGGGTATCGAGCTGGCATGTGCACACAATTATGTATTTTGCTGGGCTGTGTAGTGAAGGTGAATAAGAGCTCAAAAGTAGCTGCTGTTGTTCCATTACAGAGCACTATAATTTGTCATAAAGTGGTGTTGTTGCTCAGCTGGAAAGACTCGGTTGCAGTCCTGTGATGGTAATGGCCATGGAGTTTCCCAGAAATGCTGAGGGTTTGGTTTATGCAAGCCACAGTAGAAAGCAATTCAGTTCAGTGTACTGGCTGCAGACAGAGACCAACTTTGACGCAGGAAGTTCCTTGTCTCGTTGGCCTAGCTACAGGTTGCTGCTTGAGTTGGCTAAGGATGTAAGCAACAGCTCTGAATTTATAATCTGGGTTTCAGCCTTCACTGGAGGAACAGTCAGATACATCAGACTCTTTGCTGATGTTCAGAGTCTTCCAATGTGATGATCAGAATCCCAGTGAAGCTTTCAAAGTAGCTTAACAGCTGACTGTCCTTTTCAAGCAAGCACAAGGCCCAGACAAATACTTCCACAGACAATAAGTAGCCCAGGGGTCTGTCCACATGTGAAACCATCTCCAGGCTGGGGGGCCAGCATGTGACATGGGTAGCTAAGAGCGTCACTGGTGAGTTCAGGAACCCTTCTCCAGGCACTACCAACCTTCTAATAAGGGAATGAGTTGGCTAACTTGGGCTGGTCAGGCAGCAGTGCTCTTGCGAGTCTTCTGTAGCTTCATGTTGGCAACTTGCTTGAACAGAGCTATGCTCCTAGCATGCTGCCCAGTGGGACAGTGATACTGGAGTCCTCTGGCTTCTGGTGGGATGGCAGACTATCATCATCTGATGGAGCCAGTGTTCAGTGGTTGGTCTCATGAACACTTATTCAGGGGAGAGCACATTTTTGGAAACGGGCCTGACTGTCAATCTTGAAGAACTGTCAAAAAGCAAGAACCAGAATTCAGCACTCTCCAGCCCCACAGGCTGTTTCTTTCCCCAGCTGAGACCTGTCATAAGGGAAATGAATCATCCATGGAAATGTTCAAAGAATGCATGGATGTGGCACTTAGGGATGTGGTTTAGCTGTAAACATGGCAGTACTGGGTTAATGGTTGGACTTTATGATCTTAAAGGTCTTTTTCAACCTAAAAAATTCCAGGATCCCATGATTCAATAGTTTCAAATGAGAAGTGGCACTTCTGACCAGGCAGCTCTCCAATGACCACCAGTCAGCATGGTGCTGACTGCAGTCTTGAGAACTAAGATAGGAAGGGTTTCTCTTTCACCACTGCCGTAACTCACTTCTCTCTGGGGATAATGTTGCTCGGGAATATCGGTCAGCACCTACTTTGGCACTGACTTGTGAGTCTCTAATACTTCTCTCCTCTGGAAAATGTATTTCCATCTGCAGCATTTTTCTTCTCTTTGTCTGAAGAACTACTTGGAACTGCTGCTATCTCTAATTCTTGATTTATCCTCTCATTTACTAGCACTCTGGCAGACCTCTTAGTTCCTATAGAGCAATGTGAAGCATCTTATTTTTGGAAAATTTTACATTTTATCTCCTCTTCAGGGTCATATTATTTTCCAGAATTGGCAGACTTCTTTTTAAACTTGGTATCTTTTTCCCCCCGATACTCTGTTATAATTAGCACTAAATCAGACACTGAAGGCACCAGAGCAGAAGGCTGAGAAAGGGTTTCCTGATAGTAAAAATATGAAAGGCTGAGATAAAGATACTTCTGCTCCCAATATTCCCTCCTGGAAACTACAAATTCAGCAGATGAGAAGCCATCTGTGTGGATACCTTGTGATCCATTTTAACACTAAAACAGTAATTGAGCTGCACTTCTAGGGCTTCCCTTGCCAGCAGCCATCCCTGGAAATCCCCTGTAGGAGTGAAAGGATAGATAAGGACAGTGCCATGGAAACAGCTGATCCTTTCGTTACCTTTCCTAAACACACTAGCAATTGGAGACTAACTAGCAAAAGTCAAACTAATGAACAAAATCTGCACAAATCTAAATATTTTATGCTCAATTTAAGTTTAGTAATTAAGAACTATGAGAAAATACAGTATGGAAATGTGAAGTCAGTGCTTTTATTCTTGAAAAAAATGTTTTAACACTTCTTTGTGTTGAGATCTTTAATATTAGGTTTGGTGTACATTTTGACACACCTTTATCATTGTGTTTTGGAAATATTTAATAAATCAAAAAGGCTATACCAATGAAAAAAAATCTGTTTTGTTCTTCTAGGGCAAAGATTAATATCAAGCAGTGCTGTAACCCTATAACGTTCCAAAGAAAGCAACTGGAGGCTTTTGAACATCACACAGCAAGAAAGACATCAGGGAGAAGCTGCAGCTCCATATTTGTGAGTCTCCCACAGCTGTGAGTTCAACAGAAATCAGAAAATTCTGCCTCTTGCAGATGAGGTAGTTCACTGTTTTAGCTGATCAAATACACCTTGCAATTGATGGGCAGTGTCTTCTGGTTCAATCTGTTTCTTCCAAGGTATTTTAACCCTAACCTGAGAAAGAAAAATACAGCCTGTTTCACCACCGCTGAAAAGCTGCCAACCCTTGCTCTAAGTAATTGTACTGTATTTGCTTTTCCTGAAGAATACTGGGACAATATGTAGGTGGGAGAAGGAAAAACCCCTCTTGTGTTCGACTGAACTTTTTTGCTCTATTTAAAAATGACTTACTGGGTTGCTTATTCATCATGTTCTGCCTCCAGTCATAACTGAGAATTGTGGTCTTACTGTGATTAATTTAATTTTATGTTTTTGTGAAGTGGAACAACCTAACTCTGCACTGCACATACTCTGGGCAATTCACCTTTCTCCCACTTCTGTGATTGCATTGCCCACATCTACTGGTGACACTTTGAGTCACTCAGCACCCACAAACTCTCTGGAGCAAGGGTCCAGAACAACTGCAGGGAATTTCCAGTGAACATTGAGAACCATAAAGCATTTGGGCATTCTAAGCACACCTGACTCTCTTGATGATCTCTTCCCAAATTTTCCACCCAGATGCTGTAGGCTGTTAGCCCTCTGGGGGTATTAGGAGAAGCATCAGTCAGCTGAAGTTCAAACGGCTACCCGACACGTGTCATGACTGCTGCAGGACACGCATGTTAAGGCCCCAGCTCTCAGGAACATTAGGTAGAAGGCTGTGTCAAGTGACTGTAACAGCACCACTTGAACTGTTGACTGCAGAGGCCTGCACACAAAATCACATGCAGAACTGTTTTTTTGGAGACATGTTTTATAGTTCATTCACCTGTGCTGCCATAGACAGAAGTTTGCAGGTTGACTCCAACAGATATTCTTACACTGGTTTAAGATGGATGTCTATCAGCCTAGCCTGTGAAGTAAGTCAAAGGAAAAAAAAAAAAAAGACCAACAATTAAGTGACATTTAAAATAACAAATGCGTATCTGTTCATAAACAAAGACTTATACAAGGAGGTAAAACGATATCATATATGGTTCAAAATGCATTAGGAGTGTCCACACACGATTAGCAGTGCCTGCATTAAATGAGCTCAGGGCACTTTTTTAATTCAGCAGGTGCAACTACGGGAAACAGGCCTCAGCATTGCAGAAAAATGTATTGAGTCAAGACTAAAAGCAGCAAAGGTATGAACACATACTTGACAACACATCCTCTTTAGTGGCTTCAGAGGTTATTTTTAAGCATTAAAATGATAGCTGCTTTCACTTTCTTTAAGAAAACAAATAAGGAAGTCAAATACACAACTACTACAGCCTGAGTAACAAGGTTCCTCAGTTAAACACAGTTTTAGGCAGGGCAGGCTAGATTTTTTTAATTTACAGAATTTAAATCACAATTTACACATATTGTGAGTGCTAGTTAGGCCATTATACTAAGCTAACCAGTATAAAACAATAGAACATACTTTTTTTCCCATTATCCAGCTCTGTTGAGCTGTACAAACTTCTTGTCCTATAAATGTTAACTGATTTGCATGTAACTGTAATTTTGTCATGGACAGAGAGATCAGTTCATGTAGATGCAATGACAATGTCAGGTGGTTAGTTTACTTGCATCACGTTATTGAGTATCATCTTAAATAATTTCTCTTTGGGAAAATGGAAAAAAATTACTTCTGAAACAGAAACAGACCATTAAAGTGTAAAATGAAACAAAATGAAGCAAAATATTTATAAATGGGCATAAGATAGTCAGACTATCCAAATGCTTATTGAGCAACACTAAAGATGAATAACACTGATTATTGCTTTCAGTCTAAAAGTACTGCTTTTATGTTTGTCATGTGGTATAAGGAATTGATTTTTCAGATTGAACAACAAAAGTAGTCCACAAGTTCATTGTCTACTTAAAACAGCACATCACTTTTGGTGCCTTATAAGGGTTTGTTTATAGCAAATACATGAATATTTGAGTCACAAAAGAAAGGTTTACTTATTAGAATAATAAAATGCAGGCATTTCCTGGATGATGTCTATAGACATTCATTTCAATGGCGTGGCACCACAATTGTGCTGCACAAAAAGGTGATGGCGTTAAGAAACTGGTCTCCTGGCTTAGATTAGACTGTTCTTTCATCTTCAAAACATGTGTATGTTGACAGACATGTTACTGTAATACTAATGTCTCTATAATAGTGTTGTGCAACCTACTGAATTCTTAATTCAGTATTATAAATTCAGTTTGGAGGTTCAAATCCAAACCTAAGAAAGCACATGTGAAACTATTGACAGAAACCTGCTGGTCAAGTATTATATGCTCATCTTTTTGTTTGAATTTCTAAACTTTATGATGATTTCACAACAAAATTAAGGTAGAAGCGGCATTGTTTTTCTTGATGGAGCAGAGCAGCCAGTTTAGCAATAATGTGACTACTTGTGCACAGGTTGAGCTTTTGTACCATTGATGGTCTCACTGAACTCAAGGGGATTGTTATCAGTGCTTTGTTCTTATGTGCTTGCTGTACTTGAGCCATTGCTGTAACATATATACATGCTTTGAGGGTTGATAAAATGAGAAACAAAAGTCCAGTTGTGTCATCTTGGTCATGCTTTTCCACTTGACCAACACACGAGGTGGACAGCGGTGCTCCCCGCTGCTACCACGCTGCAGCGAGCATAGGAATGTTCACACCATGTACCCCATGGGGCCGGTCGCTCCCGACCTAGATCCCCCGCAGGATAACACACAGCCTGCGCCGAGGCCAGGCCGCTCCTTCTGCGCTCACTGCCCCGCGGGGGGTGCACAGGCGGGGGCAGGGGGATGGCACAGCCCCTGTGGAAGCGGGGGCGCTCCCGGCAGAGCGCTGCCGCCGGGGTAGGTGTCCCAGCCGCGGCACCCCGGGGGAGCCCCGCTGCGCCCGCACCCCGCTCACCCCCCGCCCCGGCCCGAGCGCCGCC
>VWZF01006235.1:362423-395275 GCA_013396755.1 Sclerurus mexicanus | reverse complement strand
GCAGCGGAACCTGCCGCCCACGGCCCGGGCCGCGCCGGCCCCGCGCCTCGTCGTGCGGCCTGCGGGCCCCGGGCCGACCGCGGGGCTGAGGCGGGGTGCTGCGAGCTGCCTTTCTGCTGGGATTTTTTTCTTTTCTTTTTTTCCTTTTTTTCTTTTTTCTTTTTTTTCCTGCCCGCGCCTGTGCCACTCTTTTCCTGGCGGCGGTTAAGGCGGTGTGTAAACAGGTTCTGGTTTTCCCTCGGACGTGTTTGTAAAACAAACTTGAAAGGGACCGAGCGCGGTCGCCGGAGGAAGGAGCCGGCCTTCCCCTGCCCGGCGGGGCGGCGGTGACAGGCTCTGGCGTGAGCCTGGCCCGTGCTGGGGGAGCAGGTGACACAGGGTGACAGGTTAGGGACAAGAGGGGGACACTAGAGTGGGGCGAAAAGATGCAAGAGTCAGTGTTGGCCATCGAGGTAGCGTATGTGTGTGCTCCTGGTGGAAATAAGGTACCAGCTAATAGATATTCTCGGTTTTGCGATGGGTTTGTTTTTGTGAAGTTACAGGTAGCTTTGTTTTGGAGACCCTGTAATGTGAGAAAATGAAAAATGCTTGTGTGAAGTGTTAGTAGCTTCTGCTGCTGGGCCACATCTAACAGAAGCATGTTTTCATTTCTGCTGTCTTGTTTTTTATCAGGGAAAAAGTTGTTTCCAACTTTGCACTCTTGTATCCCCAGGAGAAGATAAGAACTTTCTGTGTCTCTTTCACACACATACATATATATGTGTGCGTGTGTAACTTGAGTGTGTGAATGAGACATTCCTGTGTGCCTGCACGGCGGCCACATCTGGTGCTGGTGGCTGGCTCCTAGTCTTAGCTCTTCAGGTGGGGGAAGGGAGTTTAAGATGATCAAACCTGCTGTCACATCGGTTAATCAAAACCTTTATGTTTCTGAAAACTTGGATATGTTTCAGACTCTTAAGACTTGTGAAGACCTGCAAGAGCAAAATAATTTTTGAAGTTCATATTGCAAAGGCATATTTGTTTGGACCGCGGAGATTAGTTGTGTGTGCGTTGATGTAGTTTGAGTTCTCTTGTAGTGACACCTTAATAGAACACAACCTGCGAGATCAAGTTTTATGATCTTGAACATGATGTTATGTGTGCAGTGCTTTTTTTTTTTTTCTTTTTGCCCCCAACTTCCACTGTTGTTTATGTTGAGAATTCAGCCGGCATGCTAAACTTCAAGGCGTTGACTGCTTCTGATTTTAGAAAGGGATTTGAATACTCACTATCAAGAGCTGACTGACTTGACTTGCAAGTGTATTTCCGTTTCACTTTCAGGAAGCTGTTGATAAAGCTAAGAGCGTGGTAGTCGATAAACCTTGTCTACACATCTCTTCTAGAAACTTAATATTGCTGTCAAAGTAGTCATTGTTATTGCAACTCGTTCAAGTGTCAGTTCTATCAACAAATGAAAGAAAAGCCCTTGGCTAAAAACTGAAAATAAAAAACGCCCAGAAATTTATAAAAGAAAAGGAAATTGATTTGAATTAGCAGAATCTAATTTTAGAGAATTATTATTCAGTGGAAAAAATAGGGCAGTTAATGTGTCTTGAAGCTCAGTGCTAGAAAATAGTCCCATAAATGGCTGTTTTCACCTGGAAATCGTGGTCTTTACCTCACTCACTTCATATGAAAATGCCATGTGCCCACAGGGGACTGGTAGGTCTCAAAAACTATTTCTGCTATATTTGCTATATTTTTGAGTGCATTTCAGTCTAGATAGGGATTAGATTTGAAATTAGGAACATTATTGGTTTTTTAGCCTTTGCTGTAGCTTTCTTAAAAATTACACTAATTTTCATATTGGTGCAAGGTCTGTCGTGTAGTAATTGCAAAGTTGTAACCTCATTATGGCTTTAAAGCAGCCTTGTGATAACTTTGTTTATTCAAAAATCTCTTTCACCTCCTTTTTATTGACTCAAGAGGTGAATATAACTTAAAAATGCACCATAGTTGAATTAAAATAGAGGTTTCTTGCACCTGGCTTTCTGAGTTGATCTGGAAACTGAAGAGAAACATTGAATGGCTTGTTTTGCTATGAGGCAGTGTAGAAGGTGCACCGAGTGCAGAATTTTGTTCTAAAGGAAGTAGACCCTTAAACTTTTTAAAATTATGTCTTCTCTTAAAGCTGTAATTTGACTGAATAGAGGTTTTTAAAAGGCAACTTAAAAAAATATGTTCTTAAAAGTGAAACATTCTTAAATTCTTGGCAGAATACCTGCTGTATTTCTGGTGTGTGTTACTAAATGTTAGCTTAAATAGAAAACCCTGTACCAATTTCTATAGAAGTGCAATACCTTAGTAAGTCAAACGAATATTTTTTTACCACAGGTTTAAATGATTGTTCTCTAAATTATACAATTTTTATAATTTTAAAAATTATTATTAATACAGCGTATGTGTGAATTTAAGTGCTTGTTGTCAAAAGCTTAGAAGTTCAAATTAGGTTAACTTTGCTTCCTCTGGGCTTTTGAGATATAAATAAATAAAAAATTGCATATAAGCGTTCAGCTATACAAGCTAATTCTTTTGCTTGACATTCATCCTGATGTCTCTCATGCACTGTGCTGAGCAATTCAATACAACCTGTTTCAGTTGGGTTTCCTGAATAGTTGGCCTTCCTTTTTCCCCTTTGCAGATGTGCCTTAGCACATAGGTGCTGTGTTTGTGTGTTGCATTGGCCTCCTGACTCAGGTTCCTGTAAAAGCATCTGAACACTTGGAATTTTGTGTGTAGTCCCATTGACTTAAAATCACCTACTTGCATGTTAACTTTTTGCAGGAGAGTTTTTGTATGATGGACACTGTAGGTTGACAGCTAACTATGCTTTTATTGAGCATTACAACAGCGTAGGAAGAATCATTTCAAATGAAAATACTGCACATTAGGATATTTTAAATTGTCCTTATGGAATTATTTTGGTTTTGGGGCAGGTGTGTGTACACCAAACATGGTCTGTGCTAATCAGCAAGAGATTTTTGCACAGGATTGAAAATATTTGTGTTTGTATCCATAAAAATGAAAAAAGACAAAACCCCAAAATCCCAACCATAAAATGTTCAGATTGCTTTTGATTTATATTTTATCTTTCATTTGTAATATTATGATGAAAATAGAATATTTGTATTGTGGTGGTGTGTACTAGCTCGTCTTCTGGTCTGGTGGTATAATAGACTCCAAATCAAGGTGCAAGTGGTCCTTTCCCAAAGAGGTTACTGAGACCCCGTAATTTTCTTGAGGTAACATTGGTTATCATCAGAATTACAGAAAATGTGCTTTATTGGTTCCCTCTGACTGGGTTGCTCTTCCATCTGATTGTTCTTTCCTGAGGTAATATGTTTAATTTCACAACTCTCTACGTTTCCTGGCAGGACTCCTTTCATATTAGGCTGGTAGGTTAAAAATTTGATTATAATGAAGACATTTTTCAAACACATCCTTCTCTTGTTGAACTCTTGCAGTGCAAGAGTTGTTGATCAGAAATTTAGTAGTAAGTAAACCATTTTTGTTCCTATTTTCCTTTTGATTTGGGGTAATTTTTATGAAATAAAAATGTTATTTCTAAGTATCAGTTTTTACCCCACATCACTGGGTTTTTTTGTTTGCATTGAATAGTGTAATGAACTTCAGAAGAATTTTTAAAATCCTTCCTTCAGATTTTTTATGCACTTGAGATGGATCAATGATTTTTGAATATAGTTGTCTGAGGTCAATTTATTTGTCTAAAGGTATAGTTTATTTAAACTGAAAACTAATATAAAATGTTGCTGTGTTTGTGGTCCATAAAATGGAAACTCCAGCTGTATGTTACTCACACTGAGCAGGCTGCAGTAATCCAATGGGTTCAGTTGGACCATGCTTTCTGTCTTTCTGAGTTACTGCTGAAGTGATGGGTGACTCTGGGTAAGTCATTTAACCAATTTATAGCCAAGGTTTGGTCTGTAGGAAGACGATAATGGTTCCTGGTGTTTTACTTACATGGTTCAAGGCTTGTGTGGAACTAGGTACCAGTAGCAGTTAATGTATACAGTTAGAGAAAACAATATTAAACTCCAAAATGGCCCTATACCAAGTTCAGTAGGTGGCAGTTGTGTTGATTGTCCTTATGTGTTTCAGAACTGCACGTCCACAACATTTTCATTAGAATCTGAATATGTCTGCATTTGGAAACAATAGCAAGGATTTTCCAGGCACCAAAAAGAAGCAGTAGGACTAATTACGACAAACTATTTTGAATTATAAAATGGTAATGTTTAGATTTGTAGGCCACTACTTAGCAAACAAGTTTTATTTAGGCAGTCTTTGTAACACAGGCAATGATAATGTAATATCATATATTATCTTTTCCATCAAAAGGTTGAAGGAAGATGCTTGTCCTGGTATAAAATAAATAACTAATGTGTCCGTCAGTAGAATGTGTACTTGTCATGCAATCTTTATGACTGTGTGAGTTTTTGCTTTGAGCTTCACTAGAATAGTACTTTTCCCCTTCCAGCCTACTAAAACCTTGCATTGTTTGAGGTAGAATTACTATTCCTTGTAAGTATTTGAACGCATTTTCTCTTCTAATTGTGAAAACTATATTCTTGCAAAGGAAATGTTGCCAGAGAGTTATAATGATGGAAAAAAAGTCTTCCATCCTTCCTTTTGTTGCCCTGCTGTATAGGGGACTTCTCTGGGTATATGCTTGGCGTCTTTCATCATTCAGTAGTGATGAGGTTTGTGAGAAAGTACTTGTTGCATATAGATATTTTTTGGAAAAGGTATGAAGCAGGAAAATGGCTGTGAAGCAGGTATTATATGTAATGACTAAGGCTAAAAAATTGTATGAAAGAAGGTCTTCTGTCTTCTTGAGTGTTATACTGTGTGTTACAATGTGGAGAAGTGAAAATCTGAAGGGTTTTTGGGAAGAAATTGGCTGTACACAGTGTCAGCTTCTGAAATACTGACGAGATGATGAGCAATTCTGAATGTTAAAGTACCTTGCAATGCTATGTCCACCTGTAAAACTGTTTGACATAAAAAATCTTTTATATGTGAAGTTGGGTTACTTTAAAGATTGCCGTGTTGGTACTGCTCTTGATACTTCACTGTGTGGTGTGCCTTTTCCAACACGCCAAAAGCACCATAATAAAGTAGAAAAATACCTTATGTTGAAATCTTAATTTGTTGGCTTATTTTCTAGATGTGGATGCATATTTCTAGTAAGTCTGTATTCTGTAGAATGGCAGCTGGTCAGGCATCCTGTAGGCACATGCAGACTTCCAGAGTGTCTGCACCACAGCTCTCTGTTCCCTGGAGTAGGGGGAAAGTCATGGAGAGATGTGGAAAAGAAGGAAGTTGAGGGTTATCACGGTTTAATTATTAAGAAACTGAAGAACAAATGTGTAAGAAACTAGTTTTTATTAGTTCTGCTGCCCATACAAAAGAATATGTCTTTATGATTCGTAGTTTGTGATTTGGTTTTTCTTATGAATGTAAATTAACTTCCATAGTCTCAGATGGTTCAGTATTTTTGAGACTGTCACAAGAGAACTCCAGTCTGGATCAAATCTGATACTCTGCTCCAACAGAGCAGTTGTTCTTTGTGCATATTGATATAACTGTCCATGGCTCTGCAACAGATTTCAGTGCAGTACTTAATTTTGTAATGTGCTTCTAAAAATAAGTGCATAATCTTATGTAACATATCTTGTATTGTTAGCACCTAGAGGCTTCTTCCCCACTGGTATGAAGTGGAACACATCCTACATAATTTTTGGTTGTGGGTATTTACATCTGGAATGTTTTCCCTGTCGGTGTCTGTGGCCAAAGAGTAACTTTGCTTGTGTTTTAGGGATATCAAATATCTTGTTTACACAGTTAGGTATGTTACTCCTCTGCATATCTGAGCTAAACAGCAGTTTGTAAGGTACTATGTAGTTCAGCAGACGTTTGTTTCCCTAAAGAAGCCCTGGGGATTTGTGCTCAGAGGTAAGTGCACTTTCTCAGAGACGTCTCACTTAATTTGGTTCTGTACTGTAACTGTAAGAGTTCTGTAAGTCCATGGATGCTGCAGACATGAAAATGAGATGTTAATCATATTAATGCAGCTTTGAGGGCAAACTCCTCCTTGAAAATAAACCTCACCATTTTTTCAGCACTTTAGGTGACATTTATGATCAAATTATTCTGTTCTGCTAGTTGTTGTACACCACTTGCTGTAGTCTTAGCAAGATTTTGATCTCTTTAATGTGGCTTTTCTCATGCTTTTTGTATTCAGACTGCAAACATGTTAAGTGATAGAATGCATCATGTCTTGCTGATAGGATGACACCTGTACAGAACAAACTTGTCATATGTACATAATTGAAGGGTCAGAAATCAAATTTATCAAGAATTATAGCTTTATTATAGACTAACTTGGTTCTCATTTTCTACCACTTCTTGAAGTAAGTGCTATATTTCTGTGTTAGGAGCACAGGTAAAATTTCAGAGTAGAGGATTCAAAGTTTGTCTCAAAGTCCTAGGCCAAAACAGAGGCAACTGTTCTTTATTCTATCACTGTCCTTCTAAAAGTTAATTTTCTGTAGTGTTGCTTACTGACATCCCACAGGCTTCATTTTACAAGGTCCTTCTCTTTCTCTGAAGGATCCAGTAGTTCAGCGAAGAATGATTTCAAAGGGATCTGTGTTCTGAAGAAATAGATACTTGTAAAAGTAAACAGTCATATATTCCCTTCATTAGGTTGCAGCTTTAACAGTAAATGAGGTTTTTGTACACGCTTTTAATGATTGTTTTATCTGAACAATTAAAATGATTTAATTTTCTAGCAGTATCTAGTTCAGGTATCCATAACTCTGAGGCAGAGGAAGTACTGTCAGCTCTCAGACTTCGTTGTCCACCATGAAGGTAATCTGGAAAGACTGAAAAAGTTGTAAAACTTGATATTTATGGCATCAGAAGCCCACACCTCAGTGTTAGGGTTGCCTTTGTCCTTCCTGAGGCCAAAGAGCATATATGCATATTCAGGTAGTTAGATATGTGCCATTTCTACATGGATAGGTTTTGGTTCTGGGTTGGATTTGGGTTGTTCAGTGGGAGAGTGGGAAACAACAGTAGTTGACAGACTGCTGTAAGGCCTGTCATCCTGTGCCTTTTTTTCTGTGGTTGTGCATGTTAAGAAACCCTTTAGACCCAGCTTATATATGGGGAGGGGAAACCGCAAAGGCTTGCACCACCCTTCCTGCAGGCTTGTGGATATCATCCCCTTATGCTGGTGATGGGGACACAATCCCTCTAGTTCTTGGAGAACTGCTGAGTATGCCTGTGAGGGGAGGGAGCGGGATGTCTAACACAAAATCATTGTTTCTTAGATTTGCCTTGTGACTAGGAGCATTTTCATTTTCCTCAATTCTGGGCTCTCCAGAAAGAGCCCTGGGACACAGCTGGAGCCCTGTGGCTCAGGAGGAAGGAAGGACATTCATTTGCTGGCACTGAGGGCCTCCTGAGTGTCATGTTCTTTATGTAGAGTGGCCAAGACTGTGCCCTAGCCACCGTGGATGGCAGGCACCTTTGGTAGACAAGTCAGGAAGCAGGAGAGCAAGGGTAGGGGAACCATCCCAGAGAAAAAGAGCCTTTGCAGGCCAGGCCATGTTGTTTGGTGCCTGGTATGTTAGTCCGAGTCTAGCCTGTCACCTAGTACTGTGTTTGTAGAAAAGAAATGCAATGTTTTTATAGCAAATATCTTCTTCTGTTCTGTTTGGTGGTATTTCCTCTTTTTCTAGAGTAGGAGTCCAGGGAGCCAAACAGAAGGATAACACATCGGTTGTATACTTCAGCATTTGTGTGCCCAGTCTTCTTTTTTATGAGTGTATTCCACAGTTTCGTCACCGCAGCTGTCTGTTTTCTGTCTGTCCACTATTAAGAGAAGACTGCTAATGTGAAGGAGGCCCTGGCAGTTGGTTTCTTATCACTGAGCCTTCCTGGCCTGGTTTAGACAGGGCTGTGTCAGGTATCACTAGGTTCATGGGGGGTTGTTAAGAGGGGGGAGCTTTGTGAGAAGAATTTCTCATTTATTTTTGTGTGAGTAATCAGTGCACACTTTTTACTTTAAACACTTAGTTGTCCTGTTAATATAATTTAACTTTGCGTAGTGTTTATACTGCACTCATTGTAAAACTTGATATATATGAAAAGTTTTAGGTTGTTGGGGAATATGATGGAACCCCCCCTTTCATGTCTAATCAAGCAGGAGTTTGAAATTTTATGTGAGGTTTATTCAAAATCTGCCTTTTTGGCTTGCAGCTTATAGAATGAATGAATGGACGGTGTTTTTTATTGACTAATACAGGATCAGAATGAGCTCACATCCCTCTTAATGTTGCCCTTGATATGGTACACTTTGAAACTGTGTGGCTATGTTTTGATCCTTCTGAGGTATGGATATTTTGATTGTGAACATGTTTTCTGTGAAAACATTTAGTCACTTGTAATTGTAGTGACGCTTATCTGTTACTGTTTTTATGGGAAAGGCAAAAGTGTATAAAACCACAAGAAAATGACAGATTTTTGCTTAGAAGGTAAGTTTCTGAAATTGTTGTGCATGAAGAGTATTTAAAATAATCCAATTGTCAGGGTTAAACTAATACTGAAACAGGAAAAAAAATTGAAAATGGTCTTGCTTAATCAGTTGCCTTTATGCTTTGTAGTGTCAGAAGACACACCAAATTCTGCCTTGGTTTACTGAAGAAAGTTCCCTTTGGTGGTGTGTTTCTTTTCTCTGACTGCAGCAGCCACAGTTTTGCCCACATTATACTTCTTTCTTTTTTTCCTCTCTCTCTCCTCTGTATTTTTCTCTCAGAGGTGAGACTCCAGTGGTGTCAAGGTAAGGATACTGTCTTGGAACAAGATGGACAGCTGCTGATAGAGTGGGTTTGATTTGAGTTCCACACAAGGCCTTGTCATTCACTGGAAACCTTGCCAGGTCCTGCTCCTGTAAGCAGTCTGACCTCTGTGGAAACTGTCAAGCTGGCAAAATAAAATCAGCAAAAAATCAGAATTACAAATGTCTAGATTACTAATGGAAATATGTCCCTTGAGAAAGAACGAGACTCCTAGTGATACCTTGTAATTACACATCTATTATGAGAAACTAATTTAAATTTGAGGTTGATAGATGAAGTGGAAGTGATAGAAATCTATGCAGCGCTGGTTAGATGGTCATAGTCTTCACATATTCATTCCTCTGTAATATCAAAAAGGCTTTAAAATGTTAGCTATTGAAAGCTTAAAATTTTTTTTTCACTTAGTGTGAGAACCTTTAAGTTGGATTAGTACATAAACCTAGAGAAGAGCGGCTATGTTCCATCAAGTAATGAGGGCTTTCCCAGTGTTAATATAGGCATATGATGCTGAGAACTTCAGTTTTATATGAAGATAGGGGTTTAGGTAAGTGAAAGACACTTAAACTGGCCTGTTTTGTCTCTTCTACTCCCAGAATGTCTCTCTTCTCTACCTCATGTATTCTTATGATTTGTTGAGTGGTTTGTTTCTCGCCCCCCCCCCCCGATTTTCTTAGTCTTTCATCCCTTCTTTTCACTGGGTTTCATTTCTTCCCCAACAATTTAAGATTGAAAAGTGAAGTTTTGGATTACCTCATTGTTCTTTCTAATGCTTAGTCATTGTATTGCTGTGTAGTAAAGTTGTCTCCTTTTCAGTTCATAAACCGGGAGGGATGTAGGTCACTGTTTATATGAGCCTTTGAAGTTTTGTTACAAATAAACCCCTCCCTCAGTACATAAAACCCCTCTTCGGTGACTGTTAAAATTGCAAACTCAAGGGAATCTGAATTCAATAAATGCTGGAATGAAGGTTTTCTTTCCTATCTTAAGTCAGGTTCCGTCTTCATGTCACTGTTACACAGTTTTCTTGATCATATGTGTTTTCCCCAGAGCACTCTGGTCTCATGGGTTAGAGTGGACACATGGTGTTCTCTCACTGAGGTTTTCTTTCTTAATTGCCTTGTTCAGGTCATGCTATCCAAAATTGTAAATAAATACTGTATTAATGTTCTCTCTTAAATTTCTTTGCTACAGTTTCATGGAAGTGCTTTATAAAACTTTTGAAAAAGTTGTATTTTTATATTACCTCACTAAAATGACAGCCATGCATTACAAACAGAAACTGCAGAAACTGAGACATTGACCTAATATTTCATAACAGAAATACCTTTCATTTAATTTGCAGCTGTGAATAGCTAATGCTTCTGCATGGACTTGAAATATTTCAAGTAGAAGACACTTGTGAAAGTATTTGTGTGGCTCTCCTAGCATTATTAAAAAAAAATGAAAACACAAACCTTAAGAGACAGGCATAAAATCAGTTTACATATGTGACATTGAAACACCTTAGCTAGACACACTGTTTTCTTTCTGTAGTCTCTGTGTCATTAATTAGAAGAGGATAGAGGTGCATCTTGACAGTGGTCCCTGGTCCATTGGCCAAAAGAACAAGAAAATCCAGAAGGGTGGGTCCAGGATCTGAAGTTCTGCATGCTCTAGTGGCCGAGTCTTTGGGACTCTTTGCTTTCTCATCAGCATCTTACACATCTGTCTCTTTGCAATTTCTTTTTCTGTTCCTGTTCTGAACTCTAATTCCTCTTCTGGTTTCCTCCTCTCCTGTGTCCTAGCTATTCTCCTGGTAGCACCCAACTGGTATTTGAGGGAATTAAAAGTACTTCTCAGTCCTAGGATGAAGTGTCCTTAGCTTTTCTGTGGCTAGGCTTACATCCGTACCATCGTGCAGGCGTCTCGGGCAAGAATGTGAAATGTGTTGTAGATCAGTGGAGAGCCTGTATGATCTCTGTGTAGTGTGTGAGCAGGGTGGTGGTGCAGAACCTTGCAACTAAAGCAGATTTGAGTAGGTCTTCATTGTTACAGTACACTGTGCTTTCCTAAGACAAGGACATATCCTACTTGTCAGTGTTGCACAGTGTTCAAGTCCTAGAGCATCCCAACAGACTAGATTTTTAAAATGTTTTCAGCTGAAGGGGGAGCAATTTTTCTGTTAAAAAACATTCAGAAAAGATTGAACTATCTTAGCTACTTTTAAAAAAAAATTTTGATCAGTTTGGCCTGGAAGGTAGTTAAGAGCTGTATTTGGGCATAAAAAGCTTGTGTGTTCTGTAATTTGGCCAAGTGAATGAATATGGAGTCTTAATGACTAAGATTATCCAACACAGTATTACTGCCTGTGCTTTCTGTAACAATGTAAGTTCTTCTTAAAAGTAAAACTGAATCTCTGTGTTTTCATGGCTTTTTCTTCTTCCGAGGTAGTGCGTTTTAAGGCAGTTTCAAACAAGGCCAAGATTAAAGTGCATTGCATGTGCATTGTTGTGCAGTTCTCTGAACATGGTGTATAAGAAGAACTACAGAAAATTTCTGGAAAATCCTTAATTTAGAAGTGTTAGATAAACCTCTAAGTTACAGGATTTTTTTCAGAATTCCTACCTTTAAAACTTAATACAGTTTTCAAAGGGAGTTATCTGCCTTTCGAGAATGGCCCTGGAGTTGAATGCTTAGAAAAAGTATTTTTGTGCTCTTGAATTTTATTTTTTTCTTTTCTGAAAAGAAGCCTCGCTTGACGAGATATGTTGTGTCCATAGGAAGATTATTGACACTTATGAAAAAGGATTGGGAAACGGGGGTTAGCTGTTAACTTCCTAGTTAAGGAATGACTACCATTGTTTGTGTGGTAAATGAAGATGCTCTAGGTGTAAAGGTATGGGAGGATTATGTAATGAGGAAAAGAGTGAAACAATTTAAAGCAAAAGTGTTACAAGAGGAGTGAATGTTCTCAGGTGAGGTGAAGGTTTTAGTTTTATTTTATGTATTCACCTACATTAAAACTACAGTGAAAATAGTAAAGATGTTTATTCGAGTAATATATGATTCATTTTTTCCACTTCTTTGTATTTTACAAGTGAGGCAGTTAATACCCAGACTCTATAAATTTTTGGGTGTCTATTTAAGATCCAGATTTATCCCACATATCTTTCCCCGCTTAATTTTAATGCTTGAGGTGAAATTTCTGTCTTCTGACGTCAGTTGGCTAAGAGGTAGGCATGTAGGCCTCTGAAGTCCAGGAAGAGAAATACAGGAACTTCAGTATCCTTGGAAAACACATGAATAGACCAGGTATGAGCATTTGCTGTCTGAATGAATGAGTATGTGTGTTACTGTAATGTGTGTAACAGATCATAGAGTCATTGCAAGTGCTGCTGTAACCTATTCCTCCTTTTCAAACTATGCTTTTGGCAATACATATACAGCAAATCTATATGTTGTGCAAACAGGCTGTGGACAATGAACGTTCAGTAATTTTCAGTAGTATGGACTTACATGTGTAATTGTGACATTGTGAGTTGCTGGACTAAAGCTTTTCTTCTTTATGCTTCAATTTCCAGATAGGGGTGGGTTTTTTCTTATTATGCAGGTCTCATTTTTTCCCTGTAAACCAAGGTTTGGTAAAAATCTTCGTATGTAAATAGGCAGTAGTGATGCTAAAGCATAAGAACCTGAGTCAGTCTCGTATCACTGTAGCAATTGCAATATAATACATTAATGATTGAGGAAACCTTGAAATAATTTAAAAAACCAAACCCGAAACTCATGCAACAATGTATAGTCAGAAGAATGCCTATGGGATTATACGGTTTTTTGAAGACTGCCTCTGTGTGCCTGTGTGAGTAGTGATTATTGAGATTTCAAATGAGAATGTGGTTAGTGTATTTTCCTGTTAGGGATTGGTTCTGGACTCATACTTTCTTCTCTCCCTCTCTGTCATTCCATGTGTTGTGGTGCTTGTCCTTCTTGGTGAAGGGCCTGGATTGAATTATGGTTTGTTTACTGGCTCTTTCCTGGCTGCTTACTGCCTCCTTTTTAGGCACAGCGCCTCTGAGATCTTTCCTCTTAAACCTTCTTTGTCTGGGAAAGCTAGAGTTTGTAGTTTATAAAATTTACTTAGGTTATTTTGGCTGAGAAGTGTGGTAATTTTTTAGTGTATCCTCTTATGATGATATGTAGTCTTTCTGCAGTTTTGTTAGTTTTGCAGTGTCTTAATGTGTACTTCCTCCTTCAGATGCATATATAAATAATTGCCAGTTTTTACTAAAAATGTGGTAAAGTTACAGTTTTGTGCTTATTTTTAGAGAATCAGAACAGTATAAAATGGATTAGGTGTAGAATATGCAGAATAAAAAGTTTGCAAGCTGTGTAATTTTTGTTTAGTAAATGATTTGGTGTCCTCTGATTGTGCACTTCTCTTGAGATCTGTTGTCAGAAAGCCCTGGTGGGCCACCATGCTGACAGTATGAAGTTAACCCAAGGTACAGACCTAGCTTATAAAAACCTCCTTAAAATATGAGGTATATTCTTGTCACAAATTTCTGTCTCCTCACAAAGTTCTAAATCAGGCTAGGTTGCCTTTCAGTTTCTTTAATTTTTTTTTAATAAATTTTTGTTTGTGTCAAGTATGTAACATAGTCAGAAGTCACTGAGTTTTAGTAGCATTAAAATATATATTTATGGTGTGTTTGTTCTTTAAATTGTCTATTAGACTTTATAGAAATGTGCTTGATGCTGACAGACTTATATAAATCGATGGACTTACTGTAAACATTTACTTGCAATTATTTTTTGTTTTTAAATTTCTGGATCAGTAAGAAATGTAATGGTAAAATACTAATTTCTCTGAAAAGAGATAGCTATGAACATGGTTAAAGGAGCGTCCATTAGGGCAGCAGGCTTGTATTGCTCCCATCTACATCCTGCAACTGACACATGTTAGTCATGGTGCACTTCAAAGGAGTAAACTACCAAAGCAATTTCTTTTATTTAGGCTTTTATCTTGGGATGTTTGGTCATAATTTAGGAACTCTTTACGCTGAAAGAAAAGTATGAGTGGGTTAGTTGTATTTAATTGAAAACTTTTTCTGGAAGTATTTTTTTACATTAGAGCCTTACTAAATAACATGAAATAGTAACTATGCCAATTAGAAAGGATCGTGACACTTCTTCATACTTTAGTTAAAACTTTTAACTTACATTTCATGTGGTTTTGAAGATTCTTGAAGGGCCAGTTCTTTTAAAAGGTGAAATTCCTTTTGTATTCCTTTTGTTGACCTTGTGGACACTGGATTTAATTTCAGTATTAAAACTTAGTTTCTCAGTATTGCAGTTAATAGATTCAATTGCATAGATTCCTTTTGTGTGTGTGTCTTCATCATGTTACAGAGAAGTCTGGAGATATCTGGATTTTTTTTTTCTATTTTTGTTAATTCTGTAGTGAAAAGTGTGTGTTTGTTCTTGATTTGCAAAGATGAGCTGTAATCTCCAAACTGATATGCCATCAGGTGTGTATTCAAAATTGGTCAGTTGGGGTTTGTTTGTTTGTTTCAGGGGTTTTTTATGTATAGATTTGGTTTGAGATCATGTAACCTGAGACTGTGGCTATGATACATTTTGCATTTTTTCATAATTTAGTAAGCAGTTCTCAAGTGAACTTCTTCTATGTATATATTCTCATGGGAAATACACCAAAATGAAGAGCATGATACCCACTTAAAAATAACTTGTGTCCATATAAGAGACTGACAGTACCATGTTCTATTTCTTCAAAGTACACCTTTGTTAAGTGAACGCTTTAGATTATTGTGGTGCTTAAAACTACCTGATGGACTTTGTAAGTAATGTCTCTAATGTCTCTGTTAGCCCTTTAAGTAAATAATGTGTCTGTTAAAGGGTTAATGCAGATGTTACTTAGGCATGAAGTCTAACTTTCCTCAGCTAGCTCCAAGGATCTTGCCATAGGGTTGTTATGGAAAGTAAGTGTATAGATCCAAGGATTCCACTGCTGTGAGCAAATGAGGAGAGGGAGAACAGATTCTGAATCTCCTGTCTTTGAGATCAGTGTCGTGGAAGGTACTAGGATTTGATAAACAGATATCATACAAGACTGGAAGGAGCGAGTCCCCTGAAATGCTGTTTAAGGATTTATAAAATGGAAGCCATTAAGCTGTTCTTCGTTTATGTGATATCTCTGATTCCTTGCAGTTGGTTTTACAGCTCACCATTCCAACGGCATAGAGGAATAAGCTCTGCCTCTTTGAATTATTTCTACTTACCCGCCATTTCTAGAAAATGCCGGTGTTACCATTCATAGCCTGCAAAATGTGTTTTCTGTAGCAGGTTGTATTGGATCTGGCTGCGATGGAGTTCATTTTCCCATAGCAGCCCTCACAGTGCTGTGCTTTGCATTGGTAGCTAGGAAGGTGTTGATAACACCAGTGTTTTGGCTACTGCTGAGCAGAGCTGGTACAGCATCAGCACTGTCTCTCAACATTCCTCCCCCTATCAAAGGGTTGGGGGTGGTCAAGGTCCTGGGAGGGGACACAAGTAGGTCAGCAGACCCAAACTAACCAAAGGGGTATTCATTATTTACAATATATGCCTTCCGGAGCAGCTGCTACATGTGCTGAAGCCCTGCTTTTTGTGAAGTCGCTGGACATCACTGGTGGGAAGTAGAGAATAATTTTTTTTTCCTCTCTGCTTGTGCACATGCAGACTTTCACTTTTGCTTTAGTAAACTGCCTTATCTAAGCCTGTGAGCTGTTTTCCATCTTATCTTCTCTCTGCTGTGCAGCTGGGAAGAGAGAGTGATAGAGCAGCTTGGTGGGCACCTGGCATCCAGCCAAAGTCAACCCATCACAGAATTGAAAAGCATTAGATGGAAAGATTTTAGAAAAAGCGTGGGAATTAGATTTTTGGACAGTGTGGGCTGTTCAGAACAGTGTCGTGTTTTTCTGTCTTGGAAGCAAGAGACACAAACCATTTATGCAAGGTGCTGGTTTCCCCCAGAAAGTGATTACGGAGGAATGATCTAAACCTATTCTGTGGTGTCAGCCTTCTGAGTGGAATGTCAGCTACAGTGCAACAGCTTTGGTACAGCTATGTCTGGGCAAACTATGATCATCGCTATCACAAAGAGCTTTGCACTTCCTTTTTTCCCCCTTTCATTCATAAATGCCTCCTGGCAAACAACAGCCTGCCAGCACAGGTACCTGTATAACAGGGAAGTGAGCAACTACACAAACCCAGGAGATCCTGCCAGTTGGTAAACTAGCTAGAAAGTTTCTGTGAGAACCAATGGAGAAGTTGGTTGGCACAGCCTGCTCTGATAAATGTGGAAAGTTGTTTTTTCACTGTTCATTGCTAGACAGGCTTGCAAGCGCTGCCTTAGGCTCCAGCAATTATCTCTGATTTCCAGCAAGGCAGCTGAATTAAAGAGAATTGCTGCATCAGGAAAAGACAGAAAAAAGTTTCTAAAAGGATGTTTCAGGTAGTTTGCTGGGCTTTTCTTCAGCCTAAGTGTCACCTAGAAAGCTGTCAGTGTTCTTGGTTCTTCTCACGAAATTAGATTTTGGAGGTGATAGGTGGACTGTTTCATAGATGGGGCAAGATCTTGGCTTGCCAGCTGATTTGAACATGTAATTGAAGTAACATGTGAATCTGTTTGTGGTGTGACTGATAGGGTGTTTCACAGGGTATCCATTTGAAATTGACAGAGTTGAGATGAAATCCAAGGTGCTTTCTGTATAGGATGCCTCTTTCAGTGACTGTGTGTAGCAAGTGTACTTCTTTTGTGCAACATTTCCAGAATGATTTCTGCCTTTTTTTTGTTCTGCTTTGATGCCTGCTTAATTATCATGCCAGTAAGCAAATTAGCAAATTTGCAGATGATACCAAGTTGCGGGGGGGGCGTGTCAATCTGCTGGAGGGTAGGAGGGCTCTGCAGAAGGATGTGGACAGGCTGGCTGGATGGGCTAAATCCAATGGTATGATCTTTAACAAGACCAAGTATCAGGTCCTGCACTTTGGCCGCAACAATGCTATGCAGTGCTCTGGGGACAGAGTGGCTGGAGAGCAGCCAGGCAGAAAGGGACCTGGGGGTTCTGATTGATGGGAACTGAGCATGAGCCAGCAGTGTGGCCAGGTGGCCAAGAAGGCCAGTGGAATCCTGGCCTGTGTCAGGAATAGTGTGGCCAACAGGACCAGGGAAGTGATTCTTCCCCTGTACTCAGCACTAGTTAGGTCATACTTTCAGTGCTGTGTCCAGTTCTGGGCCCCTCAATTTAGGAAGGACATTGAGGTGCTGGAGCGTGTCCAAAGAAGGGCAATGAGGCTGGTGAAGGGACTGGAGAACAAGTCCTATGAGGGGCAGCTGAGGGAGCTGGGGTTGTTCAGATTGAAGAAGAGGATGCTCAGGAGAGACATTATCACTCTCTACAGCTACCTGAAAGGAGGGTGTAGCCAGGTGAGTATCGGTCTCTTCTCCCCAGCAACCAGCAGTAGGACAAGAGGGCACAATCTTAAGCTGCACCAGGGGAGGTTTAGGTTAGATGTTACAAAGAAATTCTTTACGGGAAGAGTGCTCAGACAGTGGAATGGGCTATTGAGGGAGGTGGTGGATTCACTGTCCCTGGAGGTGTTTAAGACAAAACTGGATGTGGCACTTAGTGCCATGGTTTAGTACTCAAGGTGGTGTTAGGTCAAAGGTTGGACTTTATCTCAGAGGTCTCTTCCAACCTAGTTGATTCTGTGACTCTGCTCTGTTTTCTGCATCAGTATTACCTTTTTGCAAAAGTCCCTTGATAAGCTACTAACCAGTTCAGTTGAGATGAATCTTCAAAATGAGTTAATGGTAAAATAAATTTTGTGGAGGAGAAACTTCAAATCTGCTATCTTGCTTGCTGCTCATGTTTTTTTAATTTTGTTTTTGTTCAGTTTTTATCTATATGCCTGTCTTATCCAAAGGTAGTTTTCTGATGTTTTCCTAACAGTCAAATCACTTCTCATCTTCTTTCAGTGTGTCTGTTTCCAGGAGCCAAATCCTTCCACCTTTATAGTAGCAAGTCTAGCTGTTGACTGCTGTAGGTTGAGTATCCATTATAATAGACTTAAAAAATTTATTCCTCTAAGAATGGCAGTTTTTATATTAAGTTCTGTTTTTCTCACTTCTCAAACTTTAGATAAAGAGACTGAAGCTGCATTCCTTGCATTCTGTCCATAGTGAGGGAATGAAGGAGGAAACTCAGTGCCTTCCAGTAAAGAGTATAAACTGGGATTTGCTCTTCTGTGCAGTAGCAAAGTATGCTAACAATTCTCCATAACTTTTGTTTGTGTTACTGCTCTCAACTGGTTAAGGCCTGTCCAGTACTAAAAAATACTCAGTGCAGAATTTTAACTTTAGAGACTGTTTGATACTATACAAAGGAAGAAAAAGTAAAGTAACTCATATCACATTAATTCTCATTGCCAGTCTTGGGAAAAATGGGGCTTACAGTATTATCAATCTGTTGCTTTTTGTGTTTTAAGTGGTGCTGTTTGAGACCTTTGGGGTTTTTTCTCTTGTCTCAGTTGCTCTTTATGCACTTGTTGGAAGTGAGTGGATATAGGCATGCCCAGTTCAGCTCAAACAAACTTTAAAAGAGACCTATTATTTTTCTTTTTATCTGAACGTAAACTGTTCTCTTAGGCTTTTTTCAAATCATTTGTTATGAGTGTATTGAACTTTCAAAAAATGTTTTGCATATTGATATTGCAAGTTAAGACATAAAAGTCCAGATATGTAAAAGAACAGAGATTACACCAGCACTATTTTTTAATTGATTTGTCATGGAAGGATTTCAAATCCTTCTTTTGTTTCTGTATTGTTGCAGAAGCTATTTTCAAGAGACGAAACACCAATAGCAAGAAGTATTGGAGTATGAGGCAGCCTGGGGATAAAACTATTAGGAAAACTTATTAAACTTATTAAAAATACTGTATATTTTTATATTTAAATCTATGTAAATACCATTATCTCTAGCATTGAGAGAGGAGCTGCTGATGAGCGAGTGGCTGCATGGTACTTGGCTGCTGGCTGGGGTGAAATCACAACAGTCCTTTTTAGAAAATTTACCCCAGCTGCAACCAGCACATTCCAGATCCCAGCCTAGAAAGCAAGCCCCATGGCAAGCAAAGAAGCATTTTACTTTACTTCTCCTACTCCAAACATACCCCTAGCTCCTTGCATGAGCAGTTCACAGCACCCATGGATGAACAGGTAGGGGCAGTAAGAGTGAAACCAGTGATCTGCGAAGTGCTCACAAACCAAATAAGCAGAAAGGCTAATGATATTTTGAGTTAACTTTCCTCCATGATTCAGCATTTGTTTGCAAGCAGAGCTGACAAGTGCATAAGCCACTATTTTGTAGTTTTCATAAAGTCCACAGTGAGTATTTATTGAAGTCATGTCCTCTCTAAGGAGCATGTATATATGAAGGCATGTCTCCTTCTCCTTGTAACAGTAAGTCATACTTAGGATGTATGTAGCTGTTTACCATGAATTGCACCTTTATTTTGCTCTGTTTTTCTTACTGCATTACTGTAAAAACGCTCTACTGACAACCTAAAAATAAGGGCATTTTGGAGTTATCCAATATCCACTTAAATAGCAGTAGATAAAATGCTGGAAACATTCATGGGATATTGTACTGTAGTGTTGAGTAAAATGGAGTGATTGGAGAAAAAAAGATGTCGATGTCTGAGCTATTTTGTTTGAGTAAATTAAACAAAATAGCTCTTCATCAGTGCCTGATTGTGCTAGACTAGCACAGATGTGTGTTTATAGATCCACATAAACATATAATCCTTGAAGAATTAAGTAGAAGAAAACTTGGAGAAGTCAAAATCCATTAGGATAAAACAGAATGAAATTCAATTTGCGTATTAATTGATTTAACTTCGATGATGTATACTGACTAACCTCAGGCGAAAAAGCAGGAATAATGCAGATGTGCTCAGATGAGTGGTGTTGGTATGTGCTGAGCTCCCAGTGTCCAGAGGCTGAGTTGTCCCTGTTGGCACTGTCTCCATTCTGTTTCTGCACACGCTGTGCCAAATGCTGCTTTTTCTCTAAAGCTGGGGCTTCGATCTTGCATCCAACAGTTGGAGAAATACTTGGTTAACTTATTAACTTACTTGCC
The DNA here is from genome assembly GCA_013396755.1 of Sclerurus mexicanus. Taxonomy (NCBI): domain Eukaryota; kingdom Metazoa; phylum Chordata; class Aves; order Passeriformes; family Furnariidae; genus Sclerurus; species Sclerurus mexicanus. Next base: position 375,168 of record VWZF01006235.1, on the reverse strand, counting down.
CAAACACCTTATTGAATGTAATACCCCTCTAATGATATTTGTTAAAAAAATATTTTTGCAGGTTTCTGACAGATGTAAGCATTGTTTTATCTTTGAGGCTTGAGTCATATGCGTGTTCACACAGAGATCCTTGTGTGCACACAGCTACTTGAATTAGAGTCCTCTTCTATTTGTAAGTGGTATTTAGCTGGAGTATTCTTGGTGCCCTCCCCTGTTTGCTGACAACACTTGGCTATTTTTGTTTTTCCCTGAGCTGCACGATTTTTTACTCAGTTTCTGGACTTTAAATTTACTTGCCCTACTTGTCATTGATATCTGTGGTAGTGGCTTTATGGTTTCTTCAGGCCATGTATAGTCAGGGTAGGGCTAAAAGATGGTGACTAGGTGCTAAAGCTTCTTTTTATCTCTCTTAAGCAGCACATGAGATGGATGCTTGTTAACTTAACCTGTCTGGGCACTTGCTCCAGGCTGTGAATTTGTAGGGTACACTAGTGGATCTGTGACTTTCCCACATCAGCTAGGATTAAAATAACTTCGTAATACAATACAGATTTTCAGCCATCTTTGTCCATCAGAGAGAACACCATCCCCAGGTTCTAGTAGGACAATGGCTTTTCTTCTAGCATTTAGCTGCCTGTACTGGTATGTTCTGTGTATTAGAAACAGGAGAGGGAAGGAAAGCATCCCACAGCCCCACAGATGCTCTGCAGTAGCTAAATTTTTCTTACCTGTGGGTGTGGCCAAAGCACAGCTGTGTTTCACTACTTCTGCTTCCTCCGCTGTTGGGGAAGAAAGGTAAGGAGTTCCAGGCTTCTATGAGGATATTTTTTGTGTTGCCTTCTTGTCTGGCTGTCTTGACACAATCAGAAAAGTTCTAATAGCGTTTAGGGATAGGCAGGAATGTACCTGTGTTTTGCCAAAATGCTTGTGTTTGTTGTAGAGGGTCTGCCTTTTAACAAAACTGTACTGTTTGACCTGAAAACAGGTGGTCTTCCATTTTGTCAGGGTTTCTAGCTGACAGCGATGTCCACTAAACCTTTTGGGTTTTTTTCTTCCTAATTAAGATGGCTTTTACATTCCTTGGAGATCTTGGCTTTAGTTTTTCCTTACTCTCAAGAAAAATAGAGTTGAAGGCTTCACAAGTGTTACCTCCAGTTCCAATGACCCATCTATATTCACTCTGTTGCTGCTGCTGTAGGTATCCCAGTGGCTTCGTATTGCCTGCTTTGTCCCCCCTGCCTACAGTTTCCATCTCTAAAGTAAAAAAAACCCCAACAAAAAATGAACAAAAATCAAGCCAAACAAATGACACAAACCCACAAGAAACTCACTCCTGTTCTTCATACACTAGCCACAAGTCTTACCAGTCATGCTACTACTGTCCTACAGCTCATCACTACCTTTCCCTTTCTGCAGTCAGTGTGAAATTTTGCTGTATCCTACTGAAAGTTTCATTGCACTGCAGAGAGAAAGTATTTTTTACAGTCTGTTTTTCTAATGTCAAAAAGGGGGAGAGAGATGGAGTAGTGTTAGTCTTAAGCATTCATCTTCTCCTCTCCCTTTTCCTTCAGGCTTTGGGACTGGCCTTTCTCTTGGCCATTCAGGAAAGAAATTAGTGTCCCTTGATTTCAAGACAATGCAATGGAAATATGGAAATGAGTGTCACAGAGGAAGTATCTGTATCTTTTTTAATGATGCAGATCTGCTAACAGTAAAATACATGGTTGACTGGCTTCCTTATGACATCAAGGTATAGTGATCTTGTCTCATTTAATAATGGAATAGAGGTCTCTAGACTGAGACTCAAGAAACTGTAGTGTTGACTTGAAGCATCATTGGTGGTTTTTCTCAGTGGAAGACTAAACTTCAGGCCCAGTGCCCAGAAATTTTGCATATATCCTGTTCAGTTGGAAGCAGCTGACTGGGGTGGTTTTGGGCGCAGTATCTGTGAAGACTTTTCTGCCTTGGCATTCTCAGAACCATTAAGTCTTGATCTAGATGGCTGTCCTGCTGCCTAGAGTAAGGCCATTAGGATTGTCTTCATAATGGATTACTCCTTCTAATGTAAAATTCAATTTGGATGACCTTTACTTAATCAAGGATGGGATGCACAGGTCTTGCACTTTAGAGTTGCTCATCCCAGTGAAACAGAAGTGTCACATCATCTTTCTGGAGCTGGTCAGTGGAGTGGCTAATGGGTTGCTGTCTTTGGGTGGCGATGGTGTATATTACAGAATAGCAATATTGAAGAAAATGCTGTGAAGTCACATCATGCTCACTAGGAAAAATAATTTAACGTGTTGGGAGTTGAGTCTGCCTTTGGTTGTTCTCTGGGTGTTTTGAATCCCGGAGCAAAATGAGTCACTTCATGACTTTGATGGTGAGTGGGATATTTGGACCTGTAAGGTAGACATCTACAGATAGATCTCTGTCATCTCTATTATGCATTCAGAGAATAATTCTTGAAATACCAATTCTCTCTGTGTTACTGCTGCAGTGGTGTGTGTTGGATTTGAACACCTGGGGTGCGGCAGGGCCAAATTTGACCCATAGCACAGCAAGGTCAAAATTTGTCTTAGACCAGTGGGAAAGTTGGTTGCTCCTTTAAGTCCTGTCCATGCTCCTGCTTGGACCTGCTTCTACCTATTACTGGAAACCTGAAGATACTTTTCAGTTTCCTTTTTCCAGCAGTAATGTCTTCTAGTTTTTAGGATAATATTAATTTAATATTTCTTGAATTAAAATTTGGGATTAAAGTGGTGATCACCTGCAGTGGATATTTTGAAATATCCCTTATTGATAAGAGAACCAGTGAAAAACAACTTGAATTATTTGGATAGCTTTAATTTCCATGTAACAGAAGAGATATATGGTACCATAAAAGCAGGTAGTATCAACAGGAAGTTTTGTGATTTAATTGACTTTATAAACACTTACCTATACTGGCCTAAACCAGACAGTTACTACTTTTTTGTTTTTTTTAATCACATACTCGTTTGAAGTTTCTTTTATCTGCATATTCTCATTCCCAGTGCTATTTCAGCACTGGGAATGGCTCAGTATTGTTACAGTGATGTCAATTTAGCCACTTTTCACACTTTTCCCTGTATACCACGTTAAGATTGTTTTCTTACTAGCGTATTGTCTGAAGAGACTCCTGCTGCTCGTAGTGGGGAGCCTGTGTTACATCTGTGCGATGTGGACAAAGTCAGTGTCTTTGGAATGCTGCAATTGTATGCCTTTTTGTGGTGACATTTGCTTGCACCTTTTTATCTGTTGGCAATCTGAAATCTAATGAAATGAATGTTTCATAATTTGTAATCATCTTTATTAAAAGTAGGTAGCCTTTCCATTGAAAATTCACTCCCCAGATGAAGTCTTCAGTGTATTTGGCCATCCCCAATACTGAGAAAGACATGAGTTTGTATACAGATAAGAGATGCGGAGTTTAAAGTAGTGTTGTCAGAGGTCCAATATGAGGAAGAATGAAAGATGAAAAGGAGTCGTCAGATCATACAAGCTAATGAAGAAATTTGAAAGAAGCGAATTGAGGAATACGATTGAATGTGTGAATATTGTTAGCCAGAAACTAAATGTCATCTTAGGTTTTATGATTTTGGATACTCTTGCGTTGCTCTTTTGTGATCTTTTCAGGGCAAGAGGGATGAAAGGAATCTTACGTGGTAGGAATTCTCATGTTATCAAATTTAAAAAAAAAAAGTGCTACCTGTCTGTAAAGCTTTTGAAATCTGTAGTTCGGAGGGAGACCTTTTCATTGAGATTTGCATGTACACACATATTTGTCTGTGTGTGTTTATATCTTGATCTATGGATTGTTATAACCCTTTCCCCTAAGTTTGGCGAAACAGTAATCTTTATTCTGCTAGGATTGTTAAGTCATCTGGGTGATACAAGTGAACAAGAATGTGGTTTTAAGGTGCCAACTAGGGAGGTTTATTTTGGTTTTACAAGTAAACTGGACAGAATAATATACAGAAATGTGACTGTTTTAGGAATATCTCTCCACCAATGTGCTAAAGCTAGTAATTAATAATCCTGCATTATTTTTCGTCATGATAGTCAGATGGTGACTTTTTTCTGAATGGAAGCTGTTACGGTATTTTGGATTTAGGTATGGAAAGAAAGACTATGTTTTTGATTTTATTTCATGACATGGTTGAAGGAGAAACTGATATAGAACACGCTCCAAGTGTTTCTTTTTCCTTACTTAATTTTGCCTGGATAATAGGAAGTTTTAGAAGCCTAACTTGGATATTTCTGTGCATCTGTACTTACCAAGCGTGACACTGCTTCGACAGCAGTCTCCCGCTCAAGTTAATAGCTGTAGTGTCTGTGGTAGAAGATCACTCAAGATTACTGGTCCTTTGTGTTCAATGTTTGTTTTCTGTTAACTGCCTTTTGTGTAGTTGTTTTGTGCTCCTGCCAAAGCTCTGCATGTTTGAGCAGTTTGTAAATAATTTTTGATTGTCCTAAGTGCGGTTCATTGGTGCCTGTTCTACTTTAGGCTTCAAGTGCTGCATCCTGAGATACCAGGGTCAATTTAGAGCTGTCTTAGATGAGTGCAAGATACAGTTGAAATAGAGTATTTGAGAGCATAAATAAACGAGCTGCAGATACATTCAGTAAGTGGTAAATTCTAGTTTAATTTATTGTGCATGGTTAATTAGCCATTCATTTTAGATGGTGGTGGTTTTTCTGTGTGACAAATGAAATGTTGGCATTCTCTGTAGCATGAACGTTTGGAATTCTGGTGTGACAATTTTGGGATCATTTGCTTTGTTACAATCAGTAAGATCAGAGGAAATGTGAAATAGATTCAGTGAGTAGGTCTGCCTCACTTGTATTTAACTACTTCTAACAGGTTTGAAATCTGCCTCTTTAGACTTCTCTTACAGTGAGTGGCTTGAGATCGCTCCAGGAGCAATTCCTCCCCTGACACTTCTTGCCTGTCTGTGAGGCAAGCCTAAGTGTTGTTTTTCAGAGCAGGATTCTTCATGTAGCTGCTTCTTAGCTTTGCAGTTCCTGGCAAAGAACTTGTGCTGCAGGCTTGCGTGGTTTGGTGGAGCATATGAAAGGGCCTCATTACCTAGAGAAACTTTTTATTTTTATTTATGCATTAGTACACACAGGATGAGAGTGTTTTATCTCTGTAAGAAAAAAATAATTCTCTCAACAGTTGTGTTCCTGAAAATGACCAAAAGTGGTTGGGAATAGGGTCACTGATTAGATGAAGGTTTTTCAAGTATGTACAATCAAAGTAGCATAAGAATATTTGAATTTGAAGAAAGATGTTGGAATAAATTTAATTTTCAACTATGATAAAAGCAAATGAAAATTAAAAATAATTAAGTTGTCCGTCAGTCAAGACTAACGAATATGAGACTACAGAGAAAGTTATTTTCGAAAGAACACTTCTACAGGGAAAAATGCAGGCAACTTTGTCCTGTATTCAAAATGCAAATACTAAACTCGTGTATCACCAATAGAAGCAGAATATAAAAAGCTGTATCCAAGCTTAGTGTAGAGGAAATTTTGCAAAATGGCATGCATTATTTAATGTTGTTTAGTATAAATACTGTTTTGACATTTTTACCGGAATTTGTAAATTAAATAATGAAATCCTTCCAGTAGTGAAATAATTCCTGTCGTCCTTGCTGAATGTGACCTAAGGTCTTAAAGTCAGAGGCATCTTTGTTTCAGCTTTCCATTAATCTCTATTAAAGTTTGGAATGCTTGAAGAAATATTTGTCAATTTTTTTGGCTCTTACCGTGTGTGTTTTGGGTGTTTTTTTCCTAGAATTTTTTTGTATGGAGACGGTTCAAGCTATCTTGTCTGAAATTCCAGGTGGAACTGTGTCAATGTGAATACTGCAAATCAAAGAGGAGAGGGGAAAAGGAAGCTGTTGTTTGAGAAAATTTTGAATTTTTTTGTGATTTTGTCAAATCTTAAGTTAATACCCATTGTCTCTCCTTTTTTTTTCCCCCATAGATTATGTAGTTTTTTGTGACCTCTACTGTGTCTTGCTTTCTTTTAAAATAAGATAGCTCTTAGAGTGTATTGTCTTTTTTCTCCTTTTGTTGTTGTTATTAAGCTTTTTAAGTACTTAGCAAAGTTTTTTCTCAGTTTGTTAGAATGGAGGGTTGGTCACATGGTTAAGGTTTGTGAAGCTAAAGCCTAATCTGATGTTGTAGATGTAATTTGATTGGATATTGATCTTAAAGCTTATTTTGAAAGAAATTTTGTACAAAACCGAACTGTGCTGAAGCAATCATGTTCTCTGGTGGTGGAGTAGAAGATTTGGCTGAACTAGAAGCAGAAGATACCATGTATTTTAAGAAGAACTTTCGGCATACACTGATGTGGTCCACGTAACTTAGCTAAGGAGGTGTGTCGTAGACCGAAGCTTCTATCCCTGTCTGGAAAACTTCCCTATGAGTACCTCACTGGGAAACCGAAGGGAAACTTCAGGTTTCATATACATTTCCTTGAGCCTAGTACTTGTCAATAGCTGACTGACAGAATAGAAAGTAAACACACCCAATTTTGCATAAAAATGCAAATATGGAAATGCCAAACAGTACAAATATGATGGGGAGTACTGATCAATTAGCAGGAAAGGATGTAGTGTTTGTAGTGAGCAGTAAGACATTCAAACCTGCTGTATGTTGAGGGAGAGAGGGAAGCTGGCATTATTCCAAGGTGTATTCATAGGAGCTGAAAGAAATCCTGCTGTCTGTGATACTGTATAGAGAGGCTTTGCAACGCAACTCCTTCCCTTCTTGCAAGACAAAGGGGGAATCTAGTTTTGTGTTGAAATTGACATTTATTTAGTGATTATACCCTAGAACCAGTTGTTTATGCTGTGATTGTTTGTAATATCTATTTGGCTAAAGAATGTAACCCTTTCTAATTTCTCTTATGATTTTATTACATTTGCATGTCGGCTGTGGTGCGTGCTTCCACCAATAGGTTTATGAGACAGAATGAGTCATTCCATGTGTAGCAAGTCTGAATTTAATGGAATAAAATAAATTTATTAGTCTGAATGATTACAGTGTTAGAAATACTTACTATTATCAAGTATAGTGATGCTAGAATTGATATCATAACATTTTAAGACAAGTAAAGAAAGCAGCATTACTGAGTGTGGGGTAAATTTAGAATCTACCCAGAAGGAAGTTTTGGAAATGGTAAAGTTTTGTGTCCTATTGGAGCCCTTGAACGATCCAGTCTTTTATCAGGCAGAAGGATTCTGCCAGTAAGATTTAAGTAGTATAATTTGTATTTTTATAGCTAACTGCTGTGGGCCTGGGCAACTTGTTTGCTTTCTTCAGGCCCTCAAGGCCATGGCCTTCTTGCAAAGGGCCCCCACAACGTCAGTGCTTTTGTTGCATTGCTTAAAGCTGAGGAAAAAATTTTGCAGAATAAGCATATACAAATCAGTTAGTAAAACTACTTTGTAATTTTGCCGCATTTCCAAGTTAAGGAACCATAAGAAAGTATTGTGGGAAGGGATGCTGCAAAGTGCTTTGGTGGGGTTTTACCATGTAGCTGAAGTAGCCACAGCTGGTTGTGTTTTACCTCTTCTGGGAATCACTCTTAGAGTGTGGATATGCTCTTTGGCTTTTTGGTGAAAGAAAAGGATAACTTTAAGATTATGTGCAACAGCTGGTTCCTTCACCAGATACTGGAAGGTCAGTCTCTGCTTTCCCAGGTGGTTTTTGGTGTTTGCTTTTCGTTTTGTTTTTTTTTAATTATTTTTCTTCATGTTATTTTTTTCAGTAAACTAAGATTTCTGCTGGGGAAGGTTTTTCTCTTCCTCCTTCTCCTTTGGATTTGGAAACAGGGATTTTGTGCTTTCAGCTTATGGTTTTGGTTTTTTAGTCATCTGTGAAAACTGTCGGGCCATGAATTTGGGCTTGTTCCCTTACTGTCCCAGTGCCTGGGTTTGGAAGCATTTCTGTCCTTTTGTGAGGAAGAAAAGTTCCCTTTGAGATGAATGATTAGGAGTTGTCAGTATTCAAGTTCTGTTTGGGTTAGTAGGGAATAAATTACACACAGTTAAAAATAACTTTTGGAGCATTTGTGATTTCTTATGGGGTTTCTTGAGACAAATCTGTATTATTAGAATAATCTAGCCTTACAGGATCAAGGCATCTGTGCCTTTCTGTTTGGAGAAAGGGTTTGTAGATGTGTTAGATCTCTGTAGTATTTTAGTTCTTTTTGTGAACTTTCTTTTTCTGAGAAAAAAACCCTAACACTGCTGATATGTCTTTTTCCCAAGTCCAAGCAAGTAATAATTTCATTTTTAAAATGAAATTTCTCAAGTTAATGACTCATGTTTCAGTTTGAGTGTGATTATTCTATCTGATGGGATTTTTTTCATTGAAACTACTCAAAAAATTTTTACCTTATTTTCATATTATTTTAAGTACATCAGATGTTTTCAAATGGATTTTTTTCCTGTTTATGGAACAGTAGGAACTGTAAGAAGCTTGGAAGATAACAATACATTTTTACTAATAATGTTTTATTAATCTACTTCATTTACAGGAAGTGGTCATCAGGCAAAATTTGCTTACCTCAGCAGAGACAAAAAATTAATGGGCAAAAGTACAGTGTGTAGGTAGGTTGCTATTTTCAGTGCGCTTAAGGTTCTTCGAAGGGAGCCTTATTCTAAGGAGTGGGAATAGGTGTCAAAATGCAAGATTCTGGTCTTTAAAATATTTAGGTAGTACATTCAACAATGAGATGTTGAAGGAACTGGCTTTGAAGGATATTAATGTGGTCCCTTTTGTGAGTTTTTATTAAAAAGTGCCTTGGAATGATGCGTATGTGGGTTTTGAATGGTTGAGAGAAATTAAAACAAATATGTTTATTTTTACATGTGCTTTAAAAATTTTTGCAAATGCTTTAAGATTTGTAAACAAAATGTTCTGATAGTCTTCCCAAATTTGAACATAACTTTATAAATCATATTACATAAGTTATTTGAAAGAGGCATCTTTGTTTATTTTTTGATGGTGTTTTACTACATTTGGTGCATTGAAATGTAGCACAGTAGTTGTTGCACTTCAGTATCATTTACTGTAGTCTCTAATCATAACAGCAGTTGGTCAGGGTTCTGTGATTGTAACTTTGCACCAGTTGCACCACACGGTGGGTTAGTTCTGCATTTTGGCATATGAATAACAATTACATTTTATTTATCCCCTTAAAAAAGGAGTAAATCCTTTGTTAAAATTTTCATATTAACAGAATGTGCTTTACACATAAATGTTCTTTGGAATCTTTAGTGTTCCTTCAGTTCAAATGACAAAGTCTAAAAAGATCTGCGAAAAAAGCCCTTAGTTTTGCTCATACAGAAATGTATGTTGTTAATAGTTATATGGGATATTTTGGGATAGCATTACATTTAATTCAGTAAAATGATCTCTGAAGATGGAAGCTTCTATTTCAGGACTATTTTGTTTTATCTTTACATCAATAAGTAAAAATTCAGTGGCTTTGTTTTTTTATTGCAGGTTTCAAACTGTGGTGGCTATGTAGGTGTAGCCAGGTTTTTAATTTATGGCCTAAACATAGAGTAGGAAGGAGGTGATATTTCTAGATTGGTTGTAACGCCATTTTAAATGTACAATCTGTTACATTCCTGTGAATTAAGGAGGTATTTGAGTGGACTACAAACTGCGTTAATGAGAGCCTGCAAATTATTGGGGGGGGGGAAAAGTGAATGTGATAAGAAGGCATGAAGTTAAAAACATATGAGTTAGCTTTGGGGTTTTGCCAAATAGCATATTAAAGTAGCATGGTCACGTTCCCAGGAACACGTCATGACATGCTTAGGATTCATTAAATTAGGATGAGCAGAAGAGTCAGTAAACCTCAAGAAAGCTTGCTTTTGTGATTATGGTGTTTTACATTTTGGCAATATGTGTTTGAATTTAACGATACACTGTGGAAAGTCCCAGAAGTAATTTTGAAGAGTTTTCCTTTCTTTTGTCACGTATTGTTTGTTATGCTTAGTTAGAATTCAGTTGGAGGACTTAAATGCGAATGTGAACGTTTTCCTATGGGATCCTAGCTCTTGTCCCAGAATCCCAAATTGATTGGGAAAAAGCTGTGCTTGGCACAGGTTGGTTTCTTGTTCCTCAGAGTAATTTATCAATGTGTTGCTTTTTCTTCCAAGGCAGTCTCCAGATTGTTTTGGCTTTGCTAGAGCAAGGCTGGGTAGGTAATTTGCCATTAGAGACTGCAGCTTTTCACCAGTAGTTTCTGAGAATTTTTTTTGCAGCAAAGTGTGTTTCTCGTCAGTCTCCCGTGTAGTGCTTGGAAAAAAGCTGAGATCTGAGCGGCCTGTAGTGTGGAATTTTAGTTCCCTGCGCTGCTTTGAGAGCCAGTGTTTAAAGTTCAGCAATGGAGTATGCAGACTGGTAACCAGGAGTTTGAGAAGCTGTAGTTCTAGATACCCTTGCTATCAGGAAGACAAAAATTGTCCTGACTTAATTGCTGTTATAAGGCAGATGGCTGTTCTTGTTCATGAATTTATGTTCTGACCTAGGCAATAGGATCACTTCCTAAAGCCAGAAATGCTTGAGAAAGATGCAGACACCAGGGTAGGAAGAATAAAGATGTGTTGCTTGAGAGCCCCTAGGCCTGTGATTCAGGAATGTCAGTGCAGCCCTGCTTATTTAAATTTGGACCAGATCTGATACTTTGTGAAGCAGTACCAGACAGACCTGTTTTGAAATACGGGATCTGCAGATGAAAAGTCATTCATTTACTGACAGTAATCTTCAGCTCTGTTCATGTTGAAGTATTAAAATGGGTTTGTCTTGTAAAAGAAACCTACTTCTGTTGTGCGCTTCTGTATTTCTGTTGTCTTTCGTTTCCAGTTTCTACTGCTTTTGATATCAGGGAGTTTCATAGAAGCCTTTTACTCAAGACTATACTTTGTATGTTTTATGTCCTTTAAAAACAGGTATTTTAGAACAGATCTTAAAACTGAGAGATGCTTCTGTGAGAGTGTTTTCAGATCCGGATTTTTGTTTGTATTAAATCCTGCAAACAAATCTGTTGCTTTGAACAAGAATGAAGCAGTTATATTTCAGAGCCCTGATTCAGAGCATGTCTATTTCTGTGAACGTATATGGGAGGAGGGAGCAAAGTATAAAATTCTACTTTAATATAAGTAGGAGGAGGTAGCAAAATGTAAAATTTTACTTTAATGTAAGGCCAATTATAAAAGTTAGTAGTCTTTACAGAAAGGGACTGGAGGATTCCTGTAGAGAACAGCATGCATGCGCTGCTCTTGATGAGAAGAAATTTGGAAACCTCAGTACAGAGTAGAAGTTCAGATAAATATTCTAAGTCATGAAGTTCCCCGAGGGGATCCGGTCTTTCTGCTAATTGAGCTAAGCCACAGCTTTTCTTTCCTATGTGTTAGATCACTATAAATAATTGAGATTTGAAATAATTTTCCCCCTGAAATTTATCAGCATTTTAAGAAAGAAGACTGTTAAACTGAAAAACACTAATGAAAGGAGGACAACAGAACTGACCTAGAACTACCTCAAAAGTAGAAAACCTAAATGTTTTCGTTTCAGTCTTTTGTCAATTAATACAAACTGGAGACTTCACACGAAGCCCAGAAAAATTGAGCAAATAAAATAGCGTGAAGGGTGCCACATGTTGTTTGGCACCCTGTGGAGTGAAAGTGGGGTGGTGTTTACTCCTCTCGGCTGTGTTCCTGCTAGCAGGACCAGGACAGTGATTCTTCCCCTGTACTCAGCACTGGTGAGGCCTCACCTTGAATTCTGTGTCCTGTTCTGGGCCCCTCAATTTAGGAAGGACATTGAGGTGCTGGAGCGTGTCCAAAGAAGGGCAATGAGGCTGGTGAAGGGTCTAGAGCACCAGTCCTGTGAGGAGCAGCTGAGGGAGCTGGGTTTGTTTAGCCTGGAGAAAAGGACACTCAGGGGAGACCTTATCACTCTCTACAGCTACCTGAAAGGAGGGTGTAGCCAGGTGAGTATCGGTCTCTTCTCCCCAGCAACCAGCAGTAGGACAAGAGGGCACAATCTTAAGCTGTGCTGAGGAAGGTTTAGGTTGGACATTAGGAAGAAGTTCTTCACAGAAACAGTGATTGGGCATTGGAATGGGCTGCCCAGGGAGGTGGTGAATTCAGCATCCCTGGAGGTGTTTAAGAAAAGACTGGATGTGGCACTTAGTGCCATGGTCTAGTAGGTAAGGTGGTATTTGGTCAAAGGTTGGACTTGATGATCTCAGAGGTCTTTTCCAACCTAGTTGATCCTGTGCTTCTGCCCCAGAGGTGTCTGTACCTGCGGTAGACATGGTAGGATATGGTATGTAGTAAATTCTGTATGAATTTCAGCAGTGGTACCTTAGTTGCTACTTGTGTTTTGTATCTTGTTGGCAGCTCCTCTGGAAAGGCATGATGAAAAAAATTTAGAATGGCAACTTTATTGGTCACCCTAGTTCAATTTCACCACCACATGTGATCAGTTACATATTATACTTACTTTATAGTGTTGTCTGTCATACAGGGATTCATCCTTCTAATAAAGTGCATTTTGCAATAGGGTGCTTGCCTTGATACTCGGATATGGTTTCCTGGCTGTTAAGATACTGTACATTGGGGCTGTGGTTATTTCATTGTCCCACTGCTATAGCATGGTGTAACCACGTGGTTGTAGTGACGTGATT